>WTXD01000052.1:0-189274 GCA_022496205.1 Gloeopeniophorella convolvens | reverse complement strand
CGAGGGGCAGGACGAGGCCGTATTCGCAGCCGAGGAGCACGAGCTCGCGAACGCGGACGTGGACGCGGAGGAAGCGAGACTGGGACACATTGGGATGACAGCTTTGCGATAGTGCAATGGGTCCCACCAGAAATGTGATGTTAGTGCAGAAGGAACGAACCTTGTGGCCACGCTTGTGCTTGAGGATGCACAAGTCGCGATCCTTTCCGAGCGCGGATCTCGGACTCCCGACCGGCCCGGCACCCCACACCATCGCCTCCGACACCTCAGGCTTTCCACCATTTGCCCTTCTGTACCCTTTCCCGTCATCCTATCACTTCGCTATTTTGGCTCAGTAAAACTTTCACGATCCTCTATGTGGATCTCGAATAGGAACCACGCGCGATGCAAGCCTGACGCGCGCGCATCCTCCTGTCGCCAATCCTGCACTTGGTGCTTAGATCCTCTTTCCTTCTGTCGAATACTGTGTATAGTGCTGTGTATTGCTGCTTTGATCACATATATCCCTGTAATGCATACACTGAACATTCCGCACATGCGATTGACTATTTGCGTGGTCCGCGATCCTCATTGTCCTTTGCAACCCCGTCATCTTCCCGCCCCGATTCGCTTCGCACCGCTGCCTGTCCTCGAGTTATCACAGTCTGCCATTGAGGTATATGATGCCTTCCTTGAATGTTTGTTATCCTTGCAAGGTTTGAGTGCAGGACCAGTGCTATAACTTTGTCTGTCACCAAGGTGATCAGCGAGGCGGATGTCTCCGAACTGCGGTCACACAGCACCCACCCGATCTCCTGCACAATCAAACTGCACACCTTACCCACTTGCTCACACATGGTCTCCTCCGCCGACATCGTCCCAAAGAAAGGAAAGCCTGGTGTTCTTGTGGTGGAGTTAGCGCCGCGCGTTCTGCCCCAGCGCCGTGCGGCAAGAGAGTCGATAACAACTACGCAGGCGTGAGCGAAATTTTATCTAGGGCATCGCGCACACTCACATGGGACGGTAGTCTATTCGAAGACGGTGGCCCCCTGGATAGTCAGACAACGGAATCACAAATGTACCCAGAGACCGTCGAATACAGCGATGATGCCGCTGAGCCTGTGTGGGACCCCGACCGCGAAAGTGAGTGTCGACGCTTGGACCCCGATTCATGTAGGCACCCACTCACCAAACGCAGGCATATCTGATGAACATGAATGCTGTGAGTGTGCGCAGAACGGAGAGCACGTACTGGAATTCCAAGTATCCCAACTCGAGCGCAAGGTGGAAGACCTTGACACAGAGCTTGAAAAGTTGCGATGGGCGGCCTCACGCGATGCCAAGGTGGTAGAATTTCTACAGGAGCAGTGGAAGAAGTCTGATGAAACCCTGGTTGATATGCTCATGAGTGAGGACATCCCGCGGCAGACGCTCCAACTGAAGTTAATCGGCCAGCGAAATGATGTGAGTGGCACATTCGCTGACACGAATTCAAATGCTCACCAAGGTGCACGCACCCGAATATGATAGCCACGCTGGTTCCGATTCACGCTTGGGAAGCATGAGGAGTTCTATCACCAGAAGTGGACCGAATCTGACAACGCGCTGCACGTCACACAAAGGGAGCTGAAATCCGCCCAAGACGAGATCGAGAACCTGAGGCTGCGAATTCAGCTCCTCGAAGACCAGGCCGAGCCTCATGCCGAGGACGGCGCCAGCCGCAGTCTCAAAGTGAGTACTCTGCAGGCTCTCATGCATCCCCAAGGTGGGACTGACCTGAAGCCGATAGCGGAATGTTCTGGGGCTGGAAGAGTGCACTGGATCACCGGGAAAGAGGCCTCGACTGGACGATTGCTGAGCAGCGAGGGGGGGCACCCTCGGGATCCGGAAGGACGGAAACAGTGTGGCGCGAGACGGACAATGCAGGGAAGTCGCACCGCACACGCACGTGGCGTGGAAGCATCGAAGCGTTGTGCGCGTCGGGTTGTGCGCATCGCCACAGGCGCTAATTAGTCGCTTGCGAGTCTTACTACAACTTCTCACTGTCACCTGTGCCCCCTCGTCTCTCCACATGTTGTGTACATTCATCGTCTCGTATCTCAATGGCACAAACTCCTCTCTGTGCCTCCTATATCCACCAATCATCTAGTCGGGACCCTTCAGGGAATTGTTTTGCACCTGGGCGTTGCGCATCTGCGCCCTTCAATTGCATGGCTTGGGACTGCGGCTTGGGCCTCACGTTTAGAGATCCAAGAGACACGCTCTGCGGGTTGAACCTGGTAGATTGCTGTGCCAGTCACAGTAAGTCTCTGAGCAATCAGTGCTAGAGCAAACACCCAAGGCTCGTGTCGAGCGTTATTAGAACTGTCTCGCGCTGGGATCTGTCGCCTGGATGCCACAACGATTGGAGCGCGGGGGCACAAGGACCCCTGGGAGCAATCCTGTGGTGCACGTGTTGCAGCGGTTGGGTCATGATGGGCGAAATTTTTACTTTTCGTCTTCACGCCAAACCAACACGCTGCCATCCTTTCGCACCTCAAAATGCCGTTGCTCACTCCTCAAGGCTCCTTCGCTCAGTCAAACTCGCAGTCTTTGAGCTCGGGTAATAGTCAAAACCCTCTATCTCTCTCCCGGGTGCGCTCATCCCAGTCCTTGTACTCAACTGGGAGCCCCACCGGGTCTTCTGCAGACGACCTTTTCGGCGGCAGCGTCACGACTGGTACTACAACGCCTGCCTGTCTGGGAGGAGGCGGGGGGCAGGACCCCGATGTTATTGGTAGTGATCCGGTCATGAGGCGTGCAATGGCGCTGGCCCAGCATGTCGACAAAGTCGTCGGTGCTCTCGGGCTCAACACCGCGGCCCGTATGCTGTTGCACGAATTTGCAAATGCGAGTATGCTCGGCGCCGCACATGCTACCACAAACTCATTCACTTAATCCCCAGATGGCTGCTACTCGCACTGAAATTTTTCAAGCCGCACTCAGCATGTCCATGCTGATGCAAGCCGAAATTTTGGTGGACCAAAACAAGGAAATTATGAACGATATCAAGGCAATCAAGAGGAACACGGAGATGGCCTGGTCGCTCAATACTCTCCAAGAGGACGCATTGCGTCGAATCATGTTGCACTGGTTGATCCAGCCCGTGAACTCTTACAACAAGACTATGATCCCGCGCATTGAGGTACGTTATGATTGCATCCATTGATCCGGGTGAGGTCTGATGAGGAAGCACATAGGAATGGATGGATATGTACGCTGAACGCAAGCTGCAAATCTATGATTACAACGAGAGTATCTTCAAGCAGCAGGCTGTTCGGGCATTCATCAACAATCATCAGTACGCCGATCGCAGCAATTTGAGAGCCAAGGTTAGTCACAATGATTGTATGCTCCTTCCACGATTTTTCTTAATTACAGTCAGATTTTCGCGTCGGTGGATGCGAACGAATCGAGTTCCCATTTCTCGGACAAAATGATCAAGCTATACTTCCAAGGCGTCATAGATAGATCCACGAGAAAGATGATCCACGCCCAGATGGCGCTCGCGGTACGGGTTCTAAACTGCACATACATTGATACTCTGGCTTACATATCCTCACCCAGCGCCGGGTCGCACGCTCCATACTGACGCAGGGCCTTGCAAAAGGAAAAGAAACACATTTCTGGGACCATATGGAGAGCGAGCTCCAGAAGCTCGTCAAGTTACACGGTCATGACCGCACCAAAGAGGGCTGGGTTATGTGAGCACCGTGTGTGAGCGCTGACATTCGCGAGCTAACTGTCATACACGCAGGTGGTACGACACCATCATTGCACTTGAGACGGCGGCATGCGAGACCGCCGTCATAGGGTCTGCTGCCAATTCGCGCTCCAAAAGGCAGTCGAAGCGGAAGCGTCTGGCCAACGCACTCGACCTCGGGAACGTCAATAGCACCCCGCACGTGGAGGAAATGGACAGCGCGCTGGACGAGTTCAACCCTACCAGGGCTGACGGGCACGATACCATGGGAGACATGCACGACACTCAGTCTCCTGACCAGTATGCCAGCGACGATGAGTAGGTGCTGCTGGGCCCACAAAAAGCAGTAACATCAGTACTGCCATCCAATACTCCAAATGCGTGAATTTCGGGGCGGTATCGACGTAGTAGCGGCTGTTTTTTATGCAAACATGTTCTATACTTTGGTCCTCAATGAAATACACGAATGCGACCCCTTCCCACCGGACCTGCGACCCCAGGGCCCACCTGCCGCGAGCACCGCGAGCACAGTGAGCACCGCGAACCAACAACCCAAACGGGGCAGTCCAGTGATTCAAGCCCAGCCGTTGCGATTGACGAATTTCATAGGTTTCATCGATATCCTCACCGTCTGGCCGCTAACTATGATTTTATGCGATTTGAGCGTACTTTATCAAGATTTCGGACATCGCTTGGAAACCGCGATGCGCCCGCTGGCAGTGTAACTTGCATGATTACGTCATGTCAGTGTACCACTTCTGACGGCCAGTGCACACCGTTGGTATGTAAGCGACACTAAAATTCAATGACAAGCAGGCCTAGGCTTTTGAGGGCCCCCAATGCGAGTCTGCGGCACTTCATGATGATAGGATGCTATGTTACCTCGAAGAGCGCCACCCGCTCTGCAACTACTTGTCTATACGATGGAAAGACGCGTGAAAAAGAGCCAAACTCGATGCGCCTATGCCTCCCTCTCTACCAAACTCGCATAGAAGATCAGCGAATCGCGAATAGTCTCCTCCAAAGGGCGCAGCTCCAATCCACTGAATATGCGCTGGGCCTTTGTTGTATCGAAGCCAATGGGAAACGGCATTCCTGGCGTGATCAATTCTGGCTTTCCTTTGAGAAGGCCCGGCATCGGCGAGGGTGTGATGCTATTGGCCACATTCACTGAGCGAGGCATTGAGTCACGGTGATGCAGGGTCACTTTGTGATACACACCTAGCGTTTGCCAGAAGAATGGACCTGAGCAAAAAGCAAGATTCAGTACGTATGTAAGGGCTTGTATTGAGTGACGTGATTTCACCTGCAGAAACGAGAATCCGTTCTCCACCCGCCGCGGCGGTCTCTCCCGCAAGCAGATGCGCCCGGGCGAGGTCGCGGACGTCGATCCACGATGACCCTTCTGTAAGCCTCGTGTCGTCGACGCCTGCGAAGAGTACATCATATAGGTGTTTCGTCGACGTATTGAGCGCGCTCAAGGAAGGCACGTCGTTGATTGGCGGCTAGGGATGGTGTCATTGCATCTGTAACCAGGCTTCGAAGAGGACTTACACCGAGGATCTGAAAAAGATGTCACTATCTGGAGATTCTGATGAGATGATAAGTAGCGAACATAAGGTGGATGCAGGACCACCAAGTCCCATGCGATACTTGGCTTGTTCTTCTCATACAGCTCCCAAGCCGCTTATTGCACGGGCCAAAAGCTTGCATAAATGTTCGGCGCCTGACCAGCCGGCACACGTACCTTTCTCGGCCAATGTCTTGGCTGCACGGTATGCTGTCGCACCATCCGTCTTGTCGCCTCTTGCTTTGTACTCAGCAATCGCGGGCTCGTTCCACGACGTCTCGTCCCATTTCCCGGGTATTTCCTGCCTCTTGATGATGGAAGCCCCGGAAGCGGTGATTATGACACGCTTTACGGAGGATCTAAAATAGTGATCATACATCTACTTCTTTATGAGAAGGCATGTAATAGTCATACCCAAACTTGATAACGGACTCGAGGAGGCCGAGCGTGCCTCTGACTGCTGGTAGGATGACATCTACGGTAAGCGGAGTCAGGCTTTGCCCCATCGCGGAGAAGAGACAACGAAATACCATCAGGGTGGTTGATATCGAATGTAACAGCCGCAGCGATGTGCTGCACAAGGTCGACACCTTTGACCGCTTCATCGAATGAACCATCCTGCCGCACACAGAGCTACTCAGTTCGCTGAAAGTGAGAATATATGCGCACAGAACCTTCGTCATATCCTCGACGATAACGATCTCGAAGTCACCCTTGCCCCCGAAGAGCGCCTTGAGGTGCTCACCCTTACTCGCGCTACGCACTGTGCCACGAACCGCATAACCCGCTTCGAGCAGCGCTTTCACGACCCAAGCGGCGAGAAAGCCGCTCGCCCCGGTGACCAGGACCTTCGCAGGAGCAGATACAGCTGGCATGTCTCAGACAATGCAAGAGCGGGAATGCCTTTGGAATGCCTCGAACTGCTGGCGAATCGTTCTTTAAGTAGGTCTAATTTTGAGGACGTAAGCACTTGTACGAATCATCCACTTCACGCCGGCCGCGCGCACTGTCGCTGCCGCTGGAGTCCACCTGGCCCGACGGATACATCAACAGAAGTCATATAACGACGCACGGGTGGATAATACACGCATATACAAACAGTTACGATACATTTACGTCCTTGACCCCTATGCAAAAAGACGCTTGGTATATCTGGCGCGAAGCGGGTCAGCATCGGCAGCCGGTCGGCGCGAAGCGAAGGACTCACGAGTTCAACCCGTGCACACCGCCCTCGACCTGTGCGCTCGCCGTGCGCAGCTCGAAGCGAACACGGCCTTCGCTCACGCCCGCCTTCAGCTCCTTGACGTTGCGCACGCCGATGTCCTGCAGCGAATGCTGCAGGCCCGCATGCAGGTACGGTAAGAAGTCCTTGACGCTGCCCTTGTCCTGCACGTCGCCCGACACACCCTGAGCGACCTTGACCGCCGACGCCTCGGAGAAGTAGCGCGTCGTGGCCGCGTTCTCGTGGACGTGTTTCTCCGCCTGCGCCTTGCTCGGCGGCAGCTTGGCCGGCTTCCCGTTCACCTTGGTGTTCGCGCTCGCGCCCGATGCGCCGGGCTTGCCCTGTTCCATAGCCTCGAGCGAGCCCATTCCGCGGTACGTCTTGACGCGCTTGCCCTCGTGATAGAAGTACTCTCCCGGCGCTTCGGTCGTGCCAGCCAGCAGCCCGCCCATCATGACAGCGCCGGCACCGAGCGCGAGCGCCTTGACGATGTGCCCGACGTTGGAGATACCGCCATCCGCGACGACCGGAACGCCGAAGCGAGAGGCGAATTCGGAAACAGCGTACACCGCTGTTGCCTGTGGGCGGCCGACAGCCATGACCTCCTGCGTGATGCAGATCGAACCCGAGCCCATGCCGACACGCAGTCCGTCGGCGCCGGCGGCGATCAGGGTTGCCGCCTGCTCGCGCGTGACGACGTTGCCCGCGATGACTTCAAGCTGTGGGAACGTCTCCTTGATCCATCGAATCATGTCGACCTGGAAGACGGAGTTGCCCTGGGACGAGTCGAGAATAACGATGTCGAGCCCGGCCTCGACGAGCAGCAAGAGGCGTTCACGGTCGGCAGGGCGGGTGCCAATTGCTGCGGCGGAGTATAGCTGCTTGCTCTCGGGGCGCTTAGAGGCGAGGGGGTATGTCTGGTTCTTGAGAAGGTCCGACCGTGCGAGGAGAGAGACGAGGCACCCCTGGGCGTCGACGATGGGAAGCTTGCCCTTCTTAGAGTCGCGAAGGATGTCATTGGCTTCGGTGAGCGTAACGCCCTGGGGAGCCGTCACGAGGTCCGTGGTCATCACATCGGCGAGCCGTGAGGCAGAAGGCTGGAACTGGACGTCGCGGGAAGTAACGATCCCGACGAGTTTCCCTCCCAGAGCACCGGTATCTGTGTGAACACGGATCAGTAAGCTTGAATACACGCCAAGACGCATTCAATCCAATAGGTAGAGGTCAGGAAATCCATAGAGTCTCCCCAAATCACGCGTGTGAGCGCGTTAGTACGGCAGAACGAAGGTTAAAATGAAACAAAGGGCTCATCATGTAGGCGCAATTGAAACAGGCGGACTTACCTGTGATAGGAATACCACAAAAGCCAAGACGAGCCTTCACATCCAGGACGTCCTCAACATAATGATCCGGAGACAGAACGACGGGGTCGGTGATGAAACCGTTCTCGTGGCGCTTAACGGCGCGGACCATCGCGGCTTGCGCGGCGGCCGGCTGGTTGTGATGAATGACACCGATACCACCCAGGAGCTGGTCATGGGTGCGAGTCAATACGTGAGAATGAGTAGCTTCGTGGCGTGCGTACCGCCAAGGAGATGGCCATCTCCTTTTCCGTGACCGTGTCCATGGGACTACTCATAAAGGGCGTCTTGAGGACAACGTTGCGGGTAATGCGGCTCTCAGTGATGACCTCGTGGGCAGAGAAATCGATCTTGCCCGGGAGCATGAGGAAGTCGTTATAAGTGAGACCGCCATGCACATTCGAGTCCATGAGCTCCTGGACGGAGAGGCCATCGAACTTGGGATATTTCTTGAGCTCCTCGAACGCCTGGGATGGGTCAAGGTAAGCCTTGGTGGTCATAGAGGGCATTATTCTGTAAGTATGGGCAAGGCAATGAGGGTGACGGGTGGGCAAGATTGCCAGATTCGACCCAAAATTTCGCGCCTGAATTTATACTTACGCCCGAGCCGCGTCCGGGACGGCGTCTGCGTAATTATGTAGCCAACTTTCGTTACTCAGCTCATTAAAAACACATTGTCACCTGCTATTGGCCCCGCTCACACGGCGCAAAGCTGAGTTCAACTCAGGACTTGTATGAGATTCTTCCCTGTAACATACATCTCCAATGAGAAAGAGAAACACGAGCAGGACGCTCCGAATCAGCGGAAGCGCGTAACAGCGGAAAACATGTGATGAGAAAATATGGCACGTGATGGGGACGCGTTACGTGGGGAGCTCTGGTAAAGGCGCGCGACGGGCCCGGCCCATTGGTATTGAACGCACACGCACACACAAGTCCCACCTCTCAGTTAGTAAATTACTCCAGCGTAGCGCAATGGCCGGCATAGAACGGTCTGGCTCTATCATATGGCGGCATGGGACGTGGTAGAGGGTGCAACGACCAGGAATGCATAAACATTTATGCTATATAAACCGCCTTATCCGTCATCGCGGGTTCCTCTTCTCTGTCCATTGACTGGACTAGCACATCTATATAACAGACTATCTGCCCAATAACTCTCCTTAACCCCAACACACCTATCTACATCTCACTTCCTTCCCTTTCATGTCAATGGGCCTTATCCACCTTGCAACCTCATGCATTCGCTACTTTCTCCAGCGACTGCTCTCCCTGCTTGACGACAGCAGTTCTCATGGCCCGCTCCTTGGTAATATCCCGCCAGCAAGAGTTGAAGCGCCGCCAGTGCAACATCCATTATGCCACGAACCAGCAACAACTGATCAGCTGCCAGTAAGCACAAATCGTCGGCCCCATGTTACCCAGTACCGCGGGCGTGCACTCTCCGCATCTGGCCCGCCATATGTCTGCCCGGAGATTTTGTTCAATGCTGGAGCTCTCCCGCCCTCGCCGAGTGGGCCGCGGGTGAAACACGAGTTACAGCCGTTCACCAGCGAACAAATCAAAAGGGACGGGGACGAAAACGATGGTATCGAGACATCTTCATCCTTCACCTTGAGCCAACCTCCTGCGGATATCCCGATCCTACTTCATTGCGAGCTGCCTCCGTCTTCATCCATGTCGATTTCTGCGTCTTCGCGCTCGTCTGAGATGGTCTGCACCCCTACCCTGCCCAGCTGGAGCCCCGAGACACCCATGACGCCCACCCGCCAGCCAAGCCGCAAGGCCTCCGCCAGGGGTGACGTCCTCGTTGGCCTGGGGATCGAATTCATGTATGACGAAGGCAAGCCCCGCCAGTTCGACGGCCTCGGACTTGTCTCTTCGAGTACGGGGGAGCCAGAGACTACAGAGGAACAAGACCTGGGTGTCCCATCGCGCATTCTACTCGAAGAGATCTACCATACTTTCGCAGATCCAGAGGCACTGGCGGCGGCGGCGCCTTTTTCGGACGAGAAGAACTCCACGGATAACGACACCAGCGTCGAGGATGTGTTCATCACACGGGATATTACTTCGATGGGCCCGCGCGCTTCCAGTACACCACGTAAGGCGAGAAGGAAGCGCAGCAGGAACTCATACGTACAGCCAACCGCAGCAAGCATGCGACGTGCCCAGCGCTCCTATGCTGTGGAGATGGAGGAGAGAAATGAGGCAAGGTCACCAGACTCCTCGGGAGGTTCGGCTCGTAAGCCGGTGTGGAAGTACTAGTGCACTGGCAGAGACCCATGTATGTGTATGCGCGTAATATCCGAGGGTTCTTATGCTTCGTGTGCTACGCCTTGGGCTCGAAACATTAGGGGAGGAAGCAGAAGATGGGGTAGAGTTGAGGGGCTGTGTTGCCCTGGGAAGCCTCTCGGGTCCGAGCCACCGCCTCCGCAGACATACATCAGACGGCTACGCTGTGCTGGCAGGCGCACGGGAGAGCAGGAGCGAATCGCACGATAGTTCAGTGCTGCGGTTTTTGCAGTTGGAATAGGAGTTGATGGCTGCTGAAGCGCTGACGAAGGGCGGCAATTTGTCGCGGTGGCACGGAAATGAAATTAGGCGACGAGCGCGTGGTTGTCAAGCAAGCTCCTTCGCGACCGCCGGGCGCTGCGTGAGAGCAGAGGAGGACGCTGAAAGATCGCCCGGTGCCCACCGTCGTGGGGCCATCAGGCGAGGCCCGATCGCTGTGCATTCGCTGATTGTAAGCCCTCTCCGAGACCCGCAAGCCCTCCATTTTTTTTTTCCGCTGGGAACCTCAAAAGCTTCGTCTCTTGGTTGAAATCTCAAGACCACGTACCCGGCATTCCGAAATGAGCTCTGTCATTGTCGCTTCTGACGCCAAAGGTACGCTCTCAGGGCGTCCCAGTGCCCTCGCAGCTGACAATCTGTAGATACGCCCTCGCTCACCGTGACCATCGAACGCCTGTCATCCTCATCTCCCTTTCCATCCCCTGGATCCTCCTTCTTACCGCCACCTATCCCTTCTGAACACGAATACGCCCTTGTATCGCCTTTATCCAAGCGCAAGTCCACAGAGTCTAGGATGGGCGCAGAAAGCAAAGCCGCCACCGATTCGCCAATACCCAATGCCGTCGCAGTGGCATCCGGGAAGTCAACCGCCAATGATCCGCAGCCAGCCGCCGAGCTGCCCAAGCACGATAAGGAGAGCAGAGGAACCAATACTGAGATCAAGAGTAACGGCGTGGCCTTGCCGGTGGCTGCGGCTCAGCTCGAGGCGGGCCCCGACTCGACTCCGAACAATACAACGTCGACGCCAAATTCAAAAGCAGAGATCCCAAACAGCACTGTCGTACCCTCGGCTGCGGGTCAGCCACCGGTAGATGATCCCAAGGTCCAGACAAAGGAGGCGGAGCGTGTCCCTTCAATTGTGGCAGACGACTCTTCAGGACAGGACGATGGCACACCCGCTTCCCCCTCAACCCCAACTGCAAGCTCCCAAAATCCCCTTGCCTCTGCTGAGCCACTGACATCCTCCGCTTTGGACACATCCAAGTCGCCGTTGGACGCCCTCAAATCTTCGCGCAACTCGATGCGCAACTCGCGCGATTCACTGACCTCTTCTCGCCCTGCGCCCCCCTCGCCCGCTGCCTCCCGCCGCGCTTCCGCCGCCCTCTCTCGCCACTCCTCGACCCGCTCCCGCCCAACCTCAATGGCCTCCTCTGTGCTTGTTGCCACGCCCGATACAGAGACGAACCCGATGACGCCGACCCCGGCTGTCGCGCAGGCGCAGGCTCAGCCCCGCCGGACCTCCATCCTCGTCAGGATTCGCGACTTTGCTTTCCCGTCGTCCGACGCGCGCCACACCGGCACGGGTCCGCTGACGCCGCATCCGAACCGGCGCCTGCAGCGCCCGCTCTCCACGTGGTCTGCGTCGAGCGCGTCAAGCACAGGCAGCGACCGCGATGACAGCGGCAGCTTCGGCTTCGGTGGCTGGGGCTCGCTGGGGCGGCTGAGCTGGTTCGGCGGACGCGGCAGTGGCGGCAGCGCCGACACGGATGCGCCGAGCGCAGGCGACTTCGCGCGGAACTTTACGGACGCGATGAGCCCGGAGAATGAGGCGAACGACCCGTACGAGTCACTCGGCGAGAGTGACGAGGACGAAGACTGGGCCGAGGAGCGCGTGGACGAGGACGCTGCGGGTGAGCGCCCGTTGCTGCCCGGGCTGTACCGCGCGCTATATGCGTTCGAGCCCGAGGGCACGGCGGAGATGGCGCTTGAGGAGGATCAGATGGTGCGCGTTGTCGGGCGTGGCGGCGGCGTCGGCTGGGCCATCGTCGTGCGCGAAGGCTCCGAGGGCCACGCACTTGTGCCGGAGGGCTACCTCGAACCTGTGAGCTTAGACCAGGACCAGGAGGGCGACGAAGAGAGATGATCACTTGTCTACGGCGCTGTACGTTCCTCTGCCAGTTTGCGGACGTTCTCTTTGTGTTTTTGTTATTTACACCCCTCTCCTGTGCGCTGTATCTCTCTGTGCCTCAATTCAAGCCGTTATCGTGTTCTACTTATGTACGAATACACCTCCGCCTGTGGTCTAGGACTCTGTCGGTATTGTAGATTCCACACACTAGGATGGCTCTTCAGCTTCAGTCTGAAAAGTAAGTCGGCAGGATATAGCGCAGCCTCTCCCTGTCCTCCGGCTTCTGCTGCACAGAGCGCGGCATGATAGAGTACTGCATCGACCCAGCCTCCTCAGAGAGGATATCGCCCTGCAACGCAGCGCTGTGCAACTCATCCAGAATGGTCGCTGCGACGTGACGCGACGTGTCTGCATTTGCCTGCAGGGTCTTGAACACCTCGGAAGCCGTGACTGCTTCCGTGTTTGGCCGCCACGAGTCATAGTCTGTCGCGGTCGCCACGAGGGCGTAGCTACACGTTTCATCAGCAACGCAAGAACGACGTGCAGATGAGGAGCAGCGCTAACCTCAGTTCAGCCTCACGCGCGAGCTTGGCTTCGGGGAGCACGCTCATGTTGATGAGGTCGCCGCCCCACTGGCGGTACATGAGGCTCTCTGCGCGCGTCGAGAACTGCGGGCCCTCCATGCAGACGATCGTCTTGTCCGTGACGAGCTGCACGCCGCGACCCTCCGCCTCGAGCGCGCGGCGGATGGGGCCCTCGAGCCAGCGCGTGAGCCGGCGCGAGAACGGGTCACCGAACGCGGCGTGCGCGACGACACTCATGCCCTCGAAGAAGCTCGCGGGGCGCACGCCCTTCGTGCGGTCGATGATCTGCGCCGGCAGCGCGAACGTGCCCGGCGGGATGTCCTCGCGCAGCGAGCCGACTGCGCTGAAGGCGAGGATCGCGCGCACGCCGAGCGACTTGAGCGCGGCAATGTTCGCGCGGGCGGGCACGGCGGAGGGGTTGATCGTATGTCCGGGCCCGTGCCGCGCGAGGAAGGCGATGCGCGTGCCGGACGGGAGCGCGGCGATGGTGATGGGCGAGGATGGGAGGCCCCAGGGCTGGGTGCGCCATATCGTCAGATCGCGGCCCATCTGATGCCGTATATTCTGCCTACCGTCTCAGGATTGACGTGCTTTCTATATGTGAGAAATATGGTATGAGGTACGTTTGGTTGCGCATTTCAGCAGTCGACGCACACAAAAGTGAGGTTGTCTAGATGATACAGGCCACTGCCGCCTATCACACCCACGAGGACTACAGAGGTAGATTTAATTCAGTTTTCGAATGAGGCTTTCAAACATCTACCGTACCATTCTCATCCTGTGCCGTACTCATTTTTTGCGACGTGGTGAAGCTGAAGGCGTCGGAGAGCTTCTTTGCTCGCAGAAATTTGATAAGATCATATCAAGATTAGATTATAGATTATATTTTGCTTAATCAGCAGCAGGCCGCTTATCTCCAACTGCACCCGAGCGGTACCTACTTCACTCAGTGCGAGCACCAACTTGCACCAGAAGACCACCGCCCCGGGTCCGACTTGGAATTCGTGCCCTGCGGTTGGCCGGTGATGTCGTCACCAGCTCAAGGGGTTGCATGATCATGCGACTGTATTGTCTCTTACGCCCACACCACCCCCACCACCTCTGACGAACCTTTCCGAGCAACGATGCCAGCCGTGTCTGCCCCTGCTAAGGTCCTCATCACTGGCGCAAATGGTTACATAGCCGTCTGGGTTGTCAAGTCTTTCCTTGACGCAGGATATGCGGTCCGAGGCACCGTTCGCAGCGCTAGCAAGGGTGAACATTTGAAGACGCTGTTCGCTGGCAAGGGTGACCTTGAGGTCGTCGTAGTTGAGGATATCACCAAGGTATGTCGCCGTCATACTCCAACTTGTAAGATTTTGCGAGGTTTATCCTATTTTTAGGAAGGTGCCTTCGACGAGGTTGTCCAAGGTGTCGATCTTGTCGAGCACACTGCTTCCCCGTTTCACTTCAAGGCCACCCACCCCGATGGTGCGTAGCCCATGTTTTTCGACTACTCTCTGTGTCTGATCTCATCCGCAGATCTCATCATTCCCGCTGTAAAGGGTACAGTTGGCATCCTCGAATCTGTAAAGAAGTTTGGGTAAGCATTCTCGCCCGCAGGGCTGCTTAGCCTCGAAGGCCTGACACTGTTGTGAAGCTCTTCGGTCAAGCGCGTCGTCATCACCTCGTCAGTTGCGGCCGTACTTAGGGTCACGACTGAGCCCGCAACCTTTGATGAGTCCTCCTGGAACGAGCCAGCCATTCAGGAAATCAACGAGAAAGGTGCGGCATCTCCCCCGTGGACCATCTATCGCGCATCCAAGACACTCGCCGAGAAAGGTACATCAGATACGCGTTTCCCAGCTGTTTTACTCGGGCTGATAACGGCTCCTGCTTCGCTCACCTGACAGCTGCCTGGGAATTCTACGAGAAGAGCAAGCCTAGCATATCATGGGACCTTGTCGTCCTGAACCCACCTTTTGTATGTCTGACCTCGGACTTTTTCGTATCGTTCCAATTGCTGACATCTGGATAGGTCTTTGGTGTACGCATTTTTCTACAATATTCTCCTGCTCCAGCTTATACGTCTACAGCCTCCGATCCACGACGTTTCGTCCTTGACCGCGCTCAACACTTCAATGCAGGATCTGTACGATGCAGTTGTCCTGGGCAAGCGTGATGATGCTGGCCTTACGCAGAGCGCGGAGTGGATCGACGTACGCGATCTAGGTATTGCGCACAGGCTCGCGGGTGAGAAGGAGGCGGCGGGTGGGGAGCGTATCATCGTCAGCTCCGGTACGTCCGCTAGTTGATACTTATTGGAAAAGCTCTCGAACGTTTATGTGGTCGTTCTTCGCAGGCCAATACTTCTGGCAGGAAATTGGTTAGCCTTTTTGATCATGGGATAACTGCCGTGACCCGAGCGTAGTGCTAATAACCTTCGCACAGTCGACACTGCGAACTCGATCACTCCCGCGCCCCTGCCGAACCTGTCCAAAGGCAAACCTGAGCTAATTAAGGGCAGGCCTTACCATGTCAAGTACGTGACGGCAAAGATGAAAAGCATCCTTGGCCTGGAGCCGCGCCCTCTGTCGGATATGATACGCGATACGTTGGAGGACTTTGCGCAGAGGAATTAAGGATATGTTGTATGCGAAGGGCACGAAATGTAGAAGTACCTTCAATTGTGTGTACGCACGAGCAGAGCACGCCTCAAGACTGCCGTAACCAAGAACACTGACAATGTTTGTGAGAGATGTCAGATACGGCGGCAAGTAACAGGGCCAGCTTGCGTTTGCGCTGAGCGCGGGGCCCGTACAGCTCAACATGCATTGAATTCGACTCACTGCAGCCGTTATGACGTCACAGACTTTCGCTGAAGCTGAGCTACGCTTGGAAATTGGCGTTACAGTACGTAGTTCCACTGCATGAGTCTCCCGCGAGCAATTCCATTATTCTCAGTCTCTCTTCATATCTCTACACAGGCTCTTCGAATGTGAAGGACTCAAGGGGGCTGTCCTGGACCCTGGACTGCAAGATTAAAGGAACTCGTGGCGGCCTTGAATCCTGTACCCTCAGATTATATGCAGTGCTGGCCAATCACAACGCTAACCCTAAGTTCGTGCCTCAATGATGCCTCAATGATGCCAACCAATACCGTCACAGAGCTGTTCCCAGCCCGCACTGTCGACGCTGCAGCCTGCCACTTGGCGTTGACTTGAACTCCGCCTTTCCTGTGCACACGAACCGTTCGCTCCCACAACTGTCATTCGACGATACGTCAATCGCCCTGGCTCCTCGCTGCCATATAACCCCCGTCATCGTCCAAGATGTTCCCTTATCTTTACCCCTCACCCTGTCTCTGTGATGTCCGGCACGTCGTATGCATCAAGAGACGTAGAGGGAGGTGCCAGTGGGGGTGAGTCCCGATACCAGACTGGCACTTTCCTGCAGTTGACTTCTGCACCTCTAGAATCCCAGAGCGAGACAGCCGCCAGAGGTACTGTCCTGACGTCCACAATCTGCTCCCGAGCTCACGTTGTCAAACACAGAAACCAGAGCCCACGACAATTCCGCAAAGCTGTGGTCATTATACATCGCTGAAGCGGAAAAGCAAGACAGAACTCTATCGGAGAGCTGGAAGGATGATACAGATGGGATTCTCATATTCGTGCGTTGTGTGGTTCTCTTTCTGTGTTGATGCTAAGTGCTCTTAGACTGGCTTGTTTTCAGCCACCGTAGCAGCGTTCACCCTTGAAACTTACAAGATCTTGAAGCCAGACTCTGGAGATACTGCCGTGCTCCTGCTGAACCAAATTTCCGAGCAGCTCGCCGCGCTGTCGAACAATACGCCACTTCCCGCCCCTATCATCCTCCCCGGCGTGACGACACCCTTCCGCCCTTCATCCTCGGCTATCCGAATCAACATCCTCTGTTTTCTCAGCCTTACATTAAGCTTGACGTGCGCTCTCGCGTCTACGCTGCTGCAGCAGTGGGCGCGGCGCTATCTACGTCTCGCGCATGATCAAGTAGCACCGCAGAAACGTGCCCGTATACGCACGTATCTCTTCAACGGCGTGCAGGCATTTCGCATGCAACAAGTCGCGGAAGCCCTGCCGGTTTTGCTCCATGTGGCCGTCTTTCTCTTCTTTGCAGGCCTCATAGAGCTCCTCTTCTCGATCAACGACACCGTCGCACACGTCATCCTGCCGGTTGTCGCCATACTCGCAGGGACCTACCTGGTCTTAACCATCCTTCCCATCGCCCTACCCAACTGCCCCTACAGAACACCATTCAGTGCCATCCTTTCCAAACTTCTCCGCTTATTGCTGTACACCCCAGTTTCCGCCATATTCGTGTTGACACAGCTCATCTTCCATGATATGGTCTCCAAGATTGGTGCCCGCCTCGTCATATTCGTGGACCACGTTTTCCGCACTGTCGAAGAAGTTGTCTCTGACTTAGGTCCCGAAATGGATCGGAGAATGCTGGAGCGAATTCTACTCACCGTGGACAACGACAACGATATCGAAGCATTCGTCCAGGGGATCCCGGGCTTCCTCCGGTCAGGGGTCATAGCCAATGAGAAAACCCTAGTCGAAGGCCTTCTCTACGACCAACATCCAGTTCCATTAGGTTGGCACCTTAGTCATCTCTTGGGGACATGCTCGTCCGGCTCGCGAGACCTCCCCGAAGCAATTCGTCGACGTCGTGCCCTTAACACGCTGGACACGCTCAGATGTCTCACGAGCACCCTCACTCACTCGCTGACGAAGCATACAATGGGCCCCATGACATGGACGTTTAACAACAGGTTGCAGAAAGATGCCGACCCCGCTGTCGCGATCAATGCCATATGCACCGGTGGCCTCGCAGCGCGCGTGTGGCTGCATGCCAACTTCAACAAGGAGATTTTCGACCCGGGCGTTCACCTTCGCGTATTCGTTGAAGCGCCATGGCCATTGCATGCCATATGTTCCGTGGAGACGTGCAACTTCATGATACTGTACGGCGTCCTCAAGGAGGTCATCCCACGCCTTCGAAACGGCTCGGGCGCCTCCCCTGACAACCTCACGCCGCTTTGGGAGGTCCTACCGCTACTCCTGACGGATATTGTGCCGCTCACGGCCGAGCCGCGCGTCAGGAAGGGCTTCCTGGCGGTCTGGGACGAACTACTGGACCTGTCTGGAGTCGGGCCCAGCCTCGGCACCCGGGGCCTCGGAGCGACGTCCGACGCATTGTCATCGCCGGCGCCGCAAGACAGACTGTCGAGTGGAATGACGCGGAACATTCTCAGCTTGGTAGAAGCTCTTCTTCCTATTGTGGACACCCTGGTCACAATACCCGTCGACGTTCGGGCAACCCCTACACCCCCGACACCTTCGCTAGATGACCTATCGCAGGCGGACGGAGATAGTGCAGATGAAGTGGGTCGGGCGTCGTATGTACCCGCGGACATTGGCATTCGAGGGTCTCGCTAGCCGATGGTGAAGAGTCGTTGGTCGGAGATGTCGTAAGGAACTCGACCTATGTTCGATGGAGTTTTCGAATTTTCTGGGACCATGGGGAAAAGAAGTCGTGGCCAACCTCAGGACTGTTTCGCCGCGGCTCACCCAGACGATTATGAGGCGTGCATGATCTCGGACTCCGAGGACGTTTTTGGAATGAGCGCTTCGCTGACCATTGTAGGAGAGTGCAAAGACCTGTAACGCGCTCGTATCCATTAATGTAGCTCCGGAAAGCGTGCTTAATTTGTTTGAGAGGTCATCAGCGTCTTCATCGTGTATGGCAAACACCGTCTGGTCATCCCAGGCGTCGTGGCACACGCCAGTCAGAGTCACGCGGCCGGTCATGAGCGTGGCTCTTTCGGTAATATGTTCCCACGACTTGGACAAACGGCCAACGCCGAGGCCGCCCACGACTCACCAGCACCACTCAATTGCTCCTTGAACCACGACTTGGGCCCCGGCCGTTGAAGCGATCTCTGACCCGCCTCGGACCTGGCGCGCGTCTACGACATTTCAACCACCGAAAACAACGCGATTGATTCGTATTGACCCACCCTTCCAAGCATACAGACCCAGTAGCGTTAATTGGGACGCTGATGCGCAGGTGGCAGTGATGTCATGAATTAGTCCCGCCCGATCAGTGAGCGTTCAGCGTTTGCCTCTCCCCAGGTACGTGCAGTCTCTATTGTCATCGCGAGTCCTTTTCAAGACGGCTGTATGGATGTAGTCTGGTCCCCAATTTTCCCCTTCAGTTCACTGCCTTGTTTAATTGCATCGCCGCGACGACCAAGCTTGGCAAGTTGAACGTCGGCGCCTGACGGCAGCCTTTGGAGCATCTCGGCCTTACTATGTGACGGTGCGATGTGGTCAATGATGGCTCCACTTGTCCTGTTGACCGTGATGGGGGCGCTGGGTGCTCGCGACGTGCGTTGATTTCGACTCACGTACACGCAAATGCAAATGCTGCGCGAGTGCTTGCCAAGGTGATCGTGCCCATATCAAATGCTTGAGACCTACTTATCTAGGTTTCTCATTCAGCTGTCTACTTCGGATCCGTATTGAGCTATGTCAGTGAGCTGCTGCATACTCGCGATAGTCCTGGCAAGGTCTCAGCACCGCTGAATCGGGCGCCATGGTTCGAGTGTGGATTGGCGTTGGTCATGGCATAGCATCAGGGCACTTTCTTCAACCGGTTGGGCCTATGGGCGATGTCTAACGGTCTCTACGAGTGTCGTGAGCTGATCGGCCGCAAATCACCCAACCTCCGAGTCGATCCACGGAGATCTTGTCGCTCTTTCGCTAGTTCCTGCCAACCCCTTGCAACGTTAGGGGCCCCATGTTGAAAGGCACCGGGAATCTACTCCGTGCGTCTGCTCGGATCTTGTTGTCTGCTTCAGAATATTGCTTTGAGGTACGTCCGGGGGCTTTTCCCTTCCCAGAGCACCGGGTGCGTGGACTCATCGGTAGCGCAGAGTGTGTCAGCTGTGTCAACGCTGTCAGCTGAAGATAATTCCCAGGAGGGAATAAACCACCATACGACGGTAAGCAGCTCCTATGTGTTTCTCTTCACGCGTGGCGCAGGGAAGTTGACCATGTGATGGGGCCGACAATTCACCACCGTATTCACAGTCGTCGTGCAAGCGATCGACCCTTGCTGAACTTCCGTAGCGCCCGAGGGCATTGCAACGCCATTGAACACGGGTGAAGCGGAACGGTACCAGCTGACTTCCAAGGAACGCGTCGGTTTCATACCGAAGGAGACAATATTGAATCTGCGTGGCGTTAGAGCGCTTGGTAGAGCGGTGGCCACGCTAATTTTGCCGCGGTCAAAGCGCTTATCGATATGCCTGGAATCCGACCATTCAGTTGCGTCGGATTGCGATTCACGGACAAAATTTCTCCCACCAATTATTGCGCGGCGATGGATGTCTCGAGGAGGATCGCACGCACTAGGGCGTATCTGGTATATCCCATGCTTTTCTTGCATTGTGCTTGGCAAGTGGACCATTCACTGACTCTGAGCCTGTCGAAGATACTCGGAATGTACATTGCCCTTCGTCGTTGGGCCGCCTCCGCTGTTACCGCGTCTGTTTCCCCGCTTACGACATCGGGCTTCTTCTCGATGCCGCAGTGTCCACGTATCTATTACCGCACCAGGACTTCTACACCCTCGATTCCCAACCCATCAAACCGGTATGCATTCCTGACAGACATCCTGAGAGCTTCAGCACGCCGTCACGCTGCAGGGCTTCTCTTCGGACGGAGCGCTGCGTGCGACGAAGAAAGTCTCAACATCGATGCAACTGTATTCCTAAATGCGCACCCGAAGCACCCATCGGAACCATTCTACCCCTTCCTGTGGCATTCCACATTCGATCTACGGGTTCCAGAAGGCTCGGGTATTAACGTACCCATCTCTCTCGGCACGAGACTCACTCCCGCAACGCCCCAAATCACTAGAGCGTGGGGTAGCGCTTCCACCTTCCTCTCGTGATCGCGCCCTGTCAACGCCCGCGGTGGTCCGTACGTTCATGACTGACGGCAAGCGCCGTAAATGAAGTCTGGGGTCATGCATGGTGGACGCTCGGTGAGAACAACAACGTGGTGCGGGTCTCTTCTGTGTTTATCGCCGACGGGATACTTCGTACCCTAGGATACAGATCAAGAGTCGTACGTGAGTACCCTCATATCACATTTGTCGACCTGAACGGACACTTTCACAGGCAGCGAGTGCCCCTGCATCATTCACCGTATTCAGGCTGCGTAAGCCACAGGTACAGTGGCCGGCGGTGGCCCCTTTCCGACGCTCTGACAAGCACAAACTTCCATGAAGTTTATGTAGCATACTTGATGGACCAGGTGAAGGATAGATGAACAGAAACTCGTGGAAGAGGCAAGAGCAAGGTCCCCACGTCCCGTCATGTGCGCAGTCTTCTGCGATTCTCTGTCCGTTTACATCTTTAGATTCGAAGGCATTGATTTCGCTGAAATTGCGTGTCATGGGGTGTATGGAAGGCGTGTATTGGAGAGAGATAACAGCAGGTGATGTACGCCTCTCTTCGCTGCCTCCAGTGATTAGCACGTTGCCAGAAAGCCGGACGGCCTGCGCGTCCGGTTCCCAGGGAGTGCCCAGCATTGCCGTCGCGCCCGGTTCCAGATGCCCAGCCAATGTATTCTGGGCTGCCAGGCCACGCGCAGATGCCGGCCTATCTGGGGATCCAGGAACAGCGAACGGTCATTTACTGAATAGTTCGAATCTAGATCTGATTGTCTGTCCCAAAACGCCCGGCCGGAAGTATATGTGTTGCCGATCGCAAGGACCATCGCAGTTCTCGACTGCCGGGCATGCGCTGCCCGAAGAGAAGGTACGCCCCAAGGAGCTTACGTGGTGTGTGGCCAGACGGCGGTCAAAGATGTCGGTATAGTTGAGGCGGGCGCTGTTCGATCCCCCAACGCTTTGCTCAGCCCTCGACGCGCGGAATCCCCGCCGTCATACCGTTATCTACAGTTCGAGTTCGTGGTCGTGTCTCCATCATCTCGAACACGTTGAGATAATCCAAGTAATTAGATACGGGCTTGATTTGTGCCAACTCGCGCTTCTTCCTGAGCAGCGGGCCACGTGTGTTGTGGAGTTGCCCCTTCTAGTGCGCCCGTCTAGTCCGGTTTTGCCCCTAGCAGTCGTGCTCAAGCTCAAGCAGAATTCAGGCGCTTAATGGTATCAGTGAATCAGCATCGCCTCGTTGCGGCTAGCTGCTGCGGTCACAAAACAGGAACCCCACTTTCCGGAAGCGCGCTAGATCATCCGGTGCAAATAAGTGGTCTCTCGTCTTCGGGAAGCTGTATTAGTTGGCTTGACACGCTCTCGTCAGTCACATTAGGGACTCTTCTTTCGGCAAGCGCTCCCAGACGTCCCTTATCCTAATCCGTACGACACCTTTCTATAAAGCCCAAGACAGCGGGATGCCCTCCTCTCGTTCTTTCTCAGTTGTCGTCGCCCTCGACCGTCCACCTGAACACGTTTTGTTCTGCCTCCCAACATCATGACCATCGGCGGTCCACCATCCGCATACTTCTTTGAAGACCGCACCGGCGTCCTCGCGGGCTCCGACTTTGACGAGGTGTACGATCGCGCATTTCTGCGCGTGTCCTCCACCCCTCAGCGCACTCGCAACGCAGGCCTTATGATCTACGACATGGGCCAACGATCGACGAGCCTAGGCGATCGAGACCGGCGTCATTTCTATCGCGAGCCCGCGATCACTCTCGACTTTGGACCCAAAGGCGCCCTGGGGACTGTGCACTTTACGAGGGGCGCCGTCTCAATACCCATGCAGCAATATCTGCGCAAGGTGTCGCTATTCGGGGGGTGCGTGGATTTGGCCTATGACATCTCTCGCACACGGCGGCTGACCGCGACTGCGCAGGTCCCTGTTCCGGAAGTTCACTGCTTCGGATGGGAAAGAGTATAAATGGAGTCACCACATGGTCGCAGAGCACGAGTGGACGGTACGCAGGGCCCCTAGGCTTGATTGAGTTTGACATGACGCAAGGTGTACTCACACTCGGCCTTTCTGTCTTCCAGTGTCTGAATGCGGACAACTTTCTCGTCGCACACTACAACCTCAAGCCTCCAGACCGCCCTGCGTACGGCACCTCGGGCAACGTCCTGACTGTTTACGAATCCTTTGCACATCTTTCTATTGGTGAGTACGAGCTTCTCGAGGGCCAGACAGCCTAGTACGGCGCGGCGCTGACGTGTCCTGGCACCACAGAGCTTCTTGCATCACTCACCATCATGCGCCATATCGCCCAGAACAACCTATGAACACTTGACCCCGCGATACCGCCGCCGCACGTTCGATACCTGTACTATACCTGTATGACCTGACCCCACCATTACGCCTCCTGTTGTCCACTGCATCAAAAGTCTACCCTATCCGCACACGCGCTTCACGCATCTAATCCTTGTATCTTGTCTTGCTTTGTGTACCTACCCCGCATATTCATCGGACTAGCGCATTTATGAAGCATGTTGTATGATACACTTCGGACAGGGACGGTGCCTGTCCTTCCTGTCCTTGGCCGCTTATGTATACGGACATATCGAGCGCCACGGTGCCCTGGCAGTGCCTTGGCCTACCGGGCCCCGCCCTCGCCCTGCGCGTTCGCGCCTGAGCCCGAGCTTCCTGTTGGCTTCCTGTTTGGCCGGAACGACCGCGGAACGCCTCGCCCGGCGCATGCTGGCAACATTCTCGCCCGACATTCAAACTGGCATGACTAACGACCACGCGCTACGTGCGGCGATGGCGGTCAGGACATGGACAGCTTCTGTCCGAGCTGAGCGCGACCACCCGAGAGGGCCCGAGAGTAGGAGGCGCCCGCGTGATGGGCTCACGCGGCTGTATCCACATTGGGCAGCGGAGGTCCCACAACCCGTCCACACCTCTTCGCGCCCACTGTGCAGGTCCTCACAGTTACATACAACAACAGCGGCCACGTCCAGGCCATGTATTAACGTTGATTACGCTACGCACGAGGGCGCGGCAGATCCATTAATTAAGTACCCAATGAAACGAAATGAGATGGGGAAACTGAGATAGGAATCGTGGCCCGCTTCGGTCGTCGATGGGGGGTCTCCGCGGAGCGCGGGCTCACGCGCGCCCCTCGAGCACGACATGCGGCGCGGCGCGCGGGCGCGACGCCGAGCGCGCCACGCGCTGCAGCAGCCCCGCGATCCCCGGGCCGCGCGACGCGTCGCGCCGGATATTGCCCGTGCCTCCGCGCCCGGACGACGCCGTCGGCTCCGATGTTGCGGGCTGCTCGACGGGCGGCGCGGGCCCGCGGGCGATGTTCGCAGCGCCGCCGCGGCCGGTGGAGTACCTGCGTGGTCAGCTGTGCGTCAGACGTGCTATAGGCGGACGGGGTGAGACCGCGGCGGTACGCACGCGGGGGGTGGGGACGGCCTGTGCGCGGCCTCGTCGACCGTCATGAGCGCCGCGCCGGGTTCGGTTGCGACGATGTTGCCTGCGCCGCCGCGACCCGTGCTGCGCATTGCGGGGCCACGCGAACGCGAGCGGGAGGCGGACGGGGAGGAGTTGGAGGACGGGCTGCGCTGTACGATATTGCCCGCGCCGCCGCGGCCGGTCGATGCCTGCGCATGTCCAGCGTAGGCAAAAGGCGCGCTCAAGACGCCAACGGTACGCACCGATCCGGAGGTGAAACGGGGAGGGCTCTCTGGGACGGGCGGCTCGCGACCACGCGACTGGGAGGGCGAACGGATATTACCCGCACCTCCGATTCCGGTAGAAATAACCTGCGTGGGAGTGAAAATGGTGAGCAGGGCGCTTGCGCGGGGATTGCCATCGACTACGTACCTTGTTGGGGTCGCGCGAGGAGACTAGCTCACGTCCGCGGGTATCAGAAAAGTCGTCTGGGCCGCCGCGCACGGGCGAGTGGGGTTCCCGAGAGAGAGAGCGACGGATGTTGCCTACGCCGCCACGACCAGAAGGAAACTGCCCAAAAACGAGCGAAGTCAGGTCCAGAATTAGATGTCAAACGAGGCGCTGACGTACCACCGGTCGGCCACGAGAAGCGGAGCGTTCGCGATTGACCACGGGAAGGGTGTCGGTTGTTTCGGAGGAGTGAATGGACATGGAGACGCAACGGGCTGGAGCGCTGGTGCAGAGTTGTTGCTTCAATGACGGGTTCCAGGGACGGGTATTTAAGTGTCGCGGAACGAGTCAAAAAGCTCGTGGGCTCCGTCCGGGGTCGAGCGCAAATTTGCATCTCGAGACGTCAGTACGCGTCAGTATGCGGACGGAACCAAAGGTCAGGCTCTCACATCTGGGTTTCGAGTCAGCCGACGAGAACAAGACGCGAAGCCTGCTAGGTACTGCTATAGCGCCGCCGCCCCTGCCCGCCACTACTCACAAGCACCGTCGTCGTCGCACGATGTGGATGCGGACGAAGGGCTCTGTTTCCGGCTGTGCATGAGGTGGTGGCCATCAAGTCCTAGTAGGAAAGCCTAAATGGTGAACGAATAACACCACGTGCGTCGCCCTCGTGCTCCGGGAGCTGGGCTTCAAAATGCATAATATCTGTGGCGCGAGTTGCACGCAACCGCACGCAACAATGGCCAATGGAAAATTGCGCGCCAAAGCGAACAGCTGGTCGGAGGCGCATGCGGCGCCAATGTCTCAGTGCCTTCAAGGAGAGAACGTCGTGCGTCAGGCGAGGCCTTCAGGTCACGAACCCGAGGTCATATGGTTTGTCATTCTGAGGCTAGCAGCAGACGGGAAATCACACGCCCTACTAGATCACTAGTTCCGCCAACGTCCTCGTGTCAACGACAGCAATCTACTCGGGCCAATGCACATGGTCAAACTTGAAGCTCGCGTGCCCGTCCCTGGACCTCTAGTGAGTGTATGGCAGCCCTCTGAGCCGTGACACTGCACGCCGTTCGATCACCAATTCCCATATCACACTTATCTTCGGGTATTTGGCTGTAATTAAAACGCATCGAGAGCCAGGGTAGAATAGTAAGGGATTGCCGCACCCGGCTCCTTGTTCGCTTGGTCTCTCGCGACACGGGATTGGAGGGAGAGGATACATTTTGCGAGTCCCGAGGCAGCGCCTATCCGTCCTGCGCGTAGGAACATCGCGATGCATAGATTTTTTGATGTGCTGTATTTATGTTTTGTCGGTGTCCAGCATTAGGAAAGTAAGGAGGGGTTGATAGTCTGGAGCGTGTTAACAACGTCCCGGAGTTAAGCAGCACAAGCAATATCATCATTGTCACGAGGGTTCAAATTGGAGACCAACCTTGCAACGAATCTAGCTCACGGTAAAGTCTGGATATCAGTGCTTCCCATCGCTTGTGCGGGACCGTTCCGCTCCACAGGTGACAGCTAGTATTATCATTCAATGCAGCTCGGTTGATCTCGATTTTATCTGTGATGGCGAGATTCAATTCTGTGTAGGTTAGATGGTAGCGGATGCCCGAGATCATGAGATGAAGGCGCGACGTCGGGATGCCATACTCACTTGTGCAGAAACACAAAACTATCCGTCGGAGTCCATAAAAGGCGCCGTCTATTGTTCATACTCGCTCTTAGTTGCGTATTCCTGCTTTACGGGGTCTGTGTACTTCGTCAATTCATGCATAGGAGTCACTCGCCACTTTGTCGCGGATTGCTTCGGATAACGTCGATGCTTTATGCAACCTGGCACTGTGGACAACACCTGCGAGGGTCTGGATCGCAGCCTTCCTTCACTAGGCCTTGCGTGACTTGCAGGAGACGGGTCCCCTCCCCCGCATCCTACCCACAGCCCCGAATATGGAAGCTTCGCATATATCTCGGTGGTACCTCGTTTGCGTGATGACCATTCTGTCTCTCAGCCTTATTGCGTCAAGCGAACTCGGCAGTCCTCCGGGTTTTGTCCTCAGAAGACCTCTCCAACCACGGCCACTTGCGCTCCTACCTTTGTCAGAACATGGTATCAAGGTAACATACGCAGAGGGCTAACCGTCACGCACTATTTCATAACGCCATCTTTAGGCACGGTTCAACGTCCAGCTCGCGTATTGGGATGACAAGAGCGGCGTACGTAGCTGAAGGTGGACCTGACGGGGCGCACGGGCACAGGTCGCGCTGAGAAAGGATTAACATCGCTGAGGCGTGTCGACAGCCTGCGTACCTAAATGCGTTCGAAAACCCTGCGCGCGGCTTTGCGTGTACTAATTTGTTTACACCGCCTTCGTTCAGCGAACTCTTCTGAGGTGGAGATGAGTGGGCCCTCAGATCGCTATCGAGCGCGCCACCGACCGGTAATGTGCACCCGTCGGGTTATCCTCTATGCGGCATTTATGCGCGAAATCTCATCTCTGGTAAACTTGGCACTCGCATACGGAATTATTCAATATTCACCTGTGAGGCAATTACTAGAGATGTGGCCTCCTGCGGGGAACCCTTGCGATACTGAACTAGCTCTTTGATCCTACCCGACTCCGCGGTCATGGGTGCACGCGAGAGTGAGAGGGTCTGAGTGAGAGGATAAGTCGTGCTGGTAATATAAGGGCTTATCGGACGAGTTATACATGTCCCGGAGGACGCGGCTGATTAATCTGCAGAAATTGAGCCGAGTGGCGGCAGCCAACCACAGCCCACGATCCTCAGTGACAATGACCAAGCCATACGTCCAATCAGGAGAGCCCCTCCATGAGTTCCTCCACTCCTTCTGGCAGAGACAGGTCGATGCTGCAGAGCAAGAGACTCCCGACTACCGTCACCCGCCACTACCGCTCGCCAGGATAAAGAAGGTTATGAAGAGCGACCCCGATGTCAAGGTACGTATGCTCGACTGCTCTGTCCGACGCGTCGTGACCCAGCCACGCAAAGCAGATGATCGCGGCAGACGGTTTGTCCACCCCCATGCCCTCTTGTCCTATCCTTTATGGTCTTTCCTAGCTCCCATCCTGTTCTGCAAGGCCTGTGAAAGTACGCGCGCGCGCCCGTTTCTCGCGTGTGGACGCGTCTCGCTTATGGCATGTCCCCAGTCTTTATTGCAGAAATCACAGCGCGCGCGTTCATCGTGGCCGACTCCAACAAAAGGCGCACCCTTTCGCGGGCAGATATCGCCAAGGCCCTCGGCAAGTCGGACCAGTTTGACTTCCTTATCGACATCGTCCCTCGCGACGAGCCGTTTGTCCCCGGCGTCTCTGGTCCCGGGAAGAGCGCGGTCAAGAAGACGATTCCAGGCTCGAGTGGCGCAAAAAGGGATACTGTACGTGATACTTGTTCTCCGGGCGCCTGCGCGCAAGCTGATGCGCCTCCTGGCTCGATGTAGAAAGCAGCACAAGAAGCACAGGGTGAGGCACAGGGAGAACCCATCACACTTGAGGGCGGAGATAGTGCTAACGTGGATGGCCTTCCGTCTTCCGGCATGTTAGAACAAGTGAGCAAATGCGTTCTCTCACAGCAGCTGAGCAAACGTGACATTTACTCTGCCAGCTTCAGTCGCTTTTAAACTCGCCCATGGAGCGACCTCCCATCTAGAAGACTTACAGGCTTATATATATGTGGGCTTCATTGCGCTTTCCTCTCGGCTCCTTCCCCTTGTTCTGTCGCTGTTCTGTTTAGTCGCTGGAGTGCTTTCGTTCTGCTCGTTAGATCACTCTGGATAACACTATCCTGTTGTTTGTGAAACCACATCAGCTACATACACGCATCACCAGCTCCCGAATCCGAAATAATTCATAAACAAGTCGAGGCCGATGCTGCAGGAAGACCGGTGGGGTAGTTGTCAGATGGTACATACCATAGATTGACTGGTTGCTATCAATCTGGGCGCAGTCGACCTGCTTATAGGAAACTACGTCAGTATTTACCCAGATCTAAATCCTTACGGCAAGTCATCCTGGGTGTGAGTCTTGAAGCTTGAAGCTTGATGACTGTAGTGCAAGCGAAAGGAAAACGAGCTAATTACGATTCTGTGGAAGCTACATAGCGACATTGAGAGTTTTAGAAGGCACTCCTTAGGAAGCCAAAATTGCCACCTTCCCCTTCCTCGTCATCAGCGCCCTCGCGCGGAATCTCCCTTTCGATCTGACTGTTCAAGAGGAGCTCCTTTAAAGCCACTGTATCATAGGGAATGTCACAGTCGCCGCCTTCCTCAAACGTCATAAGGACGTTAAACATTAACTCAGAGTCCTGCAGGGAGATCCCCGTCAACCTCCACGTGCTGAGCTCGTCTTCCCCAGGCTCCTTGCAGGTAAAATAATATCGGTTTAGACCAGATTGGACAGGGTTTGACACCCATTCGTTGGCTACCTCTGCGGTGATGGGGATGAATGGCTGGGCGTGAGGTGAAGGGAATAAATTCGAAGACGTTTGAGCGACGTCTGTGGACCTTGGCTGGGAGGTGTGGAGCTCGTTCGTATAGAATGCCAACATCCTGGATGGAGAAACAATAGTGAGCGGTGAGTTCGCGAAGAGAGGGCCGTGCCCAGCGACGTGACTTACAGTTCCCCGACTCGGCGGACGATTTGGCTTCTTGCATCGGGAGCGGACAGCAGTCCCCAGCCCAGGACGTATTCATCAAATACCTTCAACGCAGAAAATGCGAGACGGGTGCGGATGGTGTAGCTGTGGAATGTATACGGCGGGATTCTCTTTGCAAGCTCTTTGTCAACCAAGTCCAGGTACGCAGAGGGTTCGGAGGAACCATCAAACGGAACCACTGGATCGACGGGTATAGCGTCCTTCGCGTCGGGGCCCTGAGACGGCCTTCCATCCCCTTGTTCCCGAAGCGTCGGGTACGCCGGCATGTGTTCGTTCGAGATCTCGAAGACCTGTAGGTACGACGCGCGGCGCCGGGCAAGGTCCTCGACGTTGATGTCCTCGTCCGCAATGAGGTAGTCCTCCACTGTCTTTTTCCTAGGTCCCACGTCTCCATGTGGCGGTTCGCTGGGATCCCTCGTGGGCGCCGAGGCAGAGGGTGACTGGCGATTCTGCATCCGGGCGTTTGTGTGAAGTCGAGGGGGGGAGCGGACTGGGATGAAGGGGGTCTGGGTGAGGGGCTGGAAAATGAGTTGTCGCTCGTCTGGAGTGGGTACGTCCTGATACGGCGCAGCGATTTAAGTGTGAGACGGTGTGTCCCCTATATGTCCACCCAGTCAAGTTGTGGCGAAGACAGGAGCTGACACGGGTCTCGCCACAACTGAGTCTCGGTTCTGTACGCGGAGCTGCGTGGCGTAGCAGATCTCGATCAAATGTTGTGGCTTCCACCACTATTACATACTTAAATTGAAAGTCTGGACGAGGCATTGGGTCAGAACTACGTCGTTCTGCATTGGTAAACATGTACGAGACAACCAAGAGATAGGAGACAGCCAGCGTTTGCTAAGTATGGCTTCTGGAGTCCGACGGAGGTCAGGGCGCACCACGCAAGAGCTAGGTTGCTCGTTCGCGACGGCTGGGGATGCAACACGCGTCAGGAAAGTAGCGATGCCGGGGAGGACACATACCACTTTGTTACTAAGTCATCCAGTCGAGTGGATAAGTTTTTCAGATCAAGTTTGGGCCACAACTGGACAGAAATTATATCCCGACTGTCACAGTCGGGTTAAGATACAAAGCTCAGGTGCGTCGTGTGCTCCTAGATACATAATAAGTAGCCCCAGATACTTGCTTGAGATAAGTTCCAATGCTATTGCATCAACATCAGTCTCCCAGCTTCGCAGGTGCATATAGTACCTACAACACGCAGCAACAGAGCCCTGCTTGTTGTAGCCGTCATATGCATTCCGCCTACTTGGGAGGGATGGTGATGATGCCTCCCATCTAAGCCGTGAATGCTGAAGGGTTTCTATGCGATATTTCTAGATTTCACTTTGACAAGGGTACGCGCGGCGCGCGGGAGCCGCAACGGATGCAGTAAAAGCATGTCATTCAAATGGAGGGTGAGGAATTTGCGTGCGGGAGCGAGGGCTGCGCAGCGGGTGCGAGGTACTCGTCAGTTGAGGTACGACGCATAGGCTGAGGCGAGGACCGCGATGCTCGTCTACTCCTAAACGGCCGTGAAGCGTTGTTTCAATGAGTAAGACGTGTGGGCGCGCGTAAGCGTTCTCACCAAGCAAACACCGGAGTCTCTCCCGCATGTTTGGGGTCGGAAATAACCTTATTTCCTTGGTTTACGTGAAGTATATGCGACTCCTCATCGCAATCGAAGCCGTGCTCAGGGCTGCTCAGGGCTGCAGGGGTCTGCTGTCCCCAGGGAAGTACTTGACCCTGACTGATGAACGGCCAAGTTTGTTGAACTTGATAGCCTGAGTACTCATGTCGCGGTGAAGGTATGGGGTAGCTGCAGTTAGTGCTGGTGCTGGGATCTAGGTTCGTTGATTTGTGATGCGCAGCGGCCCCGTCCCTCGTGGATCAGGGCTCCAGAAGGCAAATGAGACCGCGACCTGCCGCCGGGGCACTGAAAACGGAGGGAGATGTTATTACCTCAGTGGTGTGGAAGCGATTACGGGCGAAAGAGAACTGTGTGAACACATGCACACTTACATCTCCGTGGGCTGGGCATGAAAAAAGCAGTTCTCCAACACTAGAGTAACTCTGCAGTAACTCTGGGGTTGTTGAGGCGAGATCTTGGAGTGGCCGGACCCGTCGGCATGATGTCCTGACATGTCCTGACATGTCCCATCGCGTTGTCCTGGGTCGGCTGAGCTCGTCTTCCCAGGGCCGCGTGACTCTGACTGTTGCCTCCGCCGCGCTACCACCACAGATTGAACATACTTTCGCGCCTCCGCCATCTCGTCCAGGCATACTCAGGTTGCTTCAATGTCTGGCGCTAAGCAGCACCCTCCCGTATTGCGGCTTCCGGTCCGCCATGTAGGGGAAGGTTTCGACCGACTGTTGGACGATATGCTAGCAGTCGATTGCGATGAACGCACAGCTAAGCTTTTGACACCTTCGTCTACACATGTAAGATTTGCTATTACATACTACGCCTCCCATCGCCAGGTGGATGCAGACCCAGCTGATCTCCGCCGTTCCGGGAGGGACGCAATGTCGCATGACTGAAGCCGTTTATTGCTGGAGAAGGAGAACCTCCGCTTGTTTTGATCGCGGCTTGATGTCACATCTGAACTCCTCGGGACGACTGATGACAGAGTTGACACCCAACCCGTGAGCACTCGACGGCTAGCATCTCAGCGCCATCTCACACTTACCTAACGATATCTCCCTCGAATCTCACATCGGGTACAACCTCGACACCGCCCTCAACCACTTTTGAAATGCGGAACACAGATAGCGCTGCCGCCATAGAGAGCCAAACGCTGATATCCGCAAATTGTTTGCCTGTTGTGGTGTAGGGCGTGTCAGTGCTTGCGGTATCACAGACTCGATGTTCGCATACCAGGACAAACCCTGCGCGGGTAATGAGTCAGGATGAGTGCCGCGCACGCGAGAGGAGCTTACCGCCGCCCGAAGCCAAACGCGCATATCCGAGGATCCTGCTCCGCCGGCTTCCCTGGGGTTTCGAGGAATCGCTCGGGCAAAAACAGTTCAGGCTTAGCATACACTGAAGGGTCATGTAGCATCTGCCTACACGGCATCGGCAATGCTGAGCAGATGGTGATAAAACAGCTGTATGCGACCCACCAGATATTTGCGATGATGACCGAGCCCTTGGGAATGTAGTAGCCCCTGTGCGTATCCGACGTCTGAGTTTTGTGTGGGAGACCTAGTTGATCACGAATCAGGGTGGCGCCTTGTCACTCCCTTCCATCCGCACCAATTGGAGCGATGGTTGCCCATCTGAGAACTTCCAGATACAATGCATTGACATATGGTAACTTGTTGCGATCGGCGATGGTAATGAGTCTGTCGCCACCGATAACACGGTCGATCTCTTCTTGCGCTTTACGTTGGGCGTCAGGGAACAGTGTCATTGTCAGGAAGAAACTGTATATCGCCGCAACGGTCTTCTATCAAAGTAAGTCAGTCGCTCATTGTCAAGAGAAAAATGCGCGCACCGTGTCCGTTCCGCCTGAGCATGTGAGCGTAATAAACTGGCGGAGGAGAGCAATTGACCTCACCGGTGTATAAGGAGGCAGCAGCCCACTTGAGAATGTGCTCTTTCTCAGGGGTGAGGGTTTCTCCTTTGATGGTATCATGAACAAAGGATGGTGGCGCAATCCCTTCGGCCTGTAAACGGGAGTGAGCATGAGCGCTGGCGAGGCGGCATCGAGGGTCACCGTCTCGCGCTTCGTGAACTGGTATGGCGTTTCAACCATATTCGTGGCGCGACCCTGGATTTCTAACCCCAACCTCTTAAAACCTGCTCCAGGGAACCATGTCGGTACATACTTGACTAGCATGGGGTGAGTATGTCTGGCGCCATGATCTGTCACGAGGTCACACACGGGCTGGGACGAGGTCCACCAAGAAAGCTCCGGGCTTCGTCACTTGTGCAAAATCTTGCATCGTGTCCTCCGCGAGCTGTATGATTGGATCTTCGTCCTCACGGACGTGATATCCATATGTGATTAGTATGATGATCGCACTCGCAGAACTAGGCAGATATAAGGTTGCGTCGAGTCCCAATGAACCGTAACACGCACTGGCGTACGGTCCACAGCAAGTTCGTTGGGTTGCGATGGAGCGCCACCAAGAACTCACGAATACAGGAGTCGAATAGGCTATTATATTTCTCAAGCTCAGCACGCGTGCCAATAGCTCGGTGGGCATATTTGCGCATCTGCTTGAACCGTGGGTTGTTGTTTTGAGATGTGACTGCTTCCTTAAAACCGGAGAGTTCGTAGGCCATCTCCAATACTGGTCGGTCCGAGTAGATCGCGCTCCTCTTTTCTAACAGTTCATTTGCGATTTTCAGATCGCCCAGTACTATAACTGGCTGGCCTGCTGCATTGACGTAGACAATGTCACCTAAGGTGTCCAGGAAGGGGGGAGGATGAAACGAATTAGCAGCACTCACGGGGCAGCGCAGAGCGAGGCGTACCGTATATCTGCGACCATTTTGAGTAAACGCGCGCAAGGTCCTCCTGTGGCATTTCCAACAAGTTCCCAATCAAAGGCCAGCCTTTAGGACCAGGAGGCAGTGGGAGGGATGCGAATTTGCTAGACCTGCGCCAAAGAACAAAACCGAGTACGAAGGCAATGCAAGCTGCCAGGGAGAGTGATAGCGCCATTTCTTAGGGTGAGCGGATTGCGCAGACACAAACAGAGTATTTATAGCAGCACCTATTATGTATGGTCTTAGTGGCTGTACAAGCCCAAGAGGCCTAATGGAGAGTCGGCATACTTACCTTGCGTGAAGTTCCCATGGTCACCGAAGCCGAACTTGCCCGCCTGCTTCGAAGTTCGAAGTTCAAATCCCTTGTACCTGAAGCATAGGAAAAAGCCCAAAAGTTAATACTGTGAATATTTCCGTGACTCAAGACCGGATGGCGTCGCCCGTCGAGGTAAGGAGGGATGGTTCCGTTTGTCTACACAGTCGTGTGTCATAACGGTAAGGAACAAAAGAGTGTACGCTACGACTGATCTATGTCCGATATCCTTATCTTATCTCTGTCCGACGATCATGATTCCAACAAATACTAGTGCGCATGTATCGCTCGCCGGGACAGGGTACTCAGAGCTGCGGATAGACCACAGATGTTAATATACCGTTGAGCTAGTTTGTTTGCTGCAGAGTAGTAAGCATCGATATACTCTGGCGAGGGTGAAGGCCAATACTTCAGAAGATTATGGCGCCGCAATTACTTTTGGGGCTCACTTGTACGTGGTGATCGTCGGACCACTGGGATGATGGAGATCTGAGCGCAGAAGCCCGAGCAGTGTCAGGCAGTGCCTGAAGCCAGCAGAATGGTCAAGGTAAGTACTGATCGCCTGCGGATCCGTGTTAGTGGCCCGGAATGGTGCGGGTTTGCAGGTTGCATGCATGAGCAATCGATTACTAAGCCAGTTCGATCCGTTGACTAGTACTACGCCGGATCAGGAAGTGGACAGGACCAGGAAGTGAACATTTTGGAAAGATCGACTCCGCACGCAGCAATGGCTGCATAGAATTCGTTTATATTTTTATACAATGAATAAATAGATCCATTCTACATGCTTGCGAAGTTTGAAGCCGATTGAGCTGCCGGATGATGCTAGAGAAATCGGTACTTCTGGGACACTGATGTGGACAGCTGCCAATCCTCCAGGAACAGGGGAAGCTTATATGCCATGAAACTTGGTGTCCACAACACACTTATACATATCTACTATACCCCCAAGTTTTGTATCATTCACATGGGTAGAACACCATCTGCGAGGGCTTTCCCTCTGGAGGGGCTCTAAGCGTGACAGAGGAGATTAAAGCTCCGCCGTCGGAGCGCGTGAACGACGCGTTCGCGAATGTGCATCAGTGGGTTCTGGCTCATGATAAGATCGGATCTATGATCCGGCAAGTGTGACAATCCGTGACAAGCGCGCACTCCTTGCGGGCACTTTTCTCTCGACTTCGGCTTTGCTCTGGCACGCTCAGATCTCAACAAATAAATATAGAACTTGATAGTTACATAGAAAACACATCAAGGAAAACATACGCAAAGTTTCAAGAGATTTTATTGAGGAAAAACCCAAGACGACCAGGAAGTGAACATTTGTGTCCACTTCCTGATCCGGCGTAGTACGCTGACTCGTCCAACGCGGCAGTGTCGCGTTCCGTCGTCCACAACGTACATCAAATTTGATGCCATAGCACAGCCCGAGCCTAATTTTATAATAAAACTCGCTCGTGATAAACGATCTCTCCTGCGTGCTCTTTTCACGAGTCCAAAAGCAACTGACGCACCGCATGCTACAAAGTGACCGGTTGCTCGCGACGTAAACAATCCGTAACCGTACTCGCGTCAGAACATTGCTATCTTACATGGGGAAGGTAATCGCATAGCAAGCTGGGTACTACGGAGACTGGAGGATCAATGCTTCGGCGCGCGCCGACCGCGGCTTGATATCGCAACGAAACTTATCGGGGTGACTGCACGCTCAAACAATCAGCGTCCTCCTCAATTGTGATGATGGAAATACTGTACCTGACAATTCCATCCGAAAACCGTGCTTCAGGTGTGATCTCTACGCCGTCCTCCACGACTTTAGATATACAAAGCACAGATAGGGACATCGCGATTGTCAGCCAGAGAATTGTGTCCGCAAACTGGTTGCCTGCGGTATTTCGGCGGTAGTTAGCCGCGCATGTCCACGGTCAAAACGTGAAGCTAACATACCAGGACAGACGCTATTCGTATATTGTGTGAGTTCAAGGCTTCTCCATCCGCTTACAAGGAACCTACCGCCGCCCAAAACCGAAAGCACATTCTCGAGGGTCTGGTTCTGCAGACCGTCTCTCGGTTTCCAAAAACCTCTCTGGAGAGAATTGCTCAGGATTGACGTAGGTGCTAGGATCGTGAAGCATTTGCCTGGGCATGTCGGCTTCAGCACAAGGAATATGAGCGGCATTTTCCCGTTGCGTACCATATGTTCGTGACGACGATAGAGTCCTTCGGGATGAAGTAGCCTCGATACGTATCTGACACTAACGTCCTGTGAGGGAATCCTGCGCAGGAAATTGAGTGATGCTTCCATGGAGTAGAGCAAGCATCACCTGGAGGCGAAGTAGTGGCCCAGCGCAGGATCTCGCTGAAGATGGCGCTGACGTATGGCAAGCGTTCGCGGTCGGCGAGAGTAGGGAGCCGGTCTCCGCCAACCACGCGATCGATCTCTTCTTGCCCCTTGCGTCGCACCTCGGGAAACAAGGTCATCGTGAGGAAGAAGCTGAGCAGTACAGAGACGCTCTAGTCGATACACCGTCAATGAGGTACTTGGGGCTGTCGCAGAGTGGACGTACCGTGTCCGTGCCACCTAAATCGATGGTATGGGCAAGCCAACGGATATATGAGACATGTACACGTACCGCCAAGTAGACTCCCAGCGCTCCACTTCAGGGTGTCAACCTCTTCAGCGGTGAGGGTGCCCTCTCTCATGTTGTCGGAAATGAACGAAGGACGTGCAGTCCCTTTGGCCTGAGGGATAGATAATTAGTATCAGGAGCGTCAACATGATTGAGACAAAGAGTACCATCTCCCGGAGCGTGAATTGGAAAGGGACGTCTGCAAAGCGCGTTATATAATCCTTCGCGTTGGAGGCAGCCTTCCTGAAGCCAGCTCCAGGGAACCAGGTGGGCACGTATTTCACTGCCCACGGAACAGTCAGTGTGACCCCCAATTATGAAGTACGTGTGACTTGCACGCTGGAATGAAGTCGACCAGATATGCACCGGGTTCGGTCATCTGAGAGAGGTACTGCATCACCGTCTCCCCAAGGTGAACGATTGGGTCACCTTGTTTGGCAACTTGATAGCCGTATGTAGTCAAGATAATGATTGCGCCTACAGTGCTAAGCAGATTCAGCATACCCTCGAGAGCTTTCGCGAAGAGGCACTTACTGCTGGATGATTTCATGGACATCTTCCGGATCATGGAGCGTCGCCTGGAGAAACTTGCGGGCTTCCGACTCGAAAAGATCGTGATATTTACTGAGCGCGCCGCGGGTGCCGATAGCCTGGTGCATGAATTTACGCATCTGCTTGAAGGTTCGATTATTCGGTCGGAAGCCTATCATGCCATTGAATCCAGCCAGCTCCCCGGCCATGTGTGAGACAGGTCGATCTGAATATATAGAGCTTTTCTTGTCGAGCATCTCATTTGCTATGGTGGCATCGTTGATGATAATAAGAGGCTGTCCGGCAGCGTTCGCATAGACAATCCCGCCTTGGTGAGTTAAGATGGTTGAGAGGAAGCAGACAAATATAACGTTCGCGCGTACCATACAATCTCCCCCATTCAGAGTAGGTCTGAGCAGTATTCTTGCTCGGTATATCGAGTAGGTTCCCAATTAGCGGCCACCCTTTCGGTCCTGGAGGCAGCGGAAGGGGGGTTCTCTTCTTTCGCAGGAAACGGGCAAGAGCAATCGCAAGCAGGACCACGATAGCGTCGACTAGGGACAGAAGTGTAGCCATGCATCACGAAGACCCAAGGACGGATTGATATAAGCTGCGCACGCCCCTGCGCCCGGACCCGGTGTGCCAATCCGATCCGTGACTTCTATCGCTTGCGGGGGCAAGCACAGCCAACCAAGAGACAGTGTTGTCACATGGCTAAACGATATGGAAGGAAGGCGCCAAAAGAACCACGAACGTCCTTCAGACGACGACTCCGTTGGGCAGGTGGGAGGACTTGACGTCACTTGAGACGACCGACCACGAAAGTAGAGTCCAACGTATCCTTTCTATGCGGTGTTATCGAGGGTCGTGCCACGAGCAGAGAGGTTTTGAGGTACATAAAGCATCATGACCCGAACAAGTGCACTTGTTCGGGTCATGATGATATTGAAACAGTGGTGACTCGCGAGCTGGGAAAAAGAAGCCCAGCCCAGTGCAGCTAGGCGCCTCGGCCTGGGACACGGGACCTCACGGGACGGTTGGGAGGTCCCGGCAAGAGCCGTTAACGTCACGTTCAACGCTAGTGGCTCAGGCATTTCGCTCGCTCCTTGGACTTTACTTCGCTGAACTCTGGACCCCGACTTCCACCTTGAATACCACTGCAGCTTCGGCGTTATCTCGCACCGCATCCAGTGATGCTCACAGGGGCCATTCCCTCGAGCTTGAGCTTTATCCTTGCAGTAATGGAGCCTGACTTAACACAAGCTCTTTCCTGTGCACGAGACGAGCGTCTTCCTCTTCCCATTGGCACCAACTCCGAGAACAATTCAGAAGGAGCCTCTAAGAAGGCACGGCCGTATAAATCATGTTGAAAGATTATGACTTGTGTGTGCATCTCGCCTTTCAAGGACGACACCGTTCCAGCGCAGCCATCTTAATTCGTCCGCGTCAGGTGCCGCGTTGTCGACGTTCAACTGTGCGCACGGCGTGAAAGCCACACGCGCTACATTGATAGCCCCAACGGCGTGAGAATCTCAAGAGTTGAGAATGAATATTACATCCGAAGTCCTCAGGGTGACAGACCACGACATATTGGGCATTCGTATGGGTGCCAGGTGATTTCTGATCCGCGAGTTTACGGGGATGTTCGGAGGCAGGGTTGCCCTTTTGTCCTTAGCTGGAGATCAGTGACTTTGACTCTGTATCCTGAGTTTGACCCTGCAATCTCGCGCGCCTTGACAAGCCATGATACACTTATGCGTCCAGACCAACATAACTGGTTGTTATGCATCCATGCACTTTACGCATGGGATCGATCAAACAATGCCAGTTAAGAATAGCTTTAGAAAGTAGTCTTACTTACAGAATATTACCGGGGGAGATCAATTACCGAAACGATATCTACTATGACTGTAGAATAAGCGCCTCCGCTTGAGGCGACCGCGCCTTGATGCTACATCTGATGTCCTCAGGAAAACTTGTATCTACCAGGAGGGTTAGTGCGTAACCAAGGGGTTGATGGAGTGGAAGTGGCGACGTACGTGATGGTACTCTCGACGTAATTGGTGCTAGGTGTGATTTCGACGCCTCGCTCAACTACCTCCGATATGTGGAAGACGGATAAAGACGATGCAATCGCAAGCCACACCGTGGCATCCGCGAATGGAAGACCTTTGACTAATCAAGGTCTGACGCTAGATATCATTTCGTCAGGCATACCTGGGCAAACACTGTGGGGCACAAGGCTAATCAGCGCAAGTTTGAGGGATTGCACACTCGCGATGTACTTACCGACGTCCGAACCTAAAGACGCATGCCCGTGGATTCTGCTTCGCCGGTTTGCCGTCCACCTCCAGGAAGCGTTCCGGGAGAAATAGCTCAGGATGAGAATATACTTCAAGGTCGTGAAGCATCTGCCTGTTCTCTGATTATTACGTAGTTGCTATATGATGGACGTGAAGCGTACCAGAGATCGGAAATAACGATAGAAATTTTCGGTATGTGGTAGCCCCTGTAAGTATCAGCAATGTGCACTTTATGCGGGACTCCTGCAAAGCGAGAGCCTCCTCAGCATGCTGCGTCATATTGAAGGATCATTGGCCAGGCACCTATTGGTCCAACTGGCCGCCACCGATGAATCTCGGTTTGGATTGCCGTGGCATAAGGAAGACTGTCGCGGTCAGCGAGAGTGGGGAACCTATCATTCCCGATGACGTGATCGATTTCTGCTTGGGCTTTATGTACGCTGAACGTCAGGGAAAAGCGTCATAGTGAGGAAGAACGTTGATAGCACAGAGACCGTCTATCGGCGCCCGTAGTCAGCAGTTGGTTCCAAGCCTCGTCGATGACGTGCAGTGCGCACAGCGTCAGATCCACCTGCGGGGGTATATGAGGATAGCATAGGATCGCGTAGACCTGTAGGGACCCACCACCAAATAAAGAGAGCTATCAGCCCATTTCAATTTGTGCTTGTCTTGCTCGGTCAAACCGGCATCAGCCATGTTCTCGGAATTCATTGAATGCATCGCTGTTCCTTTTGCCCTGGTAGGTGATACCAAACCATCAGAAGGAAGTCGGTGGGTTGGGATCAGGACAATACCATTTCTTGCTGCGTGATTGAAGGCGAACGATTTTTGCGTCATGTCATGCGCAGCAGCAGTCGCCTTTGCGGCCACTCTCTTGAAGGACGCGCCGGGGAACCACTCCGGGACATATTTGATTGTATGGATCCGTCACAGGTAAAGCAAGGAACCACTGTGACGGAAAATGTAAGACTGACGCCATGGCATAAAGTCAACTGGGAAAGCGCCAGTCCCGCTGTACAGTGAGAAGTTTGTCATTATTTGCTCAGCAAGCCTGATAATGAGGTCATCTTTGTCTCGGACGGACGAAAACGTGGAACCCTCGGCGACCCATCTGTCTCGATCGACCTGACTTGACCATGGCCAGACTTGACCGTCCTCGGCATGCCGATCGGGCCCTGGCACTGCCCTGGCCCAGATCTATCAGCCCTGACTAGTGGCTCTGAAGCGCCAGGAAGCACCCCCAGGGGCATATCGGAGTTCATATATACAGGTCGACAAGGCACCAACTGGTACCAAGTACAGACAGGTACAGACCTGTACATACTCGATTGCTGTGGCCCAAACAAAGACGGACATTCGTCCGCGCAGTGACTGCGATGTTCAAACGTATTTTTGCAATAGTACAACACGATCACCAGCACCCGCACAGCCGCTCCTGAGCAATGGTCTAAACTCCATGTCACGTCGTAATCGACCATCCGTAGCTATTCGTAGTCGTCCATTATGACTTTACTCTACTCTACTCTACTTGTCCGTCCGAAAGGCCTGTCAGCGCCCGCGCCTTCTCTGGTCCAGCATTCGAAAAAATCACTCAAATCGATCTAGGGGTCACATTTACGATTGAAAAACGAGTGCTTCCGCCTGCGCCGATCGCGGTTTAATGCTGCACTTGAATTTTTCGGGGTGGCTGTGGCACAGCGGTTAGTGATATCCGGAGGGGGAGCCGTCGGATCTACCTGATAATCGCCTTGGTGTATTCACCGCTAGGTGTCACCTCAACGCCATTTTCGACAACTTTCGAGATGCGGAACGCGGACAGCGCCATGGCAATCGAGAGCCATACCGTGGCATCTGCGAACTGAGACCCTGCGGACGCGGCGTCGGATGGTGAGCAACGCGCAGCCAAGATGCACTGTCACCAACTTACCGGGACAAATCCTTCATATCCAAGGAGATGTGAGAATAGTGCTCGCGGATGTAATCTAGACACTTACCGCCGTCCGAAACCAAAGGCACATTCGCGCGGATCCAGCTCGGCGGGCTTGCCCTCTGTTGCGAGGAAACGCTCTGGAGTAAAGAGTTCCGGGTTGGAGTAGACAGAAGGGTCATGGAGCATTTGCCTATACATCGTCAGCTCTGCCAAGGAATCGAGCTAGACAAGGATCACCATATGTTCGCGATGATGATCGAGCCCTTGGGGATGTAGTATCCTCGATAGGTGTCCGCCTCCATCGCCCGATGGGGGAGTCCTGTGACTGCGTTCAGCTCGGTGGTAGCTGACGCTCTCGTTGGGACACACCGGTCGGAGCGACAGGCCGCCACCGGTAAATCTCGCTATGAAGCGCGTTGACGTAAGGGAGATTGTCTCGGTCGGCAAGGGTCGGCAACCTGTCGGCGCCGATGACGCGGTCAATCTCTTCTTGTGCCTTGCGCTGCGCATCGGGGAACAGCGTCATAGCGAGGTAGAACGTATACAGCGCCGAGACAGTCTGTGGGAGAGCTGGGTGAGTGGGCTTCATCGTTGTCCCGAATCTCGCACGTACGGTGTCCGCACCACCTGCATTTCAGAGTCTGAGTACTGATGGACAGAGAGGTTGGCAGGGCACATACCAGCAAACAAAGATGTCGCAGACCACTTTAAATTCTCGATGTCAGTTTCCGTCATGGTGGCGCCTTGCATATTATTCGTGACAAATGACGGAGGTGCCACTCCCTTACCCTATCAAGGTATGTGAGCACCGCCCACGATCGATAGGAGTCGGAAATACCATCTCGCGCATCGTATACTGGAATGGAATGTCAGCCAACGCGTGGACGTCCTTCTTCACATTGAGAGCGGTTTGATGGAAGCCCGCTCCTGGGAACCATGCCGGCAGGTATTTCACTGAACATCACGTCAGAGGCGCATCGGGAAGCGAGACCAAATTAACTGACGGAGCGGAATGAAATCGACCATGTAGGCTCCCGGTTCGACGAGGAGCGAGAAACTCTCCAAGGTGGATTCTGCGATGTTGATGATGGGGTCGTCCTTTTCTTTCGGTTCATACCCATACGTAACGAACATAATCATTGAGCCTGCGGAGCTGCGTACTGTTCAGCACCATAGCCCCCAAAGACGCGAGAGAACGATGGCATCGTATACGCACTGGCGAATATGCTGCTGAACATTGTCTGGGTCGCGAAGTGTCGCCCTCAAAAATTTATGTGTTTCGTTTTCGAACAGAGTGCTAAACTTCTCGAGGGAGTCTCGTGTGCCGATCGCGCGATGCATATATTTCCGTGACTCCCTGAGGCGTGGGCCGTAGCCTTGAGCGCCCGCCCATCTTTTGAAGCCGGCAAGTTCGCCGGCCATCTCGAACACGGGTCGGTCTGAAGTCACCGCACTCTTCTTGTCGAGTAGCTCATTGGCGATCTCGGCGTCGTTGATGATGATGATTGGCTGTCCAGCAGCATCGGCGTAGGCGATTGGACCTGACGTTGATTAGTATGAGAGGAAAGGGGAGGTATAATGCATCGCGCACCGTATTTGTGACCCCATTCCGTGTATGTCTTCGCGAAATCGGTCTTAGGAAGGTCGAGCAAGTTCCCGATGAGCGGCCGTGGTTTCGGTCCTGGCGGTAGAGGAAGGGACGTCTTCTTTTTCTTCAAAGCCCAGTTCAGAGCACAAAGGCCAAGAGCGAGGATGAGGAGGTCAATTGTCGTGAGCGTGATAGACATGAGCGAGTAGAAGGGCGAGTGTTAGGTACGGTACCATCCTAGAGACAGCCAGCTTTTATGTGCCCGGCTGGCGCCTTGAAGTCGGCTTCTCCACCCAATGGAGCGAGTGGTTGTGCAAGCGGAGTAATCCGGCGATCCCCAATAGCCAAGCTGCATAGCTCTGCATAGCCAACTCTGGCGCTGAGCTGGGAGCGCTCCCGAGGGCTCCTCGGAATCGCACCGACGGGCTTGAGGTCCGTGACAATTGAGGCTATGAACGTGACAGAGGGAGCCTTGTCACGTCCAATAATGCTGAGAGTCGATGCTGAGCCTATCTGACGTGTATTCACTTGCTCTGTCCGAGACTGTCCTACATGGACATGGGACCATCGTGACCTGGAGCACATCGATAGCACCTGTATGCATTGGGGCTTCGGCGCTCCAAGGAGGCGTGCGTGCGACTAGAAGGCCAGCTTGAGGGCTCTATGTGACCCGCTGTGTGCGTGCTTCCATGGCAGCTCTCTGTCCTCCACGTCAGGCATGAGGATTCCGCACCCGGGTGCTGTAGACGGGGCCCGTCAAGGGCCTTGGTAAGAACGGGCTGACAACCGCGAAAAATATGTTCCTAAATGGGTCACGTTAAGAGATGTATAAGCAGCCAGCGCGAGAAGAGCACGTCGGCTGTCACGATGACTCGTGAATATGATACCGGGGCATAAACCGTACCTAGCATTGGCGTAAGGCACCCCAACGCACCACGGGGAGAGCGCGGAGTAGAGACATGGGTCAAGGTTTGCGGATAGAGCAGAGGGGGTAACGGGCACCGTGGTGGCACACTGTAATGAGACGCGTTGGAGATCGAGGCTTGGCCTGGTGGCCACGTACACTTACGTCGATCCATCGGATATAAACGGGGATGTGAATCAAATGTGAATAGCCCTGCGGATCGCACAGCCCGCGAAATTCTCGAGTCCCTTAAGTCCGAGAGCGCAGAAAAATAGACGTTGAAGGTGCGACCAGGTGCGACCGCATGCATTGAGTCGTAGGGTGCATCGGCGGCAGTGTTCTTGCCAAGGCCCACGGGCAACTTGGACGACGAAGGTAACCCCGGGTACTTCCGACGGCTCACCTCAGTTTACGGTCCAGACGGGCCGGATCGTCTGCTTTCCAAATGTTCCCACGCATCGAAAAGTTGCCTCGCGGACGTTTTTCGCGGCGGCGAAGACACCGTCTATATTCCCCAGGCCCCCCCTCTCTCTTTCCATCGTCGTCGCGTGCTAGCCCGTCATGCTGGTTCTTTACGAGACAGCCATGGGCTTTGCCCTGTTTAAGCTTACTGACTCGGCGAAGCTCACGGATCCGGATCTGTACAAAGAGTTCGAGACACCTGAGAAGGCAAACGAACTGTGCGCGCAACAATCTCCTAGCAGTGATTGAAGTGCACTGACTGACCAAACGCCATATTTCTATGTCTGGAAACCAGGCTTAAGCTGAAATCTTTGCACCGATTCACGTCGACTGCGGTTGCCGTCGAGGAAATTACTGCTATGCAGGAGGGCAAGCTCGGCAAGGGTCTGAAGGAGTTTTTGACGAAGGTAGTCGTCGACAAGGGCAAGAACAAGGAGCAGCTGGTTGTAGTAGATCCCAAACTCGGTGTGTGTCCCATGGTCTCTTAAGTTTGGCTTGCGCGAGCTAATCTCATCCTCTCTAGCACGCCCAATCAACAAAAAACTAGGAATCAAAGTTATCTCAGACATTGATTCGCTTGATCTATTCCGCGGCATCCGGAGCCAGCTGGGCGCACTCCTGAACGGCCTCGATCCCAAAGACCTTGCAACGATGAGCTTGGGTCTCAGTCATTCATTATCACGGTGCATTTCCTGAATGTACGCCAGAGTGCCGCTACTAAGTTAGTTTAGATTCAAGCTCAAATTCTCACCGGACAAGGTCGATACGATGGTTGTCCAAGCTATTGCGCTACTAGACGACCTAGACAAGGAGATTAACATATACTCTATGCGCGTGAAGGTCTGAAGTTTATCTCTGCTTCACCATCCACAACATCTGACATCGCTTAGGAATGGTATGGTTGGCACTTCCCGGAGATGGCAAAAATATTGTCAGATAATATGGCATACGCAAAAGTTGTGAAGCTGATGGGTAAGGGCAGCACAACATTCAATTTCGTGTTTCTCACCGAGGAACAGGCTTCCGAACGAACGCGGCAAAGACTGATTTTGCCTCCATCCTCCCCGAAGACCTCGAAGCCACCATCAAAGCCGCTGCAGAGATCTCCATGGGCACTGAAATCTCAGACTCGGACATCGCACACATCCATGCACTCTGCGACCAAGTCATCTCCATTTCGGAATACCGCGCGCAGCTTTCGGACTACCTGCGCAACCGCATGGTCGCCATCGCGCCCAATCTCACTGCGCTCGTCGGCGAGCTCGTCGGCGCGCGGCTCATCTCGCATGCGGGCTCCCTGCTCAACCTCGCGAAGCACCCAGCGAGCACAGTGCAGATCCTTGGCGCGGAGAAGGCGCTCTTCCGTGCCCTCAAAACGAAGCACGATACGCCAAAATATGGTCTTATCTACCATGCATCGCTTGTCGGCCAGGCGCCGCCCAAGCTGAAGGGAAAGGTTTGTGCACACATCTCCATACATGTCCCATCACGTGATACGACTCCCTCTAGATGGCGCGCATGGTCGCGACAAAAACCGCGCTCTCTGTGCGCGTGGACGCGCTCACAGATGTGGACGAGAAATCCGAGCCAAGCGCACCAACCATCGGACTCGAGAATCGCGCGAAGCTTGAAGCGCGACTGCGCGTGCTCGAGGCGGAAGGCGACGCGACCGGCGTGCGGCGCTTTGGTACGGGGCCGGCGCAGCAGAAGCGGTTTAAGACAGACCCCGCCGCGGCGACGTACAACACGGCTGCGGACGCGGTCGGGCTCGTCAGCACGCAGCGCGAGCCGGCGGAGGCGGCGGTCCGCGCGGTGCTGGACGTGAAGGAGGAGAAGCGTCGCGCGAAGGAAGAGCGCCGTGCACAACGCCGGGCAGAGAAAGCGGATGTGAAGGCGGAGTCGGGCGAGGACGAGGACGCGATGGAGGTGGACGGGAAGGAGGACGAGAAGAAGCGCAAGCGGCGGAAGAGCGAAGGTGCGCCTGTGGCCGACGACGACGTTCCCATGGTACGTAGCTTCACCCGGTTGCACGTGGCGTTGCTCGTTCTCACCCACTTACTGCTACGCAGGAGGGAGTCGAAACAGAGGCGGAGCGCAAGGCCCAGAAGGAGGCGCGCAAGGCAGAGAAGAAGGCCGCCAAAGCGGCGGCGGCGGAGGCGGGCGACTCGTCGAAAAAGAAGAAAAAGAAGTCCGAGGCATAGGCTTACGCCGCCGCCGCGACTCATTCTTCCCTGTACTCTCCTATCTACACTCATTATATTTCCTTTCTACTCTGTGTGTGGCGCGACGCGGGTCCGATTGACCTTTCAGGGGCACAGGTGTTCACGAGCATCGACGGGGTAAGAACATCTTGCGAGACGATCCCAATTAGCCCTGAGCGACCAGAACTCACATTCCAATCTACGACAAGCAATCTTACATGATGCAGATGAGTAGGGTAGATACCAAGAAGTAGGACAGCAGAACAGAGTGGACTAATACGCAAAAGGGTGGTGTTGGCAGTGGTGCCACCTAGGCTTCGGAGGCCTCGATGGTGACAGTGAACCTAGATCTGTTGGGCCCGACGGGGACCATATTGAATGCGACAATAGTCGTGTCGGCGTGTGTAAAGTAATGAGCTAAGATATCCCTGAAGAGGTCTACGGGCTGTGTTTGCGCATCATTATAAGTCGGTTCCTCTTCCTGTGCATCGTTTGCACCATCGCCGTAGCCACTCACGCCCTGGGCTGCACCCGCGTGATAATCCACCTGGGGAGCTGGATAATAGTCCCCGTGCTACAGTAGCAAGATGTGTTAGAAGACTGACGAAGTGGCGGAAGTGCGGGGACGGACAGAGGCATTTGGTGGGTAGCCGCCATTCGGGTAAGCCGCCACACCGCTGGCGCCCTGCGCAAGCGCCGGGAAGGTTTCGTGCACCTGGGTGCCCCCGAGCGACGCGTATGTTAGCACAGCGACCAAAGGGCTAGGGCCTCCCCAGACGAACCATCACACGAGACGAGTGCTGCACACTGTCGCCGTCTTGAGCACGACGGGTTTCCCTCAGGTACGGGTCCGATACTGCAATGCGCGCTGAGCTGTGTGACGATGCCATGTACCCAGCGTCGTCCTTCAGCAAGAGCGTAAGTATTGCATAGTCACTGTAGGATCCAAGAGAGACTGACCGCGTGTTCCTGAGATGCCGCAACACGTGGATGGAAATGTGAGCCATGTCTGGCCTGTCCGCTAGAGCATGTGCTAGATATTTGATCATTACGGGGCTGGTCAAGGTCGGCATAGTGGGAGGAAGACATTTGGGATGACATGACTCGGGTCCCGGGAAGAGGCTGCAAGAGGGGTGTGATGAGGAGGCATGGCTGGCCCAGAGGCTTTTAAATGGACGAAGCTGGCCGATATCAGTGGATGTGAGTAAGTGCTGGATGCAAGTACTGCGCGCTCGGACTGTCGAACACGCTTCTCCGAGACTCGTGGTGGCATCGTGAATTGCCTGCTAAGGCAACACCCGGCCCCCGGGTCTCAAGATCTCACGTCTTGGGGTCTCTCAGCGAGACCCTGGGGACCGGGTGTTGCCTTAGCAGGCAATTCACGATGCCACCACGAGTTGCGCCGTAATGCTCCGCCACACACTCGCCACAGACTACAAGTTCTCACGGAGGACATACTACTTGGGCGCGCGTTTTGGTGATTGGGGCTCTTCTAGCAGTTCCGATGAGTACAATGTGACTCACCAGAAGGGCTCGATTATGCAAATGGAGCTGGCTGACATGTACATGTGAGGAGTACAGCCCCAACAAAGAACGAAAAAGCGGGCGTGCATGTACTACTTATATGTCCATGTCCAGGTTATGTTCGTAGTGGTGGTGTGAGTTCGGGCGTGTACCACATGTGCTGCGCTGTGGCGGACAGCAGGAAGCTGCTAAGGGACATAATCAGGAGTCGTCGGGCCGCCAGCCTCCACTAATAAGCGTGTGAAGCGCCGACAGGACGACAAGCTGTCGTACCATTCGTGAGTCTGGCATGTCAACTCACACATCCTTCCGCTCACCGCCATGTCCTCCTTAAGCGAGCCAGCGCGGCCCATCTTCATCGTGACAGGCGCCAACAAGTGCGTGGAACCAACATTCTTGTCAAATACGTGCTCCAGCTGACCCTGGCGCGTCTCCCCTACCAGTGGCGTCGGCTTCGGGATCTGTCGCCGCTTGCTCTACAGCCTCGCGCAGGAGGCTCCTGACGATGCGCGCCCGCTCTTCCCACGTGCGGGCGCTGATGAGCTGGGCATAACATACCCATGCACGGGCGCGACACTCGTCATGGCGTGCCGCAGCCGGCAGCGCGCAGAGGCGGCGCGCGCGGAGCTGCTTGCGCTGCTCGAGAAGGACACGCGCGAGATGCGCCGCACGTCCGCGGGCGCGCAGCGCGTTGAGGAGTTTCTCGCGGGCCTCACAATCGCAATACACAGCTTGGACCTCGCGTCGGTGCGGAGTACGCTCGCGTTCGCGGACGAGGTGGCACGCACGTGAGTATCCTTCTTCGTCTGTATCTAGGGTGGCGGGACTGAAGCTTGGAACGGCGTGTGCAGTTACCCGTACGTATCGGCGCTCGTATGCAACGCGGGTGTCGCGCCGTTTCTTGGGATGGCGTTGCCGCGGCTCTTGCGTCAGCTTTGGCGCAACGTCTGCGAGCGCAACCTGTTCGATTTTGTCACGTATCCGAAATACAACATACAGGACGTAGGGGTACTCTCCGATGACGGGCTGGGCTGGGCGTGGCAATGCAACGTCTTTGGGCACTATGTCCTGGTGCGCCCCCGCTCTCCTCTTTCTTCATCACGTCCATCTCACTGCTGCGATACAGTGCCGCGCGTTGGAGGAGAGACTTGCGGGCGCGCGCACAGGCCCTGGCCGCGTTTTGTGGATGTCATCGCTCGAGGCGTTCGCAGACGCGTACGATGCGGACGACTGGCAACTCGTGCGTAGCGCGCGCCCGTACGAAGGCACCAAATTCCAGGCGGACCTTCTCGCGGCCGTGCTCGCGCAGCGCGCGGGGCCCGCCCAGCGCGTGCGCTACTTCTCCGTGCATCCGGGCGTTGTCGGCTCGTCCATCGACGTGATGCTCGTCGGGCGGTGGATGTCGTATCTCAAGATCTTCGCGTTCTACATCGTACGCTGTCTCGTCTAAAGACGTGCGCGCGCAGGTGCTCATATAGACTGCGGCAGGCGCGTTGGTTCGGGTCGTTACACCATAACGTCTCATGGTGGAACGGCGCCGCGTCGGCTGTGTACGTCTGTCTTGCGCCGCTCGCGTTCATCCCAGTCTTCGTTTCCGCCACGGGCACACCCATCGCACAGGACTCCGCGCAGACGAACACGGCCGGCGCGGTCCCCGCACGTCTGCACTCTATCACGGACCGTCGTGGGCGCAGCAGCGTCGCGCTGGACCCCTTCGACACGTGGCCAGACTATGAGAAGGAGGGCGCGCGACTCGCCGATAGGTGCGAGAAGCTCTACCGGTCGTTCGTCGTGGCGGAGGGAAAGGCCCAGACATAGGAGTGTGCAGGCACGAGGAGGTCCAAAATGTAGTAGTGCCGCAGTACACTATGTTACTACTAAACCTTGCTACTATATACCCTCCATACGTATAGACTCGGGCAACACAATGGTTGGACTTGTCGGGAAGAACTGAAGTGAACCGCCGACTCGAGGCTGCGACAGGACTGCGATGCCAAGAAGTTGTTACGCATGTTAGGCATCACGCGTCACGTATTTTGAGTCACACAGATGACATCACGGACCCGATCAATGTCGCCCCAGAGGTGTGCTGCTCTCTGTTCGGTACACTCATGGACAAAGGCAAAGGAAAGCGAAAAGCTGTGGACGAGCACTCAGCCCAGTCGCAAGAATCACCTCAGCATGATCATCTTCCACACGAATCTACTGCTCACCAAGCCTCACAGGCCATCTCGGAGTCAGGGGCAATGAAACCGTTACCCCCTGCTGCCAGCCTGTTGAAGACAGTGGTAGATATGCCTGGATCGGGCGCTAGTCTCTTCCGCCACGTCATACTCGAGCTCTCCGAGAATGAAGAGTGGGGGGCTGCCTTAAACCCTTGCCTTCGCGACAAAGAAGATCGTGGCAGGCTCATCGCAGACTACGACATCGTCCCCGCGATAGAGAAGTGTAGGGTCACTGGGGACTGGGATGTGTTTTTCAAAAATCGTTCGTGAACTGATTGAGATCGGGCTACCGCCGCTGCTGACAGCAATCCCCGCCAATGCCTAGGTCCGTTTCTCTTTCGCGATTCATTTTTCGCCCGCCGTCAAGCATGGCAGGTCAACTATGAAGGAGACCGAGCCGACCTTCTATTCGCGACACTCTGTGAAATGAGGTTTCGCCGCGGGGGACTCTGGCACACTTCCTATAAAAACATTGCTGCAGTCATACAGAGTTCGGGTTACGGCAAGTCTCGAATGGTCGACGAGCACGCCAAGATTGTTTTTACGTTCCCCATTGACCTACGATCCCCAGCAGAAACGAAACACGGTATCGTACCGCCAACTGACTGCTATTCGTGCCCTCTGATAATACGGTCCTTCAACAGGGACAGCGTTTCCTCCCCCTGACGCGGGAGTGCGCAAATACTTCCTCCGCCCTCAACATGGCGAGGCCAACGTCCGGATCGCATATCTATCCTTTTTCACCGCATTGTTCGACTCGGCGGCAGAGCTGGTAGAGCGGGAGGTTGCAGAAATGCGAGGCGGCACGAAATTCCCGGGATCATCAGAACTCGCTACATGGTGGCACGGCCGTCTGAATTTGGATGGAGGACGCGAACGATTCTACGAGTCCGTGGTCTTCAGATCAGATGATCTAATTTATTCAATAGCAGAGGTACGACCTGCCGCTTTTCATCCTCATCACGAACCTAACTGTGACTATGACAGGCTCGGTCTAAGCGACGCGAGACGATGAGCCCGGATAGTGCTCAGCACACCAACGTAGGCGGCCATTGCTCTAATCAGTCTAACGCCGCAGCGAACTGAGGGCCCTTAGACGACCGGCCCAGACCCCGCCCTCTTCGACGAATCCGCCGCGGCAAAAGAGGCATATCGTCGTCTCGCTCGCATCTTGACGGCCGCAATTGCAGTCGACGAAAATTACCCGGTCAAGATGGTAGTCTACTTCGACGAGGTGAAGGAACTGGCAATCGCCGCTCCCCAGCTACCGAGGCCCAACACAGACGGGGGACCTCCAGACACCCCTGAGAGGCCGTTGATCGACATTCTGTGTTCAAGCCTGGACATATTCAAGCAGGAACCAATGATGTTCCTGCTTCTGTCGACTACTACTAATCTCGGGTATGCTTTCACTGCGCCGAACTTCCGGAGGGGATCGGGGCGAAGACTCTGCAAGACCATCGATTATACCCCCATCAATGAGCTGCCCTTCGACTGCCACCCCAGCTTCCCACTCGACGGAACCGCATACTCTCTTGACGACATCAGCGACCCAAAGTTCCTTGCCCGCTTTGGTCGTCCCCTGTGAGTCCCAGGTTGACCATCACATGCCGTTGTATTCAGTTCGTCTACTGTAGGTTCTGGGCGTCACTGACGAACGGAGGGCCGAAAGATTATGTTATCGAGTTGGCTAGGCGCAAGCTTGCTGGGCCGGCCGCGGACTCGGACGTACCGACGATGGAAGCGCAGACTGCTGTCGTTGATTTGCTGGTCTTGCTCGACTATGCGACGTCGCATACAGGAGCAGAAGCGCTACAACAATGCCTCGTTGCGAGTCACATGTGTACGGCTGCATCCTTCTCACAGGGCTGCGGCGGTCGGATCGTTTGTTCAGGCTATCCATCCGAGCCGCTCCTTGCGGAGGCTGCAGCTTCGCTCCTCGAATCATGGCAACTGGAACGGAAGATCAATCGCAACATGGTCATCCAGCTGGTGTCTGACCATTACTCCAACGGTCTTCTCGTCTTGGGGGACGCTGGGGAATTGGTGGCTCGCATCTTGCTCACGCAGGGATATCATGCCGCTTGTCAACAGGGGTTCTCGGATTCTAGTGCGGCTCGGCCGCGCGGGACTAGGACTTACTACAGCAAAGGCTGCAAGCTGAAGACCTTCCTCCGGTGTACTTTCGTTGAATCCTCTTCCATCCTCGCTGCAAAACCCGACAACCCTGATCTGGACAGCGCGCTAGGGTCCAGCCTCGAGTCCGCGCTCGGCGATGCAATCGTCAGATTCACTCATTTCTCGAAGTGGGACCAGAAGGGGGCTTCTCATCTCGATGCACACTCGTCGTTCTTGCGAGGCGCGGCCATCGTCTACAAGGTGGGCCAGAGGAGCGTGGACATCATCATTCCCATCCTGGTGCGGACCGAGGGCAAGGCCTGTCCGCATGCTATCACAGCTATACTGGTCCAGGTACAGCGGCGGAAGCAAGGAGGACCCCTGAATGCGCTGTTACTCGACGAAACTGAGATCGGCTTTTTCCCGAAGAAGCCTCCCTCGTGCAACTGCTGCAGTGGCCCATTGACGAGCCCCGGGTTGGAGATCTCCAGATTGCCGTATCTCAGTTTACTGCTCGGTCTGAGACACGACCACGCACAGTCTTATCGTCGCCTTCGTTCTTCGGAGCCGCCGCCGCCGCCAGGGCACTGGACGGACAGCCCTGGTCTCCATGTCTCGAGCGCGCCGACATCGGGGTACACTCGGTTGCAAGGCGCGGCAGTAGACACGCTGACGCACCCCCGATACGGGATCTACGTCGGCGGGTGCTCGCCCGGGCAATTTGAGAGCGTAACCGACAGCAATCACGAAGATTACCGGTACCTCCTCCTTTGTAGCGCCGCCGGTCCCGGGACGCACCCGCGACAAGGTAGCGAGCACATCAGGGCTGTGAAGGAGCTTAGTTTATCGAGGGGATACAGGGAGACTGAGCGATGGACGGTGCCCGGAGACTTCAAAGGCGAGATGGAGGAGGTCGAGTAGATAGCTATTGGTGGCTTGTACTACTTTTTCTCATCTTGCAGCCGAAGGCTAACTATGCCCTGCTATGCCATTATTCGAAAGGATCACGCTCGATAAAATTGAGCGTAGAGATCGAGACAATAACGCGGCACGTATGTCGAGATATCGAGGTACTGCCATGCCCGAGCACTGCCCGGGCCTGTGCATGCGCTATCGGCTCAGGCACCACCGCCACCTCATAGCACGCGCTACGAGCAAACCAAGCGCATCTCGGCGATCTCTCGGTGACCCACTCGACAGGCGAAATGGCAATACGGCGATCATCTGCATCCTAGCTCACCGCTTCGTCTTTTTCCGTTTCCCCTCGCTCGCACCCGCGCCTTTGGGCGCAGCCTGAATCGCAGCGACAACCACCCTCTCAACTTCCACCTCAGCCTCTTCCACAGGCACACCCCCCCTCGGTGCAGGCGCCAGCGCGCCCCGCGCGACCTTACGTCCAAGTGCACCATCGAACAGCGCGTCGATCTCGTCGCCGCGTTTGCGCTTCTTTCCATCTCTCTCCGTCTCCGTCTTCCGCTTCTTCTCTTTCTTTTCCGTCTCGGCGGGAGGCGGCACCTCGGCGGGGTCCGCGCGCTTCGCAGGTGCCGCGGCGAGCACGGATGGCGTCGCGTGCAGGCGGCGCCACTCCTCCGGCCGGCGCTGGAGCAGCGGCAGCGCGAGCCCGCGCACGAAGAAACGTGCGTGTGGCGCGGCCGCGAGGCGCGCCGCGTGCGGGAGCAGTGCGCGGGCGAGCTTTTCCTGCGCGTATGCGTCAGACACTGCAGAAGGAGAGTGATGCGGAGACGCGTGCCTTGAAGTACGCATCGGCGATGGCCCAGCACCGCTCGCCGACGCGGGCGCCGACGCGGTCGTCGACGACGTCTGCGAAGCGCGCCTCGAGTGCGCGCAGGAGGGCGCGTCGCGCGCGCGGGGGCGTCTGTGCGCCCTCGAGAAGCGCGTCGATGACGCGTGAGGCAGCGGGGTGGTGCGTGAGCGCGACGAGCTCGTCGGACGGAAGAGCCTCGATGCTGTGGTCCATCACTCGTCAATAGGGCGACGAGAGGGAAGGAAGAGAGGGGCGTGCCTGTCGAGGACAAGGGTGTTGTGTGGGGCGGAGAGGCGGAGGAGGGATTGGGCGAGGAGCGCGCCAGGAGTTGTTGGTTCTACTGAGTCGGCAGCCGTCTCGCGCGGTTTGCGCGAGTGCTTTTTTGGGCTGGCTTCTGGCGGCTCAGATCCGGGAGGCGCAACGGTCTTAGCCTTGAGAGCGGCTGTATATTCCTGGGCGAGACGTCAAAGAATGAGACAGTACGACTATGGCGGATGCTTACGGATATACCTTTGAGCGACAGCGCACAGTGGATGAACATCTTTCTGTCTTCCTCTGACTCTACCTCGAATGCAAAACAGACTGCCTGCGCCGACTTTGATATGCGTGTAAAATTCGAAGAAGGTTCCGACGGACCTCACAAACTTCAGCTTCTAGCGAGTTCAAATTTGCAGCGCGTTCGATCAAGGCGCGCAGCACTCCGACTCGAGTTTCTGTAGACCATATTAGTACTGCACATTAGTCCACGAAAAAGCCGCATACGGCGTATCTTTCCCAACGACTCTCGCAACTCGTTAAGAACAAACGATAGATTGTCAGTGTTGGCTCGCTCCAAGGCTTTGGCAACAACAAAATTCGCGACGGGATGCATGGCGAGTTTCTTGAGGTTGCGCTCGAAATATGTTGGCCATAGCATGCTAAATATATGCTCTGGACAGCGCGATACGAGTGTTTCGAGGAGGTGGGAAGATGTTGGGTCACGGAGAAGGGTGGACAGATAGTCGCTCGCCTCGGGCGTGGCTGAAGGGTCATTGTCTGGGAGAGAAGATGAGGTCATGTCACAATGAATCTCAAGAGAGTGGCCCACGGTAGGTGGTGATGAGGCCGACCAGGACGTGGTCCATGAGGGAGCCTGGCTCATCCGAGAGACCCTGGTCGGCCTCTATCTCCAGCAGCATCTATAGGCGCGTCAGCCATCTCTCTCACAGACACGCAGGAAACGTCTCACTTGCAGCACCGGACACGCAACCTTGTTCGCCGCCAACGAGCGCACCTCATTCGCACCCATGCGCTCTCTTAGCGCAAGCACGTACCGCTGCGCGACCACGCGGAACGCCGGTGCGCCTCCGTTCGCGCTCGCCTTGCCCTTCTCCGTGTCCGCGTCTTTGCCGAAGATCGAGCGCAGTGGGCCCTGCTTCGCCTTCCACGCGGCGCTCTTGCGCGAGCGCACGAACGCCTGCGACTTGTGCGGCGCGTCGGCGTGGAAGAGCTGTGGGCAGAGGAGGACAAAGAGCTCCCGCACAACGTGGGAGGCGAAAGGGTCCATGATGAGGGCCGGGAGAGAGGGAAGGATTTCCTGCAGCGAGGTCATGTTGTGTCCGGTGTGCAAGAAGGAACGTCGAGCGCACCTCGGAGAAGTCGAGAATTTGCTGCGTTAGCGTACGCAGTTGGCCTCTGTCCTCTGCACCATCCACCTTCGGTAGCACGCCCCGGGACTGGAGGGTATGCCTGAGCATGTGCCGCGTCTACCCAGGGTAAATCCGGACGCACCTCCCGAGCAATGGTGTCTGCAGCGACCGTCAACAGCGTCTGGACGACGTGCGATGCAAAGCGATGTCTGATAAGCTGCTCGTAGCTGTGGCGCACGAGTTAGCTCCAGAATTATGGAGCAGACAAACGCCCTTACGAGCCTGTGAGGCTGTCCATAAACACCCGGCGCACAAAGTCGTCCATCGAGTACGCCATGCGCTCGAGCCCACCGGCGCAGTCCGGATCTGTCGCAAGCTCGCGCTCCTTGCCCGATATTTCCTGCAGCGCCGCCATCAAGAACATCCTCCTGTCTGCCACGGCCGTCACAATGTGAGCGCGCTGTACCCGCAGACTCGAATGGATGCACGCACTCTCGTTCGGGTCGACATCCTCGTCTGTCTCTGCCGGCTCCCAGTTCTCCTGCCACTCCTTAAGCTGGTCGTCGACAGTCCGAAAGTACGCCTTGACCTCCGCGTCGACGTAGCCAAATGGCGCCTCGGGGTTGACCTCCTTCTCCGCGCGGGGGACGATCCACGACGGCCCGCTCTGCTGCTCTTCTTCTACCTCCGGCTCCTGATCCTGCGCAATATGCGCGTGTTCCTCGTTGACGGCCTTCTTCCTCTTTCCGCGCTTGCGGAGCTCCTTGGGCATGGTTGCAGTTACGTTGGGTGTGCGAGCGAATGCGCAAGGAAAAAGCTGGTCTAGAGTCGAAAGCGGCCCGCTTAGCCGGGATATGGCTGCGCCAAGTTCCCGTTTTCGACTCTCTGACTCTTTCCTCTCCTCCGTAATCTGCGTCGCATTTCTCGGATAATTAGTTACCCAACGGTTTATTCTCGATGGCACCGAAGAGCTGTGCCCTCTGCCACAACGCAAAGGCGATATTGAAACGGCCAAAGACGGGCCAACAGATTTGCAAGGAGTGCTTCTTCAAGGTCTTTGAGACTGAGGTGCACAACACCATCACCGAGGCCGGGCTCTTCAAACCTGGCGACCGAGTTGCGATCGGTGCATCGGGAGGGAAAGGCGCGCGACAAAGTCTAACTTTTGGCCAGATACTGACTAGTGTCATGCAGATTCGACCGTGCTTGCATATGTCATGAAGGTACTGAACGAGCGGTACAACTACGGCCTCAACCTCTTCCTCCTATCCATCGACGAGGGCATCACAGGCTACCGCGACGACTCGCTAGAGGTGCGTCTTACCCCACGCGTCTCTCCTCACCCCATCTCACCCACCCGCCGCAGACAGTCAAGCGCAACCAGCAGCAGTACAACATGCCGCTCCGGATCCTTTCGTACGACGAGCTCTACGGCTGGACGATGGACCGCGTCGTCGCGACGATCGGAAAGAAGAACAACTGCACCTTCTGCGGCGTCTTTCGGCGGCAGGCGCTTGACCGCGGCGCCGCAGCGCTCGGCGTCGACCACATCGTGACGGGCCACAACGCCGACGACATCGCCGAGACGGTGCTCATGAACAGTGCGTGCGCCCCCGCCATTCGCGCCCCAGCGAGCGTACACCCTGACACATGCCAGTCATGCGCGGCGACATCGCGCGCCTCGGGCGGTGCACGGCGATCTGCACACAGGGCGAGGACACGATCCGGCGCTCAAAGCCATTCAAATATGCGTATGAGAAGGAAATCGTTATGTGCGTCGCATCCCACCTTCCGCGCTCGCAAGGTAGCGCCGGCTGAGTGCGCGCCAGGTACGCGTACTTCAAGAAGTTGGACTACTTCTCAACGGAGTGCATCTACTCGCCCGATGCGTACCGTGGGCACGCGCGCGCGTTCCTGAAGGACCTCGAGGCGGCGCGGCCGAGCGCGATCATCGACATCATACACTCGGGCGAGGCCTTCGAAGTTAAGGACGAGGTGCGCGCGGCGCAGAAAACACAGCGTGCGTATTCTGCGAGCATGCATACCTCGGCTGCGCGCTGACGGCGTGCCCTGCTTAGAGACGTGCAAGCGGTGCGGCTACATGTCGAGCAACGAGCTCTGCAAGGCGTGCTCGCTGCTCGAGGGCCTCGAGCGCGGGATGTCGACCGCCGCAATTGTGAGTCTCCCGGGTCGTTTCCTGGCCTCAAACGCTCACCATGCGCCGCGCAGAGCGATAAAGGTCGTCGGAAGCTTGAGGCGCAGGGCCCGGCCCCCGATAATCTCCGGACTATACCTTACTTCCGCCCACCGAAGGGCACTATCACAATCGACTCCCCAGCATTATGACGACACCCCTCTCCGACTGTATCATACTGTAGAGTACATGCACTGTAAGTACTTGCGTACACCTGTACTACCGCATGCCCGGGGAATCACCTGTAGCGCCATGTATCATCTGATGAGCCACGCGTGCTGCGCCAGCAAGGCAATGCGTGTGTCTCTGTTGCCACAGGTAGCACTTCAAATAGAGCACGACATCAGCCACAAGAGGGGGAGGCTAATAATATAAAAAAGTCATAAGCTAGTATACAGCTAGTACTAAGACTTACATACACTACACCAGCGTCTATTCATCCGACCTCTTCCATCTGATCCTCGTCTTCTGAGTTCCCGGGAACCTTCACCCATCGCTCAGTCTCCTCGTATCCCCTCGACAAACTGAGCTCCTTCACAGCTTTGATGTGCGCGCTACTTCGCCGTGCGTGGCCCCCGATGACCCCACCACCGAGTCGAAGAAGGCGCCGGTAATCGCTCTGATTTCCTCCATTTACGCACTTGAATTGCTCGGGCGAGCATCCGCCGACGTAGATCGCATATCGAGGGTGCGTTCGCGCATCTCTTGACGCACTTTGGGACCGAGTGGTCAGTGACGTCGGCGCCTTCGAGACCTTGAGGAGATCAGGATTGGCCACCGGCGTTGATGGCCGGAGGCGAAAGTACGGCTGCGGGCGCTCGTAACCCAGGTCGAGCACCAGACTAAGGTATGGCAGTCTGGAGATCTCGATGTGGTGGCTTGTCAGCGGGCCACTACAGCAGCCACATGGAGATGGCTCCTTCGGAAAAAAGTCGATCTCAGCCTCGTCAATTGACAACCCATTCAAGGACTCTTCTTGCTTCCGCCGCTTCACCTGTACCAATATGGCCGTGATGACATGCGGACAGGCCTTGCCTTCGGTCCGCACCAGGATGGGAATGATGATGTCCACGCTCTTCTGGTTCGTCTTGCAGACGATGGCCGCGCCTCGCAAGAACGACGAGTGTGCATCAAGATGAGAAGTCCCTTTCTGGTCCCACTTGGAGAAATGAGTGAATCTGACGATTGCGTCGCCAAGCGCGGACTCGAGGCTGGTCGGCCTGCCGTCCGGGCCCACGTTTCCAGCCTCCGTGGCGAGGATCCGGGAGGATTCGACGAAAGTGCACTGGAGGAAGGTCTTCAACTTGCAGCCCTTGCTGTAATAAGTCTCGGACTCGTCTGCACCAGACTCCGAAAACTCCTTTCGGCAAGCCGACTGGTATCCTATCGTGAGCAAGATGCGCGCCACCAGCCCCCCTACGTCTCCCAAGCTGAGAAGGCCATTGGAGTAGTGCTCAGAGACCCGCTGAACGATTCTATTGCTGCTAGCTCCCCGATACCACGATTCCAGAAGAGAAGCCGCGGCCTCTGCGAGGAGTGGTTCGGATGGATAGCCCGAATAGATGGTCCGACGGTCTTGTGAGACGGATGCAACCGTGCGCATGTGGCCCGCGATGAGTTCCTCTTGGAGTGACTCTGCTGCCGCATGCGACGGAGCATAGTCAAGCATTACCAGTAAATCGATGGCGGCAGTTTCATCTGTGGCTGTCGGCCGGTAGTTTACGCCTGGAGCAAGCTTGTGTTCGGCGAACCTGAGAATGTTGTGTTTTTCCAACCCTCCAGCAGCCATCAACGTCCAGAACCTACAGCGAACGAAATAAGCATGACAGTGTGTGACAGCGGTGAAGCTGAGACTCGCAGAGGACGACCAAAGCGGGCAAGAAATTCTGCTTTGCTGGTGTCATCGAGGGAGTATTTGGTTCCATCGATTGGAAAACTGGGATGGCAGTCGAAGGGCAGCTCAGTGATGGGGACGTGTTCGACCGTCGAACGTCCTCGAATACTGCGACTCAATCGCGCCGTACTCCCCGTTGATGAATATTGATCCATGAAGCTGAATGTGGTTGACAACAGCAGGAACATCATCTCTTCTGCCGCGAATACGCCCAGACTTGAACACAGGATATCGATGAACAGCCTCTCGGGACGGTTTCGTTTAGTGTTGTCTGCCCCGGACTCAAGTGGCTGGGGAGCGATTGCGAATTCGTGTGCCTCGTCAAAGTAGACTATCACCTTGACCGGATACTTTTCGTCAACTGCGATTGCTGCTGCCAAAGCACCGGCAAGGTCACGATACGCCTTCTTTGCCATAGTGGCCTCGTCGGGGATGGCAGCGGGGTCTTGGCCGGTAGTCTAAAGATTGGTCAGTTCACTGCGGTATTAGAGCGACTAAAACAAGGACAGCCTACATCGGTACGCTGAGCGCTATCCGAACTCGTTGTCTTGCGTCGTTTTAACGGAGCCTGTGGCTAATAGTCATGGTTAGATCCATGACAAGGCTGGAAAGCGGCCGGCCGATCGTACCTCTGCCATTGTATAAGCCAAATCATCTGCTCTATTGACTACAGACTTGTAGAATCGTTTGCGTTCAAGTTCATGAAATCGAGGTGATTGTGCCACCATGTAGCGAGTTCCGATAATCCCGGGAATTTCGTGCTGCCTCGCGTTTCTGCAACCTCCCGCTCTACCAACTCTGCCGCCGAGTCGAACAATGCGGTGAAAAAAGATAGATATGCGGTCCTGACATTGGCTTCACCATATTGAGGGCGGAGGAAGTATTCGCGTACCCCCGCGTCAGGGGGAGGAAAGGATGCACCTGTTGGGTTAGAGGAACGCATTATCAGATTGCAGGAATCTCTGCAGTCAGCTGGTGGTACGATACCGCGGTACGTTTCTTCTGGGGATCGGACGTTGATGGGAAATGTAAAGACGATCTTGGCGTGCTCGTCGACCATTCGAGACTTGCCATAGCCCGAGCTCTGTATAATTGCAGCAACATTTTCAAAGGTGTGCCGAAGTTCCCCGCGGCGATACCTCATTTCGCAGAGTGTCTCGAATAGAAGGTCGGCCCGATCTCCTTCGTAGTTGACCTGCCATGCTTTGGCAGGGTCGTTAACTACCAATCATGAGTCCTTTGATGACCTGGGAGACCGAATAAGGCTTACTGTCGACGGGGTCGTACGGGCCCCTGGACGGTATAGGTGGTGGGCGAAAAAGGAATGGACCTACATAACCATTGGCGGGGATCATTCAGCAACGGAGGTAGAGTCTCAGTGGACCCACGCACGATTTCGAAAGAACCCATCCCAGTCCCCAGTGACCCTACAATCCTCTATCGCGGGGACGATGTCGTAGTCTGCGATGAACCTGTCACGATCTTCTTTGTCGCGAAGGCAAGGGTTTAAGGCAGCCTCCCACTCTTTATTCTCGAAGAGCTCGACTAAGACGTGACGGAAGAGCCTAGCGCTCGGCACCGGCAAATCTACCAATGACCCCAACAGGCTGGCAGCAGGGGGTAACGGTTTCATTGCCCCTGACTCCGAGATGGCCTGTGAGGCTTGGCGAGCAGTAGATTCGTGTGGAAGATGATCATGCTGAGGTGATCCTCGCGACTGGGCTGAGTGCTCGTCCACAGCTTTTCGCTTTCCTTTGCCTTTGTCCATGAGTGCACCGAATGTGGATCAGAAAACCGAATCGCACGCCCTCAGGGGGAGACTGGAGTAAGGGTAGCAGGCGAGAGGTCTGCTCAAGGGTCTGCGTGTGTTCTCCTGAGGGCGGCTGTTGTTCATTGGTTATTCAAGTAGCCCCTCGCCGGATTACGTCATCCAATGCAGAATTGTTCATCCAAGACTCAGTCCCGCTGCATCAATTCCGACAATGTCTACGCTGCGATCCCTGATCATATGAACACGGTATTGCCCTTGCCGTCTTGTGCCTTTCATTCTAACAGCGAAGAAGCTCTAAGACGACTTGGAAGTTCCTGGCGGCCGTCTGCCAGTATAAGTGCTGCTCTACATGTCGACCTGCATCGACTCCTCGCCCAGTTTCCTTTGTCCTTTTGCTAGAGATGCTTTCTCGTTGCTCTGTCATCACTATACAACCTGGTGCTTTTCCGATGGCACATCCTCCAAGGCTTCAATGTTATGCGCCATGCGCCATGCAACTTCTGCGTAAACACGTCCTAATGTACAGCGACTCCCGGCGGCTTTCGTTCATGGTAGGTTCTCGCCCGCCCCAGGGATGCCTCAAGTCGACCTCTCTCCGCATATACAGAGGTCAAATCGAGTCGTCACCTACATGGCCACAGATGGGCCGCTGTTCCCAGAAACGCTCACGGGGCTGCTATAATTGGCTGAAAGGGTGCCAGATAAATCAATGTATACAGTATTCTTGTACTCTACAACTTTGTGACAGTGTGCAATAAACAATATGCGCCGACGACTGCATGAACCAACCCACAGCTGCACGAACCACAGCGCCAGACCCGCTACACGAGGAACAGCGGCGTCGTGCTGCGCAGCGTGGGCGGCAGGCTGCGGTAGCCCTCAGCGACGAACGTAGGACCAACCCCCGCACCGGCGGCACAGCTCAGCTAGAAGACACGGGCGCCGCGTTAGGTATTAAAGACGCTCGCTGATCCGCGCGGGGCATGTAGCCAGACGCACGGGCAGGCTGATCCCATCGATGTTGCCGGATGGCGCACCGGGCGCATCACCGTGTTGGTAGTGCGCGGGCGGGCGGCGTGGGGTTGGTGTGGAAGCCGAGCGGTGGTGGGGGAACAGGTCGGTGAGGCGGGGCATGCTAGCTGCGGCCAGTCTAAAAGTGAGGGGCAGAAGCTCGAGAAGCCCCGGGACGCTGGAAAGGGTACCGAAGAGGGAGAGCTGAAGAGGATGGGCCGCAAAAGGTAGGACGAGCCCGCAGCCTAAGTACGTGTGGGCATGAGGCTGTGGCAAGTTTGCAGCACGGCGTAGGGCACTGGGCAGGTGGAGCTCAGTGGTCCACGTCTCCAGTGAGGCAGAGGATCGTTGGGCGTGGGGCAACGCCCCATAACTAGCCGGTGGGTCGCTCATCGTCCCGCGCATGGGTCGTTGACCTGAGCGAGAGGCGCGAGCCGGATCCTGAGGTAAGAGCAAGAAGCGGCGGCAGAAGGTGCACAGCATCCGGCCCCGCCCTGCGTCAGCCTTGAGCATCAGCAGACCTCAATAACAGAGAGTCCCTTCCACCTGGACATCAGGGTCGAGCGCTGTGGGTACTACCACCAAAGGCAGTGCGAGATCCCACCACCGAACAATGAACATCCCTGGACCCTGCGGCGGTGCCGGCGGAAGCCCCGAGCGCTAGCGCGCTGTATATAAGGAGAAGGAGAAGCAGCGGAGCATAACCAGCCCGCACAACCCAAGCCCCGCCACACAGATAACGCACACCACGATGATGTCCCCATCCGAAAAACGCGACGACGAGAAACGCGACGCCAAGTCCGACGCGCCGCGGTACGACGAGCCGCCGCCCGCATACACGCGCCCCGCGCCACCCCCGCCGCCCTCGGGCTACCGCCTCCCGCTCGACACGCTCACGCCACTGCCCGGCCCCGAGCAGACAGGCGCGCCGCCCTGCGTCGACGCGGACGGGCGCGCGCCGGTGTTCCTCGCGTCCGCGCTGCTGCCCGGCGCGGTGCACCCGTGCAAGGTCGCGCCGCACCTGCCCGGCGCGTGCCGCGTGCCGTTCGGCGGGCGCGAGGTCGTGCACCGCGGGCGGTTCGACCTGCTCGTGTTCGTGCCGGCGCGCATGGAGTGGGTGCGCACTGCGCGCGGGCGCGTCCCGCCGGGGCGCCGGCCGGTGGAGGGCGGGTACGAGAGCAGCGGCGCGCGGCTGTATCATGCGCTTGCGGTTGTGGATGGGGTGCGCGTCCCAGGGAAGACGGGCGAGCATCTGGTGCGTGTCGTGCGGCGTGCGCGGGCCTGCTGCGTGGCGGACTGAGGGTGTTTTGCAGGGCGGCTGCAACGTGGCGTTTGGCGGCAGGGAGCACGTCGTCAGGGACGACTACGAGATCTTGTGGGTGCCAGTCGTCGTGCGGGCCCCGTGTGTGATTGCATGCTGATGCACCGGCGCAGGTGCTGGAGGTCGTGACGGCCGCAGCACAGCGCAGCCGTTGGAATATAGATACCAGTTCACATGCCGTCTGAGCGTTGTGGAGGCGTCGCAAGAAGGCCAGGGAACGCGCCGAGACGCATGGCGACCATAGAGTATATTCTTAGGTGTAGCCAAAGAAGGGTGCTGTATGTACTAGGGAGACTGTGTCGCCATGGGACCGCGCGAGAGATGGAAGGAGGGACCCTTGGACATGTGAATGATACCCCTCCACCGCAGAAGCTGGCGGGCGTGTGTACGAGAGCGATTCAGAGCTGTCTAGGTGTGCCCGTGAAGACGAACAACCCTGGCCCCATCCGCAAAGCCTAGCGAGTCTAGAAGTTCCCGAGTAAGCACACACGTAACGGACCAGCCCAGCCAGATCGCCATGATGATGATGATGAAGTTGGAGCTGTTGGAAGGTAGGATCAGTGTGCGGCGCTATAATTGAACCAAGCCCCCCGGCCCGCGTGCGCCGCGCCCTGGCCAGAGCGTTCCTCGGCCGCGACCCAGCCCGCGCCCGCTCCTCCTCTTCCCCCGCGCACTCACCGCACCCCCGCCTCTGCGCCTCCTCTCCCCCCTCCCCTCACACCCCCCAGACGCCGCGCAAGCGCCGCAGCATGTCGAACCTCATCCCGAGCTTGGAGACCTTTGCAAAGGTGCGTCACGCACGCAGCACCTCGTCCGCGTGCTGACTGGCGCTGCAGGGCACGGCCGCGACGGCCGCAGGACTGGGCACGCTAGGTGCGCACACACACACATGCAGCCGCACAGCCGCTGACTGTGTGCCGTTCCGCCCGCGCTCCGCACCGCAGGCATGGGCCTGCTCTACTACGGGCAGAACTTCCTCATCTACCCAAGCGCGTTCCCCGCCGGCGCGCGCGAGAGTGCGTGCCGCCCTGCAGGCGTGAGTGCGGTGCTGACAGGCGTGGCGCAGACGTGCCCGTGCCGAGCGACTTTTCGATCCCGTACACGGACCTGGCGCTCACGACGCCCGACGGCGTCAAGATCAGGGCGTTCCTGCTGCTGCAGCGCCGCGTGCTCAACATGGGCGAGACGGCCGTGCCGTGGGACGGCGACGACGACGAGGAGGTGCGCGCGGTGTATGTGTCCGGACCGCGCGCGTGTGCTGAGCGATGGGGGTGCGCAGTTCGCGGCGACGCGCCCGACGGTGCTCATGTTCCACGGGAACGGGGGCAACCACGGGCACCGCATCCCGCTCGGCAAGATCTTCTTTGGCAAGATGCGCTGCAACGTGCTCATGCTCTCGTACCGCGGGTGCGTGCCGCGCGCCGCCCTCCCTCACCCTACCCTTACCGCACCCCCACGCGCGCGCACAGGTACGGCCACTCGGAGGGCACGCCGTCCGAGAAGGGTGCGTAGCGCGCATCCCCGTGTGGCGCGCACATGGCCTGACGCGCGCGCACGCGTGCTTTTGCAGGGCTGCAGATCGACGCGCAGACGGTGCTCGACTACGTCCACGCGCACCCGGCGCTCGCCAAGACGCCCGTCGTACGCACGCGCCTCTCGCCCGCCCGCTCGCCCGCTGCCCGCACTCCCTGACCTGCGCGCCTGTTTAGATCCTGTACGGCCAGTCCATCGGCGGCGCCGTCGCGATCGACCTGGCCTACCGCAACCCACACGCGGTCCGTGCGTCCCTACCACCAGTACTAACACTAACGCCCACCTATCACCTATCACCGGCGCCGCGCAGATCACCGCGCTCATCCTCGAGAACACATTCATGTCCCTCCCGCGGCTCATCCCCAGCGCGATGCCGTGGCTCGGCCCGCTCGCGTTCCTCTGCCACCAGAAGTGGGAGTCCCACCTCAAGGTGCGCCCCCCTTCCCCTTCCCCTTGTCCCAGCTCGTCTGACGTGCGCGCGCAGGCACCCAAGCTCCCGCCCGCGATGCGCGTGCTGATGCTCGGCGGCGCGCGCGACGAGGTCGTCCCGCGCGCGCAGATGCGCGAGCTCTGGGCGCTCGTGCGCGCGCGCGGCGCCGCCTCCGCCTCCCCAAAAAAGGCCGCCGCGGAGAAGGAGAAGGGGGAGGCGGACCCCGGGATGCCGCCGGACGACCCCAAGGCGGCGCCGCGGCGCGTCGAGGACGGCGCGAACGCGTACGTCGAGTTTGGCGCGGGGACGCACAGTGAGTCGCGTGCTGTTCTGTGCGTCGTGTGTTGTGTGCTGAGGCTGGCGGCGCAGACGACACGTGCGTGCAGCCCGGGTACTGGAGCGCCGTCGCCGAGTTTGTTGCGGGTCTCAGCCCGCGCGGCGATGACGACGCGTGAGTTGCGTCGACATATATAGACCCTAGAGCGCCGTTTTGTACCTCCCGGTACCCCCGTATGTCTGTCCCGTCTGTAGTACCCATGCATGCACACCCCGGAACCCAGAATCAGAGCCAGCGTCGGATCGCACGTGCAGCCCACCAAACGCCACTGTCCTGGATTTTTGTGTGTATCTAGTCTGAACTACCGGCCATTTCACAGCGTCCGATCTGCGTATCTACAGAAAACGGGGGGAGTGTGCAGTCGCGCCCGCTCAGAGGCTGCCCTCGGCCATCTTGGCCTTGTAGTAGCGCACCATCTCCTCGAGCCCCATGCGCACGGTCCAGCGCGGCTGCCACTGCAGCACCTCGCGCGCGCGCGTCGTGTCGGGCCGGCGCTTCTGCGGGTCGTCCTTCGGCAGGCCCTCGTGCACGACGCCGACGCGCTTGGGCGCCTCGGCGCCGTCCGCGCGCTGCACGTCGGCGACGATGTCGCTCACGAGCTCGGCGAACGCGCGGATCGTGAACTCGTCGCCGTTGCCGAGGTTCACGGGCCGCGTCTCGTCCGAGTTCATGAGCGCGATCAGCCCGTCGACGAGGTCGTGGATGTACTGGAACGAGCGCGTCTGCGAGCCGTCGCCGTAGACGGTCAGGTCTTCGCCGCGCAGCGCCTGCACGATAAAGTTGGACACGACGCGCCCGTCGTACGGGTTCACTGCGGCCCGGAGGTGTCAGCGGACGCCGCCTGGAGTGAGGAAAGGAGGGGGCGGGCACGCACTGCGCGGGCCGTAGGTGTTGAAGATGCGCGCGACGCGCACGTCGACGCCGTCTTGGTTGTGGAAGCCGTAGGTGAGCGTCTCGGCGACGCGCTTGCCCTCGTCGTAGCACGCGCGCGGGCCGATCGGGTTGACGTGGCCCCAGCTGCGCCGCGCATGCATCAGCGCCGGTACCGCACGCACGCACGGGCGCGAACTCACTAGTCCTCGGGCTGCGGGTGCACCTCGGGGTCGCCGTACACCTCTGCGGAGGCGGGCGTCAGCGTCAGCGGCGGAGATAGGGTACATTATGTCAGCCGGCGCGTGGCCGCGGGCACGCACCGGACGTGCTGGTGAGGAGGAAGCGGGCTTTTGTGCGCTTGGCGAGGCCGAGCATGTTGAGGGTGCCCTGGAAGGACGTCTTGATGGTCTTGACGGCGTTGAACTGGTAGTGCACGGGCGAGGCGGGGCATGCGAGGTGGTAGATCTCTATCGGGGGGGCGTGAGGGTCAGGTAGGCGCACGGTGAGGAGCGCGGGCACGCACGGTCGCACTCGATCATGAAGGGCTCGACGACGTCGTGGCGGACCATCTCAAAGTTGGGGTGGCCGACCCAGTGGGAGACGGAGGTCTTGGAGCCTGTGAAAAAGTTGTCGAGCACGGTGACGTCGTGGCCGAGGAGCATGAGGCGGTCGACGAGGTGGGAGCCGACAAAGCCGGCGCCGCCGGTGACGAGGACGCGCTTGCGGGCGGAGGGCGGGAGGAGCTTGACGGGGGGGAAGCGGGAGAGGGTGGTGTAGGAGATGGACTGGGAGAGCGGGTGGTAGATCGATTTGGACTGGTAGGCGGAATGGCCGCCGGTGAAGCGGGCGTGCTCGTCGTCCTCGCGGGTGTCGAGGGCGTCGCCATCGCGGGCGGTGATGACATAGTGGGGGCGGAGGTAGAGGGAGCGGACGACGTCGAGGGGCACCTCGCAGTCAAAGCCGAAACGCTGGAAGCCGACGGAGGAGATCTCGACGCCGTTCTTGTCGAGGGTGCGGATGGGCTGCACGGCCGAGTGGCTCATCCTGAGCGGAATGTCGGACGGTGGCAGAGAGGTCAGCAAAGTCGACAGCGTCTGTCGATCGCCCATCGCGTTTCCTTTAACCCGCTTCAAATTTCGCTCTGGCGCTGTCTCTGTCCAAATCCCGCCATCGCATTGCCACATCCGCGTGCCTCTGTCACCCAATCAGACTCTGCGCTGATAAGACGTAAATTATTCACCTAAATTTAGCGTCAATTTAGCACCATTTTGGCCGTCAATCGCACGCCTGCTCTGACTAGTGACTAGTGACTCCCGCCGACGATGCCTCGCGCGCCCAAGCACCCCGGCAAGCCTCGCCACGACCCCCTCCACCAGGACATCGCCGCGGACGATGTTCTCGCAAAGTACGGCTCCGTCTCCACCCCCGGCAGACGCAAAAAGCCCCGCCTTGCCCGCCCCGACGACGACAACCCCTCCGAGGTGCGCCCGGCGCCCGCACCCCGTTCTTCCGCCGCCGCCGCTGATAGCGATAACGCCCGCGCTAGGCCATCCTCGACCCCAAGACGTCCCGCCGCATCTTCGAGCTCGCGCGCGACCAGCAGGACGAGCTCGGCGATGCCGCAGACGCAGACGACGACGACGACGTGCTCGAGGACGAGTATACGCGCCCGCGCGCCCGCGATCCCGAGCAGGACGATGAGGACGACGAGGACGACGAGGAAGCACACGGCTTTTCGGGCTCGGACGAGGAGCGCGAGCTCGTGCGTGCCCCCTCCCGCCCTGCCCCCCTTGCTCGCTGAACCCGTGTGTGCCGCGCAGGAGATCGACGCGGGCGACATCCAGGCGCTCGACGCGCTGCACCCGCCCGGCGCCGGCGCGCGCAAGACCCTCGCGGACCTCATCTTTGCCAAGCTCGACGCCGGCCAGGGCCCAAGCCCGGCCGCCGTCATCCGCGCCGCAGACGAGCGTACGTACGCCGTCCGTCCGTCCGATCGATGTCCATGTCCCGCGCCCGCGCTTGCGCCCATAAAAAAAAAAAAGCTTAAAACGTTGCGCGGCATGCATGCTGCACGTCCGGCAGCGCGGGTTGTGTTTCGGATCCGCGCGCTCACTTGGCCCTGTTGATTAGAGGACGACGACGGGGCGCCCGACCCCGCAGCAGGGCTCGACCCCAAGGTCGTCGAAGTGTACATCAAGTGCGCCGCCCGCTTGCTCCCCCGCGCCGCGCCCACCTGACGCCCGCTCACCGGCACCCACAGGGTCGGCGAGCTCCTGCGCAGCTACCGCGCGGGCCCGCTGCCCAAGCCGCTCAAGATCATCCCCTCGCTGCCCGCATGGGCGCGCCTGCTCGCGCTCACCGCGCCCGAGCGCTGGTCGCCGCACGCCGCGCACGCCGCGACGCGCATCTTCATCTCGAACATGAAGCCGCCGCAGGCGCGCGTCTTCCTCGAAGGCGTGCTGCTCCCGCTCGTGCGCGCGGACCTCGAGGCGCCCGCGGGGAAGCGCGACGCGCGCAGGCTCAGCCCGCACCTGTACGAGGCGCTCAAGCGCGCGCTGTACAAGCCCGCGGCGTTCTTCAAGGGCGTCGTGTTCCCGCTGCTCGACGTGCGTGCGCCGTTGTGTGTGCGCGCGTGTGTGTGCAGAGACGGTGCTGATGCTGTTGTGTGGCAGGGCGGCTGCTCGCTCAAGGAGGCCGCGATCGTCGCGTCCGTGCTCGCCAAGGTCAAAGTCCCGCTCCTGCACTCGTCCGCAGCGCTCATCCGCCTCGCCGCGATGCCCTACTCCGGTGCGCCGCGCCCCTTCCTCCCGCGCACAACGGCACGCTGACGCCCCCACGTCCGCCCGCGCAGGCCCGACGTCGCTCTTCATCCGCGTGCTCCTCGACAAGAAGCACGCGCTGCCGTACAAGGTCCTCGACGCGCTCGTCGCGCACTTTGTGCGCCTCGCGCACGCGCACGCGCCCGGCGCGCTCCCCGTGCTGTGGCACCAGGCGCTGCTCGTGCTCGCCCAGCGCTACGCCGCGCATCTCGCGCCCGAGCAGAAGGACGCGCTGCGCGAGGTGCTCCGGCTGCATGTGCATGTGCAGATCGGGCCGGAGATCAGGCGCGAGTTGGGCGCGGTCGGCGCGCGCGGGGAGGAGCGCGCGGGCGAGGGTGAGGCGATGGATATGTCGTAGGATGTACCGTAGCCGTGACTGGGGCGTGTATGAAGGTGGAAAATGCGCCGTGCAGGTGCAGGCTGTGGGGTGTCACAGTCGCTTTCGATGTGGGGGGCGCATTAAAGTCGCGGTGCGTGGCGCAGCTGGCGCGTGTCTGTATTCCGTGTCAGCGCCACTGGTCGACCTCAGGAAGTTCCGGTTCACTCGTCTGCCTACTTCTGCAGCGTTCTCGGCGCCATTTCTGCTTCGGCCGTCTGGCGCTCTATTAAGTACTGGCTTCTGGGAGGACAGGCACTTGCTCAGGCGGTCGGGTACTCATCGAGGCGCGCGGCCTACTCCTTCCTCCGGCACTCGTCCGACTCTGCCAGTACATACTTACATGATGCAGGAAACGGCAAACTCTGCCTACAGCCGTCAGTGCCGACAGCGCGCACGCGTCGGACGCAGCATTCCCTGAGGCTATTTGCCTGATACCGGGCGCCCACACGCACACTGCAGGGAACGCCCTGCCTAAACCAGCTCTCCGCCGCGGCAGAAGACCGTCGAACGCTCCACAACGGCGGCAGGGAAGCGCGGTAGAGCGCGATATCTGGGATGCGCACGGCGTTGCCGTGCGTGCGGAGGTTATTTGACGGACGCTCGCGAGCCGGTGCAGGGTGCGCGCACCGGTGCTGCCCCTGGGCTCCGATATAGCTAATTCATTGCTCTCAATTTATGCAGTTCTGATGGGTATTGGAGAGAGGGAGAGGTCGGAGCGTCGGAGCATTCAGAACCGCGCGCATATCGTCAAGGATGCGTCCTGTCATGTGATCCGAATCGCACAACTGCCTTGTGCCAGTCCAGTGGACGATGGCCGTTCAACGTGGACAATGGCAGCCTGCAGGTTTGACAGTGGCCGTCCTAAACAAGTAACTGGGCAACGCAGCACTAGGGAAACACCGTCCAACGAGCTGCCGTTGCTCTCTCTCCCTCATCGTCTCTCCTGCACGACCCAGGCGCGTCCCCTCTTTTCCAACACGCGACGCCCATAGCCTCCTACCCCCGCATGGACCCCTACGGGCAGTCCAGGTACGAACTCGGTATCGACGCTAAAATCGTGGTCATGGGCAACACCGGTCCGCCCCCTCTCCCGCCTCCTACCCGTCCCGCGCGAGCCGCTCACCCCCTCCTCCCTCGCAGGCGTAGGCAAGACCAGCCTCCTCCGGCGCTATACCCAGGGCAAGTTCGGCCCCAAGAACACCACCTCCACCGCCGGTGCCTTCTTCGTCACCAAGGAGGTCTCCGTCGGCGGCGTCAAAGTCTGCCTCCAGCTCTGGGACACTTCTGGCTGGGAGCGCTTCCGCCGCATGGTGCGTGCTGCGCGCGGGGCACCCGCACTGATCCCGTGCCGACGTGGGCGCGTGCGCAGGCCCCGATGTATTATCGCGGCGCGAACGCCGCGCTGCTGCTGTACGATATCACGAACCAAGCCTCGTTCGAGGGTGTCCGCGGCTGGCTCGAAGGTGCGCCGCCCCCTCCCCACCCGTCTCCAGGCGACCCCGGCGCTGACCCGCCCTGCCTTGCCCCGCCCCGCCCCGTACGCACAGAGCTCAGGAAGAATTGCGCTGCCGAGCTGATCATCTACATCGTCGGCGCCAAGGCAGACCTCGCGCCGCGCCGACAAGTCTCGCCCGACCGCGCGCGTACCTCGCTGCACCACTGGTTCTCGCCGCCCGCGCCGATCAGCGGCTTCGCTGTGTATGGTTACATCCTGCCGCGCTTCACGTTGTTCGCGCCGAGCCACCCCTCGCCGCCGTCCGCGCCGCCCGATAGCCCGAGCAGCGCAGACGCGCTGCTCGGCAGCGCCAAGAGCGCGCACGCGGGCGCGCGGGTCGCGATGCCGGCGTGGGGCGAAAGCAGGGTGCTGCCCGGCACCTGGCCCGGGCAGAACGCGGGCGGGTACAGCGTGGTGGAGGACGCGGAGGCGGACCGCGCTGGCGAGCGCGGGTGGGGCCTCGCGAAGGGCATAGAGCTATTTGAGGTGTCCGCGAAGGACGACTCAGGTGCGTGCGTGCGTAGTCAGAGTCCTTAAAGGTACATTTGGGATGTGTAGTCTAACTTGACCGACCCAAACACCCCTTGGTGTGCATGTACTTACGGTTGCTGACGCGCGCGTGCGCAGGCATCGCGCAGCTGTTCGACACGCTGGTCGGCGCGATCGTCGCGGCGCGCGCGACGGTCAAGCACACGAACGAGGAGGAGCGCGAGAAAGCCGCGCGCGCGAATAAGAATGATACCGATGTTTCCTATCTGGGTGAGTTCTCTCCTTTTTGCAGGTTTGGGTGAACATCCGACGAGAACCCAACCAGACTCTGTCCTCCGGCGCAGCCTGACGAAGCTCTCGGGCGAGCCCACCTCGGCTATTGATGGCCAGCAGGATACCGCCCAACAACAAGATGATCATTCTGGCCCCCGAGAGGGAAGAGACTGGGAAGTCATTGTTCAGTCAGAAGAGGATATGATGATCAAGGAGAGGGAGAGGCCTCAGGAAGATATGATGCGATCCTACGACACTGTGAAGAGGCTAGATCCTTCTATGAACCAGCAAGAACAGGCGGTTCGCGAGAAGGAGGCCGAGCTGCAAGGCCGAGAGCGAGATATCATCTCCAGAACCGAGGAGCTTGAAGCGCAAGAAGCGGAGGCCGCGCGGGCGAAGGAAGACATCACAGTCATGGAGCAGAAGCTCTGGCACGAAGAAAATGAGCTGCAAAGCCGATTGGATGAATGCGAACGACGGGAGGAAGACCTGCGGCACAAGGAAACTGACTTCCTGCGGAGGGAGCACGAGTTAGTGCAGATGGAGGAGGCGAATGCGCAGCGCGAGCTCCGTCTGAACAATCGGCTACAACACGTCCTCCGCAGAGAGCTAGAGGTCGTCGAACGAGAGCGGGCGGTGTCGCGCAGTCCGCCCGGGGCACCGAGCCCACCCACCGAGGCAGTGAGCGACCCTGCAGACGACCGCGAGACTCGGATGAGGTCGAGCCGCAGGGACACGTTGACTTCTGAAATCTCGGCCCAGTACACTATACGCTCGGTCTTGTCTACGAACGAGCGGACGAACCATACCTACAGCCCCCGTAGGGACAGGCTGAATGTGTCAGGCCAACCCAATCTGCCTCCGTAGTAACGTGTTCTACATGTTTATCGAGAGCAGAGCATCTATGTACGTTACATAGCATATCTTCATACATCTCTATACCGCTTTTCAATCGTCCTGAGTGGGATGTATAACACCGCTGTGATCGCGAACGCGACCTCGAACCCGATGTCGCCGGCGGTGCACGCGATGGGCCCGGTGTACCACACCTGATCCATCGACGGGATTATGACTGCGCTGCGAAAGAACGGACGCCCCGAGCGCAGCCGGGCCCAATGGAAGTTTTGATGGCACACTCCAGGACCTCGACGCGCTCGTCGCGCACGCGCCCGGCGTGCTCCCCATGCTGTGGGACCAGGCGCTGCTCGTGCTCGCCCAGCGCTACGCCGCCCACCTCGCGCCCGAGCAGAAGGACGCGCTGCGCGAGGTGCTGCGCGTGCATGTGCATGGGCAGATCGAGCCGGAGGTCAGGCGCGAGTTGGGCGCGGGGAGGAACGCGCGGTGGGCGGGGGAGAGGCGATGGACGTGTCGTAGGATGTGTTGTAGCCTGGGGCGTGTATGAAGGTGGAAAATGCGCCGTGCGGGTGCAGGTTGTGTAGTGTCACTGTCAGTTTCGATGTGGGGGGCGCAAGTCGCGGTGTGTGGCGTGGCTCGGATGGCGAGTTGCAGAGATGGCGGGCGAGGGGACGCCACTGGACGGCGTGTGGTGCGGATTGGCGCGCACGGTGATGGGCGCAGCCGCAGCTGTCGCGTGTCCATGTTAGCGACTAGTCGATCAACTTGTTCCGGTGCACTGGTCTGCCAGCGTTCTCGACGACAGTTCTGCTCCGCCCGTCTGCAGACGCTCCGCTGCTGGCCTCTGGGAGGACAGGCACTTGCTCAGGCAGTCGGGTGCTCGTCAAGGCTCGCAGCCGACCCCTTCCTCCCGCACTTGTCCTTTGCTGCCGTACATACTCACATGCAGGAAACGTCAAACTCTGCCTAAGCCGTCTTTGACGACAGCGCGCAGCTTGCGCACGCGTCAGACTCTGCATTCACTCAGGCTATTTGCCTGATACCGGGTGCTCACACACACACCGCAGGAAATGCCCTGCCTAAATCAGCTCCCCGCCGCCGCAGAAGGCCGTCCAACACCCCGCAGGGAAGCGCGGTGGAGCGCGTTGCGGGGCGCAATACAGTACATAAGTATCTGAGGTTGCGCTGTGCGTGCAGAGGTTATCTGACGGCGGTGCCCGCGCACGTTCGTGCGCACGCTGCTCGTGCAGCTGCCACGCCCGGCGGGCTCCGAGTCGCGGGGAACCAAGTCCAAGCTCAAGCTGGCTGACCGCCCCACCTCTTGGGCCCAGGCATGTCGCTTCTCGATCCCGCGCCGCACTCCAACAGACACACGCTGCAGCACTACGCCAGCTGGGCTCCTTGCCTCATCGCACCCGCGCGTGCAGGCTCTGCTCTGGGAATATGGGGCGGTGCACGTGGGACGGGGAACACGCGGGGACGCCTTCTGCGGTCGTCGCGCGGGGCTTCGCGCATATATTGATGGGAGTTCGAAGCGCGCGCCCGCCTCGGGCGAGGTGCTGCTGCTTCTGGCTTCTGCGCGCGCCGCCGAGCGAAGGGGGTGCCATGGCACTACGGCCGTGTCCGGACGAGGATAGCTGATCGTGCGTGCTTGCCCACCCAGGTACATATTTGCATTTGTCGAAGCCCTTCTTGGGATGCATATGCAGATGCATCTGTCGCGGGGGCACGTTCGTGAGTCCTGCGGCGGCACTACATAAGGCGCGGCGTGCATGTGGAGCGCGCCGGGGGCACCTTGTGGATTCTCCTGTGATTGTGATGGTCTACTTCTCGCTCGCCTCGCTCCTCCGGCTGCAGACCGCCCTCGCCGGCGTCCTCGCGCGCCCCGCGCCCGCCGCGCAGGCGCCGCAGGGCCTCGGCGCGCCCGTGCCGTTCGTGAACCCGACGCTCGCGGGCGGGTCGCTGCTCGACCTGCGCACGGACGGCTTTGGCGAGCCGCTCAACGTGCGTGCCTCGCGCCGCGTTCGCAGCCGTGCAGTGTTGTATTGACGTGCGCGCGCGGCGACAGGTGATCATCTCGAGCCTGAGCTCGCCGTGGGTCCTCTCGGACGGCGGGTTCTTGCACTTTGCCAACGCCATCGGATTGTGCGTGTCCCCGCTCCTCCTCTCCTCTCTGTGCGCGCGGGCTGATGCTGATGCGGCGGCAGCGGGATCGAGTGCTTCGGGATCCATCTGGGCGACCCGCAGGCGGCGAACCTGGGCGACGGCCACGGGTACGTGAACCAGACGATCGAGCTGCGCCAGGACTTTGGCAACCCGGACATCGGGACGTGCTGGGAGAGCCTCGTCGGCGGGAACCACCTACGCCTGTTCCGGCAGAACGGGCCCGGCGCGGACACGGGCGCGCTGTTCCTTGCGTGAGTGCGCTGCGCGTGTGTGCCGGTCAGGGCTGACGCGGCTGTTGTTGTGGGTGTGGGCGGGCAGGGTGTCGCAGGAGGAGGTGAGTCGGGGGCGGGGATGAACGTATGCGGTGGGCTGACGCGCGGGGCAGAATGTCGTCGACGGGCACCATATCACCGCGGACGGGTACGACCTCGGCCGGTGAGTGCCCCCGCCCCGCTCGGCGAGCAAGCGGCGCTGAGCCGCTATGCACAGCGACAAGCTCGCGCAGGACGCTGCGGGCATCACGACCTTTGGCGGCGTCACGTACTCGACGGTCGTGGAGAACATCACCGGGCTCATCCCGCCCGGGTCGACGGGCATCAACGCCGGTATGTGCATAAGTAGGTTGCTCGCGATCCCTCGCTCACGCGCGGCTGGGGGGCAGGTATCCCGATCGACGGGGTGGTGAAGCTGCTCACCGTCACCATCGTTCCTTGAGCCGCCCGACATCGGCTGTTTCTTTTGAGTTGCGAACCACTGTACATATACCCCTTCCTGTAGCTGGCTGTATTTGGCTGTTCTGCCCTGTGTACCTGATGTTCACCTTGTCATGTCATGTCACGAATCGCATCGTTTTCAATGGTCGGAAGCAACAACAGCAGCTTCCCGATTTGGGGGAGTCAGCGGTCGGGCCGGCGCGGTGCTCCCCGTTATCTTTTTCGACTCGACCTGAGTGCAATCGCAGCATCGACCTGCGCACACACTGCAATATTCCGGCAGCACCACGAAGCATGGACGCGCTCCCGCAGCCGCAGCCCGCGTCCTTCGACGCGCACCTCGCCGCGCTCGACGAGCACCCGCTCTTCATGCGCGCGCTCCCGCCCGACGCAGACGACAACCCCGCGCTGAGCGCGCTCCAGAGCCTCGTGCACGACGGCACGCCCGACGGTCCGTGCATGCCCCCGCGCCGCGCGCGCACCCCCCTGACCCGCGCGCGCAGAGATCGCGCAGAGCTTCAAGGAACAGGGCAACGAGTACTTCCGCGGGCGGCGCTTCCGCGAAGCCGCGGGCTTCTACGCGCAGGGCGTGCAGGCCCGCCCGGACGACGCCGCGCTGCGCGAGGCGCTGCTCCTCAACCGCGCCGCGTGCAACCTCGAGCTGCGTGCGTCCCCGCGCCCCTCCCCCCGCCCCCGCCCGTGCCTCAGCCGACCCGCGCAGAGAACTACGGCGCGGTGCTGCGCGACTGCGCCGACGCGATCGCGGCGAACCCCGCCGCCGCCAAGGCGTACTACCGCGCCGCGAGCGCGCTGCTCGCGCTCGACCGCGCGGACGAGGCGCGCGACGCGTGCGCGCGCGGCGCGGCGGTCGCGGCGCCGGGCGACGCGGGCTTCGCGGCGCTGGCGGAAAAGATCGACGCGCGCGGTGCGGTGCTCGCGCGCCGGCGGCGTGAGCGCGAGGACCGCGCGGCGCGCGAGGCGGCGGAGAAGCGGCGCATGGACGCGGCGTTCGCGGTGCGCGCCGTACGTGCGGCTGGCGGATGCTGACGCTGACGGCGCGCAGGAACGGGGCCTGGTGGCGGTGGCGAACCCGGAGGGCAGCGCGAACCCGTACGCGCCCGCGCTCGGCGCGGACGGCGTGCTCGCGCTGCCCGTGTTCTTCCTCTACCCGGAGCACGCGACGTCGGACGCGGTGCCCGCGCTGCGCGAGGACGTGCCGCTCGGCGCGCAGCTCGCGACGATGTTCCCGCCCGATGCGCCGCCGCCCGCGTGGGACGCGGCGGGGCGGTACGTCGCGCGCGCGCTGGTGGTGTATGCGATCACGCGCCGGCGGAGGCTGCTCAAGGTCGGGCGCGCGATGGCGCTCGCGGATTTGTGGCGCGCGGTGAGGGGGAAGGGGGACGGGGATGGGGTCGAGGTTAAGGATGGGTGTGTGACGCTGGTTGTGCTGCCGAAGGGCGAGGCGGAGCAGAAGTGGGTGCAGGAGTACAAGAGCGAGCGGGACAAATGAGTCGACCGCCGTGTGTATTAGATATCATCATGGTGCAGGCTGTATATCAAGTTACAAGTTAGATCTAGGCTACTTAGCAGCGACGCTGCGGTCGAGCGAGTGCGGCGGGCGCGGGCCGGGGTGCATATCGCCTTTGGTGTTGTTTGGCAATCGACAGTTTCTGCACGCCTGCACGGCATCAACCAACCCAGACGACGACGACGGCAGCAGGTCCGGTGAGTCCCTGTCCCCTTCTCGTGGCCCCAGACGCATGCAGGGTGGCATGCTGGATCACGGTATCCCGTTTCGCGGCAGTCGAGGCCGCGCAAGGCGGTGGATGCGCGGCGCACGCCGCGGATGAGCACCCGGACATACAACAGTCGCTGACCCCCCGCGCGCAGGCCCCCGCGTAAAAACAGCACACCGATGTCCCTACAGCACAAGATCCTCCGCACGGCCAACGCGCCGACCACCGCGCCCGACGAGACAGAGACGGCCGTCGCGCAGGCGATCCTCGACCTCGAGAACAGCGTGCCCGACGTCAAGGCGGAGCTGCGCCCGCTGCAGATCTCCGCCGCGCGCGAGGTGGACGTCCGCGGCGGCAAAAAGGCGATCGTCGTCTTTGTGCCCGTGCCGCAGCTCAAGGCGTTCCACAAGGTCCAGGCGAGGTGCGCGCGCGGGCCCCCCCACTCCACTGTAGCGCGTGACGGCGGGCTCACTGGCGCGGCGGCAGGCTGACGCGCGAGCTGGAGAAGAAGTTCTCTGACCGCCACGTCGTGTTTGTGGCGCAGCGCCGGATGCTGCGCAAGCCGACGCGCACGTCGCGGGTGCAGCAGAAGCGGCCGCGCAGCCGGACGCTCACGGACGTGCACGACAAGATCCTCGAGGACCTCGTGTTCCCGACGGAGATTGTGGGCAAGCGCACGCGCGTGAACCAGGACGGGTCGAAGCTGCTGAAAGTGTGCGTGGCTGTTGGGTTCTGCCTGATGCGGGATGGCGCTGATGGTTCGTGTGACATGGCAGGTTCCTGGATTCGAAGGACTCGACGTCGTTGGAGTACAAGCTGGACTCGTTCGCGTCTGTGTACCGCCGGCTGACGGGGAAGGACGTTGTGTTTGAGTTCCCGGTGCAGGCTTCACAAGACTGAGGGACGCATGTTGCATATGTTACACTTTTTTTTTACCGCACGAATGCACACCCAAAAATATGATGACTGTGGTATGCCAGGCAGAGTTTGACGGAAGCAAGCGATAGGCGGAAAGGGACCGGAAGAGCGCAGACGGGGGAAAGAGGCCCGGGAGCTGAGACAGCGACTGGCTGCGACTGGCACAGTTTCCAGATTAATCCAATTGTGCCTGATTGTTGGGCCATGGCACTGGCACCGCGACACTCTCTTTATCCACCGTCCAACGACTCCCGAGTCCGTCTCCTTTATTCTCTCCTCCCTCATCGTCTCCCCTGCGCGACCCAGGCGCGTCCCCTCTTTTCCAACACGCGACGCCCATGGCCGCCTACCCCCGCATGGACCCCTACGGGCAGTCCAGGTACGAGCACGGTATCGACGCTAAAATCGTGGTCATGGGCAACACCGGTCCGCCCCCTCTCCCCGCCTCCCACCTGCCCCCGCGATCCGCTCACCCCCTCCTCTCCTCCCCCACAGGCGTAGGCAAGACCAGCCTCCTCCAGCGCTACACCCAGGGCAAGTTCGACCCTAAGAACACCACCTCCACCACCGGCGCCTTCTTCGTCACCAAGAAGGTCTCCGTCGGCGGCGTCAAGGTCCGCCTCCAGCTCTGGGACACCGCGGGCCAGGAGCGCTTCCGCAGCATGGTGCGTGCCGCGCGCGGGGTGCCCGCGCTGCGCCCGTGCTGACGTGGACGCGCGCGCAGGCCCCGATGTACTATCGCGGCGCGAACGCCGCGCTGCTGCTGTACGATATCACGAACCAGGCCTCGTTCGAGGACGTCCGCGGCTGGCTCGAAGGTGCGCCACGCTCTCCTCACGTGGCCCGAGGCAACCCCGGCGCTGACCCGCCCCGCCCCGCCCCGCGTGCGCACAGAGCTCCGCAAAAACTGCGCCGCCGAGCTGCTCATCTACATCGTCGGCGCCAAGGCAGACCTCGCGCCGCACCGGCAGGTCTCGCCCGACCGCGCGCGCGCCTCGCTGCACCACTGGTTCCCGCCGCCCGCGCCCCCGCCGCGCCCCGCGCCCGCGCCGCCCAGCGCCGCCGGCTTCGCAGCGTACGCGTACATCCGCCCGCGCTTCACGTCCTTCACGTCCGTCCGCACCTCGCCGTCCTCGCCGCACACGCCGCCGTCGCCCGAGAGCCCCCCGCCGCTGCTCCAGGAGAGTCCGAGCCGCGCCGGCGCGGCGCTGCGCCGCGCGCAGACGGGGCTTGCGGGGCCTGGCGGGGCGGCGGCGGCGCCGCAGCTTGGCCGCGCGAAGAGCGTGCATGCGGGCGTGCGGGTCGCGCCGCCGGCGTGGGGCGAGGATGCGGGGCCTGGGATGGACGCGGACGGGTGGAGCGCGGTGGACGACGCGGATGCGGATGCGGACGGCGTGGACGAGCGCGAGTGGGGCCTCGCGAAGGGCATGGAGCTCTTCGAGGTGTCCGCGAAGGACGACTCGGGTGCGTGCGCGCGCGCGTGCGTTGCGCGTAAAATGTTGCAGTCGCTGACGCTTGCGCACGTAGGCGTCGCGCAGCTGTTCGACGGGCTGATCGGCGCGATCGTCGCGGCGCGCGCGACGATCGAGCACGCGAACGAGCTCAAGCAGCGCGACAGCGTGATGCTCGCGCCGCCCGCGTGGGTGGCGCAGGCGGACGAGGAGGAGGCACGCGAGAAGGCCGCGCGCGCGCGCGGCGCGGCGTGGGGCCGCTGCTGCCAGACATAGCGCGCCGCGCGCCGCGAGGCTCGCTGCGGCTTCGGCTTCGCGGTGCGCGGTGCTTCTAGTGCGCCCGCGGGTCCCCCTGTCGGGCGGATTTGCTGACTGGCGTTCCGCGCGCCGACGCTTCTATGCCCCCCCTAACCTGCACTGATGCACTGATTATGCCCCCAGGCCCCGCAACGGCCGCTTATGACGACTGCTCTCTCTCTCTCTCTTTCTGAATAATCTGTCTCCTTGTCTCGACTCGACTGTGACGCGTATGCATGCACCGCCCATGACCCACACCGATTTCCTCCCGCCGTATCCCGTATCCCGTATCTGTGCCCATCTGCTCCCTGTCTGTTCTGTTCTGCGCCCGTTCTCGCTCCCACACTGTTCCATATCCATATCCTATCCATATCCACATCCATACCACGCGCCCATGTCCTTTCCATATCCATCCCCATCGATTCCAGCCGCACGCCCCCCATGCTCGGCTTGCTCGCGACGTAGTACGTACTACTTACCGATCTCGCTCTATCTCCTGATTACCCCTTTCTCTCTCTCTCTCGACCGCGACCGCGTTTGTTCTCTTCCTTTCTTGAGCTGGCTGATAGTATATACATACCACACTTATCCTACTCGTGTGCCGGCACAATACGATTTCCTCTGCTTGCTCTGCTGGCCGGGCGCATGCCGAGGGAGGCTGACGTGACGGATAGGGGCGCAGCGCTGCGGAGAGGCGGTTCCGCGCCCCCGCACGCACGCACGCACACGCGCCGTGCGGGGAAGAACCGGGCGCGCACAGAGGGGGCCCAGCGGGCCCCGCGGCGCGGCGCGGGTGCCGTTGCGCACCCGCCCGCGGGGTGATTAGGTTGCGGGTGGTGAACGCAGCGCGGCGTCCATTAGTCACGGTTTGCGGTTCGCTAGGTTCTTGGTATCGAAGGCGCACGCTGCCACTGATATCGCTATCGCTGTCAAGGCTGCTGGAGTGCTGCGAATAGCGCGAGGCCGGTGAAATGCAGGCTGAGCGTCGCCGGGTTCAAGTGGCTGAGCGGGACAGGTTCGATGAATCCTCGCCCGTTCCGAGGCCACAGACTGCCCGATTCGACCGCCTGCGTGGGACAGATCCACCCAACCCCGATTATCGATTATCGAGCGCCCAATCGCAGCTTCAGCAGCTTCACATCCCCCCGCCATCATCATGGCCCTCGTCCCCCCCGACCCCGCCGCCCCCGCGCTCACCAAGTCACGCGCGGATGACGTCGACGACGACGACGGCGGCGACACCTGCACCCCCGAGCACTGCTTCGCCGCCTTTGACGCGCTCTACTGCGCCCTCGCTCGCGCGCCGCCCCTCGAGCCCCGCATCCCCGCCGCCAAGCAGTGCGCCCTCCCCTCTTGCATCTGAAGGCCTGACCACTCGCTGACCGCCCGCTGACCACTCGCTGACGCTCGCGCAGCCCGCTCTTCGTGACGTTCAACACGCGCCGGCGCAGCGCGCCCCCGCGCCTGCGCGGCTGCCTCGGCACGTTCGACGCGCAGCCGCTGCCCGCCGCGCTGCGCGAGTACGCGCTGCTCAGCGCGTTCCGCGACCACCGCTTCCGGCGCATCGCGCCGCGCGAGCTCCCCGCGCTCGAATGCGGGTGCGTGCCGCGCCGCCTGTTCGTCTCGGTTGTATCGCCGGCGGCGGCTGACGCGCGCGCGCGCACGCAGCGTGTCGCTGCTGACCGACTTTGAGGACGCCGCGTCGTACCTCGACTGGACGCCCGGCACGCACGGCATCCAGGTCTCCTTTGCGCCGCCGCCCGCGCGCGACGCGCCGCCGTCCGACGCGCCCTCGCCGCTCGCGTCCGCCGACGCGCTGCCGCTCGCGCCCCCGGCGCGCCGCCCCCCCGCGCCCGCGCGCCGCACGCTCAGCGCGACGTACCTCCCCGAGGTCGCGCCCGAGCAGGGCTGGGACCGCGTCGAGGCGGTCGACAGCGCGCTGCGCAAGGCGGGCTGGGCGGGCCCGATCGACGAGGACTTGCGTCGTGCGGCGCGCGTGCGGCGCTATCAGAGCCGCAGGTGCGTCGTCGGCTGGGACGAGTTTGTCGCGTGGCGCGCTGCGCGCGGGGCGCCGGTCGACTTTGCTGCGCTCGAGGGGTGACTTTGACAATGGTATGTGACAAGGGAATTAAGTAGATGGGAACGGAACTTGCGGCAGAAGACGGTTGTGTGTGTATGTAAGTAGTGTAGTGTACCGTGCAAACGACGAGTGTAGATGGACATCATGCATCCCGCGCGCGCTGCGCCGCCTCCGCCTCCGCCTCGGCGCGGATCGCGTCCACCTCGCCCGCCGGCAGCGCCCCATGCACCCGCTCCCGCACGCGCGCGAGCCGCCCGCGCCACCGCACGCCAAAGCGCGCCTCGAGCGCCGCCAGCGCGCGCGCGAGCACCCGCGCGTCGTCCCCGCTCGTGCGCGCGAGCCCGCCGACGAGCCAGAAGAGCGTGCGCTCGCGCGGCGCGCTGCGCCCGCGCGGCTGCTCCAGGAAGCGCGCGAGCAGCGCGCGCAGCGCGTCGTGCGTCCACGCGCTCCCGGCGCTGCTATGCGGCGGCGCGCCGTGCCGCGCAAAGCCGAGGAAGAGCGCGCGGAACGCGGCGGCGGTCGGCGGGGCGTCCGGGTCGTCGTCCTCGGGGTGGGTGGCGGCGGGCGCGGAGAACGCGCCGGGCGGCGAGGTCGCGTGCGTCGGCGGCGGGAGCGGCAGCGCGCCGAGCATGTCCGCCAGCGCGCCGAGCGCGGCGCGCAGGTCGCCGCGGTACGCGTGCGCCTGCACCATGATCGTGTACGTCGCGACGTCCGGGACGACCCCGCGCGGGATCGCGACCATCTCGCGCTCCTCGAGCGCGCGCTCCAGCTCCGCGATCTCCCCCCCTTCTTCTTCCTCCTCCTCCTCCTCTTCCTCCCCATGCCGCATGCGCGCGCGCACGACGCGGTACATCGCCCCCGCGACGTCCAGCCGCCCATTGCGCGCAAACGCCCACAGCGCCGCATTGAACGGCGCGCCCTGCGCGAGCCGCACGCCCTGCGCGCGCATCGCGCGCAACACCCCGCGCACGCCCTGCAGCTCCCCGCGCGCCGCAAAGAACCCGAGCAGCGCGACGTGCGCGTGCGCGCTCGCCGCGCCCGCCCCCGCGCGCGCGAGCAGCCCCGCCGCGTGCCGCACCGCGCGCGGCGCGCGCGCGCGCACGGCCGCCGCCAGCAGCGCGCTGTGCGCCACCGCGTCCGGCGGCGTGCCCTCCGGCGGCGCGGCGCGCAGGAGCGCGAGCGCGCCGCGGACGTGCGCCTCGCGCGGGCGCCGCAGGCCCTCGCGCGCGGCGCGGTCGAGCAGCACGTTCCACTCCCAGCGCTGCACGGTGCCGCCGGCGGCGCGCAGCGCGCGGAGCGCGGCGAGCACGCGCGCGGAGGCGCCGCGGGCTGCGGGGGCCGCGGCGAGGAGGCGCAGGAGGCGGTGGCGGTGCGCGAGGGGCACTTTGGGCGCGGGGTGCGCGGGGGCGCACGGGAGGCGCGCGAGCGCGCGGAAGGCGTGCCAGGCGCTGTCGGCGCATTGGGTGTGCGCGAGGAGCGCGAGGAGGCGCGGGCGGAGGGACTGGGTGGTGTAGAGGCGCGGGAGGGCGGCGGGGGAGTTGGTGTGCGCAAAGTGCGCGTCGAGCGCGTCGGCGAGGGCGGCGAGGTCCGCGGGGGTCGTGGTTGGGACGCTGGGCGCGCGTTTGAGCGGGAGGCCGGCGGAAGTGTTGCGTCCTTCGAGGGGCTTGACCCAGCCGCGGGGACGGGGCCGGTCCGTCGTCGTCGTCGTCGTCGTCGCGGCGGCCGGCGCTGGTGCGGTTGTCGGCGCGGTGTCGGCGCTGTCCGAGGGCGTGCCAGAACGCAACGTCGCGTCCGCGTCCTTCGCACCAACGTCCCACGTCGCGCCATACGCAATGTGCTGGTGCATGGCAGAGACAATGGCCGCGGGTGACATGCGCTCCGTCGGGGGTCGCTGTTGTTCTTTTTGCTTTGGTTGGTCTATGAGACGGTGCGCGGTCGAGTATGGGTGCGCGCGAGCCCGAAGGATGCGCCATGGCCGGGGAGAGTTGGAGATGGTGAAGCCGCGCAGGGAGTGTTGGAGGCCCAGAGATGGCGCCCTGAGCATCAAGGACGCGGACAGGCATGCACTGTGCGAGAAACGTGTGAGTGGAGACCGGGTCGACTGACTGCGAGCGCACCCGGTGAGGCTGAGGGCAAAGGGACTTGTCCAAGACGCCTGAGGCAGGCTGACTCTTGTCTGCTGGCAACGAGCTCGCACAAACTCGGGTTGGCAAACTTAGCCGCCCAGTCTCGCTTACGCGTCCTCTCATTGGCTCAGCCGCAGCCGCCGCCGTCTCCAAATTTTCATTTTTACACATTCACCATGCAAAGACTGGTCATGGCATTGATGCATAGCATGGGGGCCGTAGCCCCAGAGGGAGACATGAAATGTAGGTAACAAAGCACATAGGTACAGCAAATCAATCCCGGGCTTTGAGCGTTCCCAGGAACGCGTTCTTCTCCTCCTTTGTCTGGAATGCACCGTGCTGTTGAATTCAAGTCAGAACTCGTTCGAATAGCGAAATCTACGAAACCACTACGTACACCGAACTTTGACGCAGTGTCGATAAACTTGAGCTGAACCTTCTCGAGATCCCGACGCGAGGTGTGCACCATGAGCGACTTGCGGATCGTGATGACACGCTTTTTGGTTCCGGGGATGGAGCCCTTGAGTAGGATAAAGTCGTTCTTGACGATACCGTAGTGGGGGAAGCCACCCATAGGCGTAATCGTCTTTTTGGTGATATCCGATTCTGTCGATGCGTTGGCATCGTCCGAGCCAGCACCAATCCGGTAGATCTTCTTGTTGAGCTCCGTGCGGTGGTGGTAACCGTCTGGAGAATATCGTCAGCCCCACGTGGTACACTCCCATGTTGGCTCTGCTTACTCTGGCCAGCACGTGCGACAGAGAACATGACCTTGGACGGATGCCAGGCACCGATACAAGCGACCTTGCGGAGACCCTTGTGAGTCTTGCGGGGGAGCTTCTTGGTGCCCCAGCGGTGGGTGACACCCTCAAAGCCATGACCCTTGGTGACGGCAATGACATCGACAACCTCGTCTTGCTCAAACACGCTCGAGACCTCGACGGGCTTCTCAAAGAGACCCTGGGCAAACTCGACCTTGTCGGCAACGGAGCCACCGTTGAGCTGGATCTCCATGAGGTGCGCCTTCTTCTGCGAGAGACCAGTCTTGCCGATCTGGGTGTGTGCGAGGATGCGGACGACAGTGCAGTACTTGCGGATGCGCTCGAGCTCGCGGGCGAGGGACTTGCCGCCGTCCTCGGCGTGCTTCTTGGCGTAGCGGGTGAACGCCTTCTTCTTGGAGCGGTACCAGTTCTTGTAGAACCGGCGCTTGAGCTCGTCCGAGAGATGGGATGCCCAGACGGTAGTGAGAGTGCGGAGGCCGCGGGGAGTCTCGACGTAGCCAACAGCGCCGACGACGACGAGCGGAGGAGTCTCGACGATGGTGACCGCCTCGACGACCTCGCGCTTGTGCATCTCTGTACTCGGTTAGCGATCACGCTGCACATCGAAAAAGTATTACGCACTGGATCCAGGACGGTCGAGGTCACGGACGACGTGGGTCATGCCAGCCTTGTAGCCCATGACAGCAGTCAAGTGGACGGGCTTCTTGGGGTCATCCTTGGGGCAAAAGCGTCACGAAAGTCGTTCGAAACTACAGAGAGCACTGCATACCTTGGGGAAGGACTTGACCTTTCCGCGGTGGCGCGCGGCGCGCTTTCGGGGGAGGAAGCCAAGGGAACCATGGCGGGGCGCTTCGTACTAGACGATCGACGCCTCACTTCAGTGGTTCCCCAGGGCACATCTGGTAGTTTAAACAGACCTTACGGTGACTGGAAACGAGCATCAGTGAGCTGAAAACGTGCACCGCTGCAGCGTACACACCTCATCTTGAGGAATTCTTGAGGGAGAGGAGGAGGAAATTGTCCCGGTTCCCCGGTTGCCTGCTCTGTCGGTGGCTGATGTCGACTGTACAGTTTATTCCATATATGGATTGTGCTCCCACAGTCTGCGTGCCGCCGTTCGCCGTTCGCCGGAGAGTCGTCGGCCGTTTCCGGGGCCGTCCTTGAAGGCTTCGCTTCTTTCCGACGCATCGGTGCGAGGACGTCTGACCAAAAGTGTGCTCGCAGCCATCGCATTCATCTCTGATGCTCAAGATAGGACAAGCGTCGCCACCATCATCGCCGACCTGGATGCATTTCACAAAGCGCCTTCTTTACGTGACGTTACGCGGAAGCCTGGTGCCGACGGACGCTGTTGCGGCTGCACCGTGCACTCGACGCCGCCGCTCTTGGTACATCGCTCTCAGGACGCGGCGTATCAGAGTTCAAGCCCACTCATCTCCGGGGTTCGTCGTTCTTGCGCGGCCCTGCGACTTTGTCAGCTGCTGTGCGGCCGGTATGATAAGATGCGCGAAGGCCGTCCTGCAAGGATTGGACTGGATTCCATCTCTTCGCAGCGCATGCATCGCTCACGCTCGAGACTGCACAGCCCGCCGATTGGCTGGCCATTCCGGATCGGCCAGTCACATAGCTGGCATCTTTGGCCATCCAGTGGATGGAATGATTGCGTGGCCCGGCGATGTGTCATGCCGTTTCCCCACAGGAACTCGCAGAGTGCCCGGTGATGAATGCACGCAGAGTCGCATCAGGGTTCCCACATGATTGCTGCGAGGTGATGCGCGGCGCTCGCACATGGCATGTCACTCATTGGCAATGGTGTTGAACTTCCGGGTCCGTCTGAGGCCCGGTTGTGTTATTTATGTCGTAGGATAGCCCACAGGAACCGCTAGACCATACAAGTAGCAGATGGCAACGTGAATGTGGTGGAAAGAGAAGAAAGACGCGTCTTGGACGCGTCATTAACGACGCGCCTCGACGCGTCGTGTCACGCGTCTTTGGACATTGTGACTGTTGAGCGAGTGGCCCGGTCGACCCGTCGCTCTTCGGCCCTGAGCCAGCCCACGCTGCCCCTCTCCGCCTTTGTCTCATCACCATGTCGTCCGACGACGAGCCACTCCCCCGCCGGCCAACGGCCACATATGGCCGCTCACGCAGGGTCGATGATGACGAAACCGTCCCAGACTCTGAAGACAGTGTCTCGCGCGGCGAACACCGCCCGGCCGACGACGACGACGACAACAATACTATCACCCGTACCACCGACGACGGCACCTTTGGAGCGCCCCGTCCACCCCGTGCAATTTACAGGAGCCGTAAACGGGCCATCACCCCTCCAACACTCTCCTACTCGAGCGTGGCGCCGCCCGAGGAGGTAGTCCCCGACTCCGAGGACAACGCCAGGCCCGCGGACGCGTCCGACGATGACGAAAACAACAATGCAGACTCGACTCTCCCCTCCCCACGCGTGCCCCACCTCCCCGGCCTCTCCGACTGGAAGAAACAGCTGCAGGATATCGACGATGAGTACGGCAGTGATGATGGTCGTGCCACAGCAGGCGCGCGTACTGGCACGGCCAGCTCCACGACCCCCGCGCTGGACGATCCATTCGGCAGCCCACTGACCGTGCAGCCGTCGTCCCAGCCCCCCGAGCACGACACCTCGTCGCCCATGCTGACGCGCGCCGACGCGACCTCATCCGCCTACACCTCGCCGCAGGTGATCTTCGGCACGCCGCAGGCGCCGTCGCCCACACCCCCTACGTCCGACGGCAACCCGACCCCGATACCCAGGACCAAGTCCAAGTCAAAAGGGAAAGCCCGCGCGCGCACGCCGCCCGAGGACAAGGACGCGACCGCAACAGCCACATCCGACGACGCGCTGGCGTCCTCGCCCGGGAGCAAGCGCAAAACACGCCGCAGGGAAAAGCCAAAACGGACAAAGGTGCGCACCGACGAGTGCATTCTGTGTGTGCTCAGTGAACCGACGAGTACGCCATGCCTGCCAGGCACCGACGAAGAAAGAGCTGCTCGAGGCGCGGCGCGAGACGGCGCGCATGCAGTCTGACATGCGCGCGGCCATCTCGACGGACGCGACGCACCGCCTGGACATCCGCACGCTTCTGAAACGTTTCGACGTGTGAGCACCGTGCCACCTGCTGCTGCGCCTTGCCCCCACTCACAGGCTACATGTGCGCGCCGCAGACACCAACCCGCGCCCGGCGCCCACAGCCAACCGCTGCAGCCGCAGTCCTCGACGTCCGAAATCGAGGCATGGTCCTCGCCCTCGGCGCACGGCCTCTCGCGCGCCGACACCGACGAGCACCCCGCGCCCGCGCGCCGCAGCCCCTCGCCGCCGCAGTTCCGCCCGACCGGGCTGCTCGACCCCGCGCCCACGCTCACCGCCGCATACAAGAAGCCCGCGCCGGACGACGACCCGTTCCACGTGCCCGCGAGCCCGCAGCCCGCCGACTCGGGCTCGGACGCGGAGATGCCCGACATCGGCGCGATCCTCGCCGCGCGCGACGCGCACGCGCGCGACAAGGCGCGCGCGGAGCACCTCCAGCGCGTGAAGCTCGCCGCGCTGCAGCAGCAGGCGCAGCGCGGCGCGGATGACGACTCGGACGACGGGCTGGACGTCGTCGACGACTCGATGCACGCCGTCGCGCGCGCGGAGGCCGCCGCACGCGCGAGCGGGAAGAGCACGCGCCCGTCTGCCGGACGCGCGCGCCAGCTGCGCTTTGCGCACATTGCCGCGGGCTCGTCATCCCCCGTGCGCGACGACGCTCCCGAGACCCGGCTCGCGGCCGCCGCGCGTCCCGCGTTCGCACCGGCGGGCGCGGGGCGCGCGCTGTCCAAGGCGGAGCTCGAGCGCATGGTGCTGCGCAGCGCGGAGGCGCAGAGCGCGGCGCTGCGCCGCGAGAAGGAGGACGAGTGGGTGCGCCGCGGGGGCCGCGTGGGCGGCGTCATGCCGCGTGCGGACGGCGCGGGCGTGCGCGCGTTGATTGGGGAGGCGCTGAAGGCGCCGCGCGGCGGCGATATGGGCTACGACAGGGGCGGCGACGAGGACGAAGACGAAGACGAGGAGGACGGGGAGTACGTCCCTGTTGAGCGGGGCAGCGCCAGCCCGGAGCCGATGGACGCAGACGGAGACGGAGACGCGGAGCAGGACGAGAACGCGGCGGGGCGCAACGATCAGGACCACGAAGGCACGGACGCAGACTCGGAGGCAGACGCGGGGCCGCGCCGCCGCGCGCCTTCCCACCGGCCCAAGCCGCGCCGCGCGGTCATCGCCTCGGACGACGAGGACGCCGCCTCGGACGCCGGGCACGCACCGGGCGACTTTGCGCCGCCCCCGCCGCCCAGCCTCCCCCCGCTGCCCTCGCCCGGGTTCGCATCACAGTCGCAGTCGCAGCCGCCACCGTACCCGCACGCGCACGCGCTCACGGACGACGACACGGACAAGGAGAACGCGCCCGCGCTCAGGCTGGACGACGACAAGGAGAACCACCCCGCGCCGACGCGCACCCCGCGCGCCCGCGCGCTCGCGGACGAGCTGCGCGCGCTGCCGGCCCCGCCGCCCGCGCTCGCGTTCGCCGACGACGACCCGTTCGTGTTCACGCCGTCGCCCGCCAAGGCCCGCGAGGAGGCGCTGCGCCGGCTTGCGAGCCCGACGCCGTTCCGCAGCAAGCGCGGGCTCTCGCAGCTGTTCGAGGACGAGGACGGCGCGGACGACAACGACGACGCGGGGCTGGGGCCGGGGCTGAAGCCCGTGTTCGGCGGGCTCTCGCAGGCGTTCGAGCAGACGCAGGTGCGTGCGCCCCCGCGGCCGCACCGGATCGACGATGATGGTGCTTATTTTGGGTATAGGAGGGCACCGGCGGCGGGCGGCTTCGCGGCGCTGCGCCGCCCCGCGGATGCGGAGCTCTCGCTCACGCTCGAGGCGCACGCCGCGGCGCTGCAGCCCGCGCTGGACGTCGACGCACACACACGCGCGCGCGCCGACGCGCTCTTTGTGCGCGAGCAGGAGCTGCTCGTCGCCGCCGCGCTGCCCGCGCGCGCGCCGCAGCGCGAGCTCTACATCACCGAGAACGGGTACGGTTCCCCCGACCCCTCCTACCCATCCGCACCTCCCCTGACGCGTGCCGGCAGGTTCCTGACGCAGACGCGTCCCGAGGGCTCGAGCCCGCTCGTCTACCGCCCGCCGCCAACGCAGGCGCCCGCGCTCACCCGCGCACAGTCAGACGGCGCCACTGCCGCTGCAGCGCGGCAGCCGCTCAGCACGCTCACGGAGACGCAGGCGCAGGCGCTGCACGCGCCGAGCCCGTCGCCCGGCGGCAGCGCGCGCGAGCCGCTGCGCCGCCTGCGCCGCGCACACACGAGCCCGACGCCCGTGCGCGCGCCGGCGCGCGCGCTCTCGCCCAGCCCGTCCCCGAGCCCGTCGCCGTCCAAGGGCCAGGGCGCGTTCGCGGCGCTTATGCTCGGCGCGCGCAGGGAGCAGGACGGCGCGCGCGCGGCGGGCAAGCGGCGCGCGGCGGCGTTCGTCGAGGACCAGGCGGCCGAGTCGGACGAGGAGGACATGCTCGGGTTCGGCGCGCGGCGGCGGCCGGGCGCGCAGGACGACGACGAGGAGGACGACGCCGCGGAGGAGGACGCGGACGGCGTCGTCGCGGAACTCGTAGACGACGCGCAGATGGACGAGGCAGCGCTCGCGCGCGCGCGCGTGCTCGAGAAGCACCAGTGCGTCCGCCCCTCCCTCCCCCCCTCCCTGCGCCATGACAGGACACGGCAGCTGACGCGCCCCGCGCACGCAGGGAACAAGAAGAAGCCGCCGACGCGCGCCTCGAGCGCGCAGTGCAGGACGTCGTCGCGGGCAAGCGGCGCACGCGCGCGCGCACGGGCGGGCTGCTCGGCTCGGACGGCTCGAGCGACGACGACGACGACGAGGACGCGCGCGCGCGCCGCGCGCGCGTGGCGAAGCGCCGCCGCGTCGCGGGCGACACGCTCGACGCGCTCGCGGCGGACCCGGCGACCGCCGCGTTCCACGCGTCGTACGCGAGCGCGCTGGTCGATGGCGCGGAGGAGTTTGCGCATCTTGCGCGCGGGGCGGAGGAGCTGGCGGAGCGCGAGGAGCAGCCGCAGCCGCGCGACGGGGACGGGGATGAGGATGTCGAGATGGAGGAGCGGGACGACGACGGCGAAGAGGAGGGCGAGGGCGCGCGGCGCGGTGCGATCTCCGCGGCGGAGGTGCGCAGCGCGCTGCGGGACATCGCGCGCGGCGAGCGGGTACGTGCGCGCTCCCCCATCCACTCCGTGCCGACTGACCCGCTCCGCGCAGGAGTACACCGCGCTGGACCCGCACGACGTCTCCTGGCTCGACCCCGCCGACGCCGACGCGGACCCCGCGCTCCCGCGCATGCGCCTCGCCACGCGCGCGCCAAAGGCCCCCGTGCCCGCCCTCGACGCCGACGCCGACGCCGGGCTCCTGCACCTCGTACGTCCCCTCCCCCGCTGACCGCCGATTACTTACTCGTTACTGACGCGACGCGACGCGGCAGCGCGCCCGCGGGGCAGACCCATTGGACGCGGCGTTCGCGCAGCGCATGCAGCGCTGGGCGCGCGAGGAGGGCGCCGCGGGCGTCGGCGCGCGCGGGGGCAACGCGCGCGGGAGCGCGGTCACGGGGCACCGTGTGAAGGTGAAGGCGACGGCGAAGGCGGCGCCCAGCGCGGCGCAGGGGAAGGCCGCGGGCGCGGGCGCGGTGCGCAAGGCGGCGAGCGCGTTGTCGGCGGTTGCGGATCGCAGGGGGCGGTTCGGCGCGTAGATAGCTGCTTAGGCGCGTCTGGGGTGGTCCGCCGTGGGCCCTGGCGCTGCTGATGCGATGCCGGGCAGGGGTGCGCGCGGCGAAGCGGGGGCTTCTTCGTCACCGGTCCTGCGCGCGCGTATCACTGCCGTTGTTCTCGCCCCGGACTCCACGTAAGTTCAGATTCCGGTCCAGCGCCACTGTCCCGCGTCCCCCGCACACACACATGTCCCGTCCCCTTGTTTTGTTCTCAGTTCCTGTACTATGCTCGTCATGTAATAATGCGCTCGCCATAAGTTACCTTCTTTATCGCTCGCTCCCTTTGTATGCTCGCGCGCGCGCCGAGTGAGAGTTCTACACATGTTACTTTTATTTCATCATCCCTGGCTCGGGCAGGGTATTAAAGCGTCCTGTCCGCACGCGCCCCACATATACCGTGCGCGCGCGCACGCAGAAAATAACAGACAGACACAATGGACAGCCGACATGGAAAGTCAAGTGGAGCAAATCAAGCGCGTAAACCGTGACGAGAACAAAAGCAGCATACTGCGGGCGCCGCGGGCGAGGCGGGGTGTGGTTGGTAGGGGAGGAACTTCGTATCATACAGGGCGGGGTGCGTGAGAATAAGTGTCAACGTTGATCGGCCGGCCGGCCAGCTGGCGTGGGGAGTACCAGCGGCTGACGGCGCAGTGCGGGTGCGAGGGGGGGTCTAGGGTGCGCACGCAGACAGGTGGGTAGGTAGAGGTTCGTGGGTGGGCGCGTGATGCGCTCTGGGTATAGGAGGCATAAATACGCGCGGGTGTGCGCGGGGTGTGGGAGGCGGTGGCGCGGGCGTCAGGTCGTGGGGGCCGGGTCAGCGGGCATGGGGCGATGGGGGTCAGTGGTGCTGCAGGCTGAAGTGCTTGGACATGCGGATCCATGGCGCGGCGCGCTGGCGCGGGGCGGGGAGCGTGAACTGCCGTGGGGCCGCGCGCTGGGCGGCACTGGTGCGCCGCTTGCGGGTGTTGGTCTGGTTCAGCTGGGGATGGCGCGGGCGTCAGGCATGATAGAGGCGGGGGATGATGCAGATGCTTACCTTGTGGCGCATCATGATGAGCTTTGCCATGCACGCGGGAGGCCCGCTCTCACGGAAGGGGTTGCCTGGGAGTGGGAGTATGAGGCGCGGGTCAGCAGCGCAGGGATCGGGCGGGGCGTACGGTTGGCTACGATAAGGCCGAGCTCGTGTGCGCCTACAGGCTCGTCGATGGCCATGAGGGCGAGCCATATGGAGGGGACTCTGAGGCAGAGGAGGGCGAGGGCGGCGACGAGGAGCGCGACGAGCATGACGAACATCGTGGTCTGCGGGGACGGCGCGGCCTGAGCGCGGGTATACCGGGGAGCCCTGGAAGGGGGGAAGGTGGACTGGGGGGGAGAGGGAGGAGGGGGAGATGGTGGTCGGGAGGAAGAGAGTCGAAACGGCCGGGGCGAGCGGACTGGGGAGGGAGACGATGTCGGTTGTTAACAGGCGACGGCCGTGAACATATCGTATTATTATGTCAGCACACTGCTTCCCTTCCCCACTTGGGAAACCCCGGGTTTCATTCCGTAATCATCCGCGACAGCCCAGCTTTGGCCCAAGGGCCAAGGCACAGCACAGCAGTTGGGCTGCCTGGCAATCGCACAGTGCGGCACTGCCAGCATGCACACCGGAGGCTCTGTCCCACTCTGCCCTCCGCAGCCAGCCCGCGCCTTGCCTCGACCACTTCCGCGGGCGGAAGCTATCCGCACGTCGACGTGGGTCATGACGAGCATGACGGCGACCTCGATCCCGCGCACCCGGCGCGCGCCCGACAAACACGCACGCGAACCACCGCGCGCCAAGCGCCCACACAAAAAAGGGCGCGTAGACGCCGTCCCTTCGCGTCTTCTCGCCCTGCGTCATGATGACCGTCCCCGCTGCTTCGCGGCCCACCGCGGGCCCGAGCACCGCCCAGCCCACCCCGCGCAAACGCAAGCGCGACCGCGACCGCGACCGCGAAGAGGGCGAGCTCTCGGACCAGGACGAGCTCTACGAGCGCGGCGCGGTCCAGGTCCAGGTCCCCGCGGGGGAGGGGCCCGCGCCGCCCGCGAAGCGCCGCAAGAAGGGCCGTCGCGGGAAGGGCCCGCTGTCCCAGCTGAGCAGGGCGCGCATGCTTGAGGGGATGAAGGAGAGGAAGCGTCTGCGGCAGCAGGAGGCGCGGCGCGCGGCCGCTGCGCTGGCTGCGGAGGGCAGGGGTGCGGACGCGGACGGCGACGCGCAGGAGATACCACAGGCCGATGGATTGCTAGATGCAGCAGCATCCGCAGACTCCGCATCGACGGCTGCTGCCACGTCTGTCCGTCCCTATGAACAACTGCCAGTGCATTCACTTGGCCAGTCTGTTGCGGAGACTGCCCATCCCACTACCACCACCACCATTGCTGCTGCTACCACCGCCATCGATACTACCGCCCCGAAAGTCGACACCGCACCAGACCATGATACCCCATGCACCCCCGCCATCCCTGCCAAATACAGGACGCACAGTGAAGGATAACCGATAACCAATAAGCCGAACTAATAAATACAGTATTACAGCCATCCAACCCTAAGTACTCAATGCGTACGAGTCCGCCCATGTCCATACCCTACCCTCCCCCTCCTAATCGTAATGTCCATACCCACCCCACCACCACAATGCTACTTTTGACTCCCACATCCGGACCCGCCTGCTCACTGCGCCGCCTGCCACGCCGCAACGGCCGCCTCGAGCAGCAGCACGAACGACTGGCCCTCGGGCGTGTGCGCGCCCGGCACGAGCGGCGTAAAGAACGTCTCGGGGTCGACCGCCTGCGTGAGCCACCCGTCGCGGTCGACGCTCGCGCGCACGAGCCGCAGCGCGCGCGCGGCGGCCGGGATCAGCGTGTTGTTGCGCGTCATCGCCGCGAGCCGGAACGTCGAGGCCGCGAGCAGCGCCGTGCTCGCCGAGTCCGCGAACGAGGCCGGGTCGTCGAGGTGGTTCAGGAGCGTGCCGTTCGCTTGCTGTGCACGCGCGAGCGCGGGGCCGGGTCAGGCTTGGCGGAAGGGGAGGGCGGGGTGGAGCGGACGGACGCACCTGGAAGCGCCACACGCCGTCGAGCGTCTCTTGCACCCACAGCGTCAGGTCCGCGCGCTGCGCCGCGAACGCCTTGCCCGCGCCCTGCAGCGCGCCGAGCACGCGCAGCGCGCCCGCGGCCGCCCACGCGTTGCCCGTGCCCCAGTGCGCCGGGTCGTCCGCCGTCGCGTTCCCGAGCAGGATGTGCTCCCACAGCCCGACGTCCGCGTCGAACAGCACCGCGCGGTACAGCCGCACCTGGTCGTACGCGGCCTGCAGCAGGCTCGCGTTGCGCTGCAGCGCGCCGTAGTACGCGATGAACGGCGGCGCCATGTACACAAAGTCCGCCCAGAGCTGCACCTGGTCCGCGCGGTGCGAGATCGCGCCGTTTGGCGCGCGCGGCGCGACGGACAGGAGGTACTCGAGCTGCTGGGCCGCGGCGGTGCTGAAGGTCGTGTTGTGCTTGTCGGACAGCGTCCAGTTGCGCAGGAGGACCGACGCGCCGATGCCTGGCGGCGCACTTTAGCGCCTGGAATTCACTCGTATGAGCGGGGAAGGCACGCACTGGCGGGGTCGCCCACGGCGCCGTCGCCGTCGATCAGCGGGAGCGTGTCGGGCGTCTTCGCCGCGACGATCCTGCGCGCACGCCAAGTAGTCAGCACCCCGCGCCCGCGCACGACGCCCGCGTGCACACGCACCGCTCAGCAATCTCGAGCACGTCCTCCGCCTCTCCCCGCGCGAGCCGCGCCGGCGGCGGCACCGCGCCCGGCGCGAACACGCTGAGCGAGCCCCACTCGAGCTCGGTCAGCGCCTCGGCGAGCGTGCCGATTTCCCAGCTGCGGCGCGTCAGCGGGGGCGGGGGGGAGGACGGCGGGCGCGGCGCACCTGTGCGTGGAGATGTTGACCGCGTTCGCGCGGACGAGGCGCATGATTGACGCGGAGAGCGGCGCGGGGAGCGCGGGCGCGGGCGGCGGGGCGTGCCCGGCGCGCGCGAGCGGGAGGAAGAACAGCGCGGCGGTGGTGGCGGCGGCGGCGAGGGAGCGCATGGTTCGGGTCCGTTACAGGGAAAGCGGGCGGGGGACAGCGGTGGTCCCATACTTGTATTATATGCCTCCCTCGCGCCATCTGGGGGTTCGGATTCCATCCCTAGATCGGGATCACCCGCGAGCAGAAGTTGCAGAGGCGCCGAGGATATGCGTGGCGTGGTGCAGGTGGTGGGAACAGAACGCTGAGCGGGTCAATGTGGTTGGCCGGCGACGTGTATATGCGTCCCTGATCCGTCGTGCCGCGGCGATATCGCGCGTGGAGCAGTGCCGGGTGTCTGGAACCTGTCTTGTCTTGTCGACGCATGTGCGTCGTGCCAGCGCGACGGTGGGGCCGGATGCGTACGCGGCGCGGGCCTTGGGGGGGCCCAGTGCGGGGGTGCCTTTGGTTTGGCTTAGGATGCCAGGTCATGCATGCCGTGATGGAAGCGCGGAACCGCGCGCACAGTTCAGCCTCAGCCCGGCTGCGACACGTGAGAACGCGCCATATGCTCGCGAAGTGATCCCAACGCTATAGCATTGTAGCGTTTGCGACGGGGCGCATCCGATCACAGGGTAATGTCGCAGACAGTGTTTTGTGGCATGCGCTGGGTCGGGTTTCTGCGGTGCGCAGCCACTGTAATGATGCCGAGGATGATGCAGATGGGATGGCGACATTGTCGCTAGGCTAGGGATAATGTTGTCCCAAGATTGGGTGGCGGAAGGGGGCTGAGACGCGAGATGCCGTGGCGGTGCCTGGGCGGGGCAAGCACCCTCTGACGAGCGTTGGAGCATCATCTTGTCGAGGCACATTGGCAGGTAGCGGACGTCAGCCAAGGGCGTCCGGAGAAATCCCCGGTACTCGCAGAACAGTAGGGTTGGCCCAGGTCAGGAAAACTGTGACGGCCATATGGCATATGTTCGGGCTGACGGAGCGTGGGTACCAGAGAGGAGCAGGCGAGCAAAGACCGCGGGCCCCATGTTCCTTAGTCGTGTATGCATGGAAGCCGGCGAGAGAGAGGCACAAGTTCAGAGCGAGTTGGGGTGCGCGTGTGTCGTAACGAAAGTAGCTGGGCTACTGCGCGATCCGGACATCGTAGGAAGACAATTTGAGGGCGTGGGGAGGCATGCCGGCAGGAACGTGATCGCACCGCTGTGCGCCTGCGATTCGATAGGCCGAGCTTAGATACTACCAGGACTAGCGCCAGGAGTGTGTTGGCGTGGTCTGGGCGAGGACGAGGCCCAGCGCTGCTTGTGCGATATGGTCGGGTGTTCCTGGCCGTGTGCGAGAACGACAACTCATCACGACTCGGTGTGTGTGCGAACCTTGGTGGTCGTGGTCGATTGCCGTCCGAGGCAAAACAGCGCGTGCACGACATGTGCATGAGCCAGCGTGGGGCGATGACGTACACTTCCTTCGCTTACATAGTGCTTGTCTTTCTTCCATCACCACCACTGCACCATTGAGCTCTCCCCGCGCGAAAATGAGTCGCTATCTTCGGGCACTGTAACGGCGGCCACGCCCGATCTTCAGGTCAACGGATGTTCCAGTAATCCCGCACGAGGCCGTGCATCTGACTGTACTGGCGAAGTGAGCCGCAGAGCGCGACTCCACCCTCCATCTTCCAAAACGCACGATGATATCAGATACCTGTTGGATACACAGATCACCACCCTCCTTGATCTTCGCAGCTCATCTCGACCCCCTCCATCGCTGCTTTGAAATTTTACAGTCTTTCCCAGGCTCCCACTCCTCCTTTGACGCGGCCAATTGAGTGCTGCACGCGGTGTTCAAGGCTCGCTCCGAGTCGGTGTTTCTCGCGACAGCTTATCGCAAGGTGCCTCCGAGTCTTCTCTGTGAACCGGAAATGATCCGCTGCTCATCGGAAGACACAATGAATAGACAGCAAGTGTCGGGCTCGTGATTGACTGTGAGCTGACCGAAGCGGCGCCGACGTTTGCTCGACAGTGCGATTGGCTGCCTTGGAGACGGAGCTAGAAGGGCCAGGGATCGCACCCGTTTCGGTGTTCATCTTTGCTGCCTGTCAGCTCTACAATGCGTGGCTTCCCTCCTGCATGGAAGAGGAGCACCTCCAATGAAGCTGTCTTTGCGCCGCAATCAGCGCATCTTATCAGGCATCTGGGAACCCCTCCTTCCTCCTTCTGTGCTAATTTCGTAGCATGTAAATATAACCACGCCAGCTCATCTGCGAGGCGTAAGTCCAGCGGCCAAGCCTTCCCTGCCAAATGAAACGCCTCATCGGGTTAAAATGAGCGCCTGTAGGCTGCTAAAACGCACCTTCTGGGCTGGCCGCGCTTCATTATTGCTCGGAATGTCGTCGCCGCTGCCATCTCGAGAGCCCTACAGGCCTAATACTACCCGGTTTATGAAGCTGTGCGTGGCGGGAGATTGGCAGCCTGGAACTTCATCATATCTTCATTGCCAGTGGGTGTATGCGGCCCCGCGGTGCTACATACATCATATAATCGCCGCTCGATGACGGAGTATGTGTAGAGCGTCTCACTCGTGCACTTGCATCACTGCCCTCGACCAGAGGAGGAGGGGACATCGTCGCGGTTGGTGATGCACGAACCAGAAGCACGCGGGGGGTGTTGACCAATGCGCCACGATACGTGCTTGATAGGGTGCCTGGGCGAGGAGTTGCAATCACATCTGCCATTTCCTGCTTCCGACGGCTTGGTATTAAGCAACGCTGCTTTGAGGTGTGGGAGTGTTCCAATCACCACGCCTAAACGCAGACACGATGCGCAGATGGGAGCAACGCCCCCTCATGTCCGCCCACATGACCCCTCCGATGCCGTCAGCCCACCCCAGCAACGCTGCATCGCGCTGCACCACGGGGGGCATACTCCTGCTGTTGCTGCGCTCGCACACACACTCTATTACATATTTCGTTCGCTGATTACACGCTTGTAACACGGCCGCTGGCGGCGCGCCGCCGGTGCCTCCGCAGCGGCGCGCCAGAACCTACAACAGATGATAACAATACGGATGTGGGGTGTAAGATTGATACGTCCAGATGGGGGAGGATGCAGAGAGAGGGGAGAAAAGGGAGGCGGCGCAGGGCAGAACACGAAGATGCGCGGCGAGGGGGAACGAAGAGGGGAGGAGGGGAAAACGAAGAGGGTTCATCATGGCGCGCGCAGAGCAGGCGTCGATGTCGATGCGCGGCGGGGGGACGTAAAACCAAGAACGGCCTGGCGGTAGCGGTCCGAGAGGCTCGATATGCATGTGTGAAAGGGGGGTAAAGGAGACGGAGGCCGGATGCAGGGAAAAAAAAAAGAGGAAGACGAATCGAAAACGAATAGAGCACGCTACGCCCCGCGCAGGTCAGGCTCATCAGTCCGCGTAGAGGACGTGCTTGTCCGTGCTCCCGAGCCACCACAGCACGTCGTCGTCCTGCTGCAACGCCACGTAGTCCTCGCCTGCGCCAGCGGCTTCGCGGTACGACAGCCGCGCGACCTGCCCGCCGAGCCGCTGCTGCACCTTGTCCAGCAGCTGCTCGTGCGTCACGCGCGGGTGCACCCGTATCGCGATCAGGTCGTCCTGGATGCGGTCGAAAATCTTGATCTTGATGAACGCCGTCTGCGGGTTGCTCGCCGAGATCGCAGGCGCACCCGCGCCGCCGCTGCGCGCGGAGCCTGCCCCCGACGAGCGCGCGGGCGACGCCGGGTGCTCGCCTGCCCACCGCGACGAGCTCGACGCGGACGAGCGCGAGTACGCGCTGTCGCGGTACGGCCCCGAGTCGCCCGCGTGCCCGCGCGAGCCGTTTGGCGCGTGCCCCGGTGCGGAGAGCCCGCCCCGCGCCTTGGCCGGGGGCGCGCGGCCGTGAGCGAGCGCCGCCGCGACGTCCGGCTCGTCGCCGTAGTCCGAGCCGTCGCTGTCTGACGGGGACGTGGCCATCGGGTCGATGCTCGTGAGCTGCATGCCGCGCACGACGTCGTCGATCGGCGAGGGCGCCGGCGGATCCGCCGACGCGGGCTCCGGGTCCTCCGTCGGCTCGTACCAGCCGACGTTGGCCATGCGCTCGTACTGCGGCTCCGCCTCCTTCTCGACGTCGCCCGGCTTGAGCGCGAGGAAGACGCGCGTGAGGTGGTGCTCGAGGATGTAGCGCGCCGTCGAGCGGTTCAGCCGGCAGAGCCGTCGCAGGTAGTCGTCGAGTTCGGACTGCCGTACCACGGAGAGCGCATCGTCAACCTCAGTCGCGGGGCCCGGCATAAAGGGGACGATGCGCGGGTGCTTGCTCTCACGCCCCCCTTCGCGCGGGAATACGTCGAGCAGCGCAGTCTGGTAGTCGAAGAAGTCGTTGTATGCCCGGAAGAGCACGAGCTCTTTCGCGGGCGGGAGCGACGAAGAACCGGAAGGGTCAAATGGCTGATACAGCGCGTGGATACGGAACCAGTATTCGTCCATCTCGAAGTGGAAGGAGACGACGCTAGCCGAGAGGAGCAAGCCTTCCGGAAGAGCGGTCGGGGTTTGGGGGCGGTCGGGTGACCGCCGCTGATCTTGATAGGGGAATGGCGATGGATGCTGTGCGGAAGGGGCGGCGGCAGAGAAGGATGATGTTTTGGGAGCAAAGGGGCTGCTGATTACGGCAGGCTGAGACGAATCCTCGAGGACGCCGAGCGCAATGCTATTCGCTTTATAGTTGAGCATTTGTTTCTTCCAGTCCTCAACACGGGGTAGGGAGCCGTTGTCCATGAGCACGGCGATGTCGGAAATAGGCTTGCCCGTTGTGGGTTCGCGAACCTCGACGAACGAGACAGGGATCAAGCCGGGCTTACCCAAGCGTCCAATGGACTTTGCTACGAACCACTCCCGGTTCGACTGCGCAACGACCGAGATGGCATCTCCTGCCTTAGCGTCAAGCTCGTCTGGTCGTTCTGCGACGAAATCATGGAGGACGACGGCGTAGAATGCCTGCGACTTTGGCATCGCTGAGGGCAGTGGGGAGTGAAACGAGGGAGACCTAATAGATCCCGTCGACAATGCCTGAGAGTTTCGACTACTGCGACCGAGCGTGAGCAGTTGAGCATAGAGACGAGAACTGCACGACTCACGGCGCAGCCCCCTTGTTGAAAGCCTCGAACATGGACTTTGGTACGAGCCCGCGTGCACCGGTCATGGGGTTGTGGGCCTCATACCAGGAACCTCCCTCGTTGACCTCGCGGATGACATAAAAGAAGTCGCCTAGCTGGAAGGAGAGCTGGGGAGGAGCCGGAGAACGGTAGCTGCTTGTTGCGCGGATGACTTTTTGCGGAGGGGTGATGGCGGCCGAGGGTTTGGAGACAGGCGGGAGAGGCGTTGATATCTGAGGCTGATGAGAGTCCTTGCTGTTTAGAGACTTCCTAAGTGCCTTCATAGTAGTGAAGGAGCAACGGCCAGGGGGGAATCGTACAGATCGTGGTGGATGTCGAGAAAGAAGAGCAGACCAGCCGCGGGACGAGGACAGGGAGAAGACGATTCGGATTCAGATTCAAGATGGTCACAAACTCAGAGACAAACGAGCGACTGGGCCGCACTTCTCACGCAGTGTCCTCTTATTGTTTCGGGTCTCAGCCTTGTTCTCATCTATGAAGCACTTCCATACATCAATTCAGTCTCTAGGCGCCTCCGTTCGTCCTTTTCTTTGTTCGGAAATCACCCAAGTAGCAGTCAAGTAGGCAGCCCCGGCACATTGATACGTGGTGGCGGTCGCAGCGATTGGCCATAAATATGGCGCCTGCGCTCGTATATACACCTTTCGCGCCCTGCTTCGAAATTTTACCCAAACGCCGCGTGTTCCCAATCTGATCCCCTTTGCGCTTTGTGTTTCCGAGGCCGAGATAAACCCTGAAGGCCTGAACCGTTCTTGGGGTTAGCATCAGATCCGCGACTCGTTGAGGATTTGTGGTGATGGCACACGGCGGGCCCTGCTCAACCTCGCTGTTCCGAGACCTTCTGAAACACGACGTCACCGCGTGCTGCCTCTGCGCGGGGCACGTCGTCCGCACCGTGAGCTTGTTGCGGGCAGTCACCACATGCAGTTGTCGCCCTAATGGGGACTTACGGTATGCTGTGTATCTCGATCTGGGCTGTATTCGCGAAGTACTGGGTCTGCACCCTCTGCATCTCGGACACCGGCGGGGGCTGGCGGGGGGCAGCAGTGGTGCACGTTCCACCTTCATCACCGCCGAGTCCACCGTGGAGGGAGCGGATCAAGTACGGGTGATTTGGTGGTCAGTGTGGGCGCGCCACATTGTCCCAGAACTGGCCCGGAGGTGGCCAGGGTCCCTCCCCGGCTGGTCACAGAAGTGGAGGTGGCTGGGGTGTGTCCCCAAAATAGGATTACGTCAGCACCGTGTGCGCCGATTGAAGCGCCCGACGCTCAACTCAACCTTTTATCGTCTCGAGACACTACAACCATGGCAGCGAGAAAGCTACAAAGTGCGCATATAGGCTCCTTATGGCTTATTGAATGATCAGAACTCACCCGGACCTGCAGCGGAAATCGACCGAACATTAAAGAAGGTCGCGGAGGGCGTCGAGCTCTTCGAGAGCATATACGACAAGATGCAGGCCTCCACCAACCAGACCCAGAAGGAGAAGCTTGAGACGGATCTCAAGACGCAAATCAAGAAGCTACAACGGCTTCGGGATCAGATTAAGACCTGGGTAGCGAGTAATGATATCAAGGACAAGACGGCATTACTTGAGAATCGGAGGCTCATTGAAACGGTGCGTATCCTCTCTCGTGCTTCAGGGCGGCTTTCCTAGCCCCTCTGATGCCCTGGCGCGACCTCCATACCTTTCGCCGCCGCCGCCATACCGTGTGGCGACGCGCCTCGGGCTTTGGGAAATCACCTCTATCCGCACGCGTACCCCCACCCCGGCCCTTTTAATGACGCTACCATGTCCACAGCAAATGGAGAAATTCAAGGCCTGCGAGAAAGAGATGAAGACCAAGGCATTCTCCAAGGAGGGTCTTATTCAGTCAGCCAAACTCGATCCCAAAGCACAGGAGAAGCTCGAGCACACGCAATGGCTACAGACCTGCGTAGAGGAGCTCCTGCTACAAGTCGAGACCGCAGAAGCGGAGATTGAGACACTACAACATGGCGGGCGCAAGAAGGGCAAGTTCGGTGCCTCTGCACAGGACCGGTTAGAAGACCTCGAGCGTCTCAATGAGCGGCGAAAGTGGCACATATCTCGTCTAGAGATCATGCTTCGACTGCTTGACAACGGTACACTCTCGACAGATCAAGTACAGGGTCTGAAAGACGACGTAAATTACTTTGTCGAGGACAATGCGGTGCGTTACATTCTTGACTTGAGCGTGTGAAAGCACCGAGACTGAATCGAGCGAGACAGAACGATGACTATGACGAGGATGAGGGCATGTACGATGACCTCAATCTCGACGAGGAGGAAGAGAAGTTCGGTCGGTTAATAACGGAGGAACACGACAGTGATGGTTCAGACGATGGCAGTGAAGGAGGTGTGTTCTCCTGCATACATGTCGCCTTGCCCATGCCCCTAAAACCCTCAGCCCGAGCCGATCTCCCCCCTCGAACGCCATCGAAGAAGCATGACGAAGAAAGCGTGTCGAGTAGTAAACGCGAGGAGACCAGCCCAATAATGAAGAAGGCTGGCGCGGCATTACAATTACGCAGTATGTGCTGCATTTGACGTAGTTCCTGTCATCGACTCACTCGCGGCATAAAGAACACTCAACAGCAAGCGAAGGTGCGTCCGCTCCTCTGCAAATCACCCCTCCCCTTACTGACCATGCGCCGCCGGCTCACAGCACCGAAACCGCCGCCAAATCCAAATTTCGCTCAGCAGCCTATGTCGAGCATACTCAAGGCAGGGCTGCCGTCATCACAACCCCGGACACCAAGCTCTGCGTTACCACCATTAAAATACGCAACAGCAGCGGCGGCGGCGGTAACGCCTTCTGCGAGTCAACAGAGCAATGCGTCAGCATCGGCGTCATCACAGACAACACCACCAACACCCGCACCTGCACCTGCACCGGCGCCCGCACCACCAAAGCCTGAACCCATAGTGACGCAGGAGCAGGTGAACGCAGCAACATCATCACCTAGCCTAACGCAAATCTCGACGTCGAGCCCGTTCTTGTCCTCAACATCCGCGTCTGCGCAACAACCCGATGGCTCGTTCGGCTCGCCGTCGGTGTCCGAGGCAGAGTCGCATCTCGAGCCATCATCGTCAGCGTCCGCACAGTCACCGCCCGGAGCGGGTGAGCCCTCGTACCCTGCACCACACTGGGCCACACGTGCTGACAGCGTGGGTGCGCCACCAGCTTCACACGAGCCGGCACAGGAAGTCTCCGCATCGGTGCGTCATCCGCGCGTGCGCGGCGTCGCGTGCACTTGCTGATCGCGCACAGCAGGCAGCAGCAGTAGCGATATCAGCAGCACCCGTTGACGTGCAGGCGATTGGGGCGTGGCACACGACAGCAGCAGGTCCGAGTGCCGCGACGCCCGAGCCGGCGCGCTCGCCCGCACCGCTACAGTATCCACAGGCGCTCGTCGCGTCGCCGCTGCCTCCGTCCGCGCAGCCACAACAGCAGCCACAGCCGCAACCGCAGTTCCCGCCAGGCGTTAAGCTCGACGCACAGCGCCCGCCGTCGGCGATGCAGCAGCAGGTGCAGCGTAATGCGTTCCCGGGCTCGTTGTCAGACCTCGTCGCGTCGTTTGAGAACGTGAAGCAGAAAGGTGGGTTGCGGAGCGATTGGGTACGTGCGTGTGCGAGGGTGCTGAGCCTGCTCTGCGTGCAGCGGCGCATCGGATGGGCAACCTTGATCAGGTGCACAAGTTGCTCGACGGCGGCTACTCGAACATGCCACAGCCGCAGGACACCGAGAAGTGCGTGCCTCTGTCGTTGAATGTTGCTCTGGTACTGAGCGGCAGTGCGGGGACAGGCCGAAGTACTACGTGCCGCGCAACCCGTACCAGGCGCCGACGTACTACCCGCAGTCGACGAACCCGATCCTGACCTCGCCGCGGCTCTTCTCGCAGCTCGACGTCGAGACGCTCTTCTACGTCTTCTACTTTCTCCCCGGGACGTACCAGCAGTAAGCCCCCCGCCCTCACGCTAAGTTGCATAGGGTTGCTAAGAGGCGTGTGCAAAGGTTCCTCGCGGCGAAGGAGCTCAAGCGCCAGTCGTGGCGCTTCCACGTCAAGTACCTCACCTGGTTCCAGCGGCACTCGGAGCCGCAGGCGATCACGGAGGAGTACGAGCAGGGCGTGTACGTCTACTTCGACTGGGAGGGCTCGTGGTGTCAACGCAAGAAGAGCGACTTCCGGTTCGAGTACCGCTATCTCTCCGAGGACTGAAGCTCCTCTTCCTCCATCCCAAACTCCAGCTTCGACACCCACGCATCCACTCATTTCTGCTCATTTTTTGTCTTGTGTCGTCGCATCATGGCGCACGGCGCCTGAACACTCGCTCAATCTTTCAACCCTCTCCGCTACTTTCGTACTTCCTTATTATGTTCGCCCCGTTCTTTGTACCCTTTTGAGCCCGCGCTGCGCGCGTGTGAAGCGCGCGGCCTCGCCATGCAATGAATAATTGCATATCGTTGTTCAAAGCGAGCAGGCAGCAACAGTGGTTGATTGCGCAGGGAGTACGGCAAGTGTGTAGTAAGTAAGGGAGATGTCTAGGTGCAGTGTGGCTGGGTCCGCGGCTAGTCGAGCTTGACGACCGCGCCGTGCGCTTCGAACACCTTTTGGATCTTCTCGGCGTCCTCTTTCGGCAGGCCCTCCTTGAGCACCTTGGGTACCGACTCGACGAACTTCTTCGCCTACGCGCATACACACCCTCGGCGTCAGTAAGTGGGAAAACAGCAGCACGCGTGCGGGCGCACCTCGATGAGCGTGAGGTTCGGCACGAGCGCCTTGACCTCCTTGATGATCTTCGGCTTTGCACCTGCGTCGAACGACTCGAGCGTCACGTTGAAGATCGTCTTTTCCTTCGGCTTCGCCTCCTCCGCGGGTGCCGCGTCCTCTGCCGGCGCGGCTGCGGCTGCCGGCGCGCCCGCTGAGGGCAGCGCAATCTCCTGGATGTTCAGGCGCGTCTAGGGGCGCGCACGCAACGCATGGGTGAGCCGGTAAGCAGGCAAGGAAGATGGAGGAGGGGCGCACCTTGAGCAGCGTCACGAGGTCTGCGGCCTGCAGCAGCGTCAGCGCGGAGATGTCGTCCACCAACTTGTTCAGCGCCGGGTCGGTGGGTAGTGGCGGCGGCGCGGGTGTCGACGTGGACGCGTCTGCGGCGGTCGTCGCGAGTGCGCGCGCGCGGAGGGCCGCGGTTGGGGGCCGCGCGGGGAGCCTGTGCGTGACGTGCGTGTTAGTTTTGCACGCGTGCAGACGGTGAGCGCGCGTAAGCAGGAGCGCACCGGTGACGCGCAACGGATCGGAGGGAGAGGGAGAGGCGGGAGTGCATGGTGGTGGTGCGGGGAGGGAGGCGGTCGAGTCGAGTGCGCTGTCGCTGAGCTGAACGGCGCGTTTCTCCGAACTTGCAAACTACCCCTCCTTATTTGGTCCCTGTTTGGCTCGCCCCCGTCCTCGGTCTTCCGGACCGCCCTAGCTTACACGTCTGGCACCACTCCCTGCACTGCTCACTGATGGTCGGAATTCGACTCAAAGTGCGGATTGGGGACCTGTAGCTGGCAATGGAATACTCTGGGTCACGCAAATATTTCCGTTAAGCCTTTGGTTCAACTAGAAGTTGCCAACACCCCTAGAGCGCAGGTATGTGGAGACCCAACACCCGAACGGCGCAATTAGGATAGTATTAAGTTCTTGTGAACAAACATACAATACTTCGCACTTGCAGAGATAGCAGTCAATGTCCCTCAGTAAATACAAGCCCTATCAGTCCTCAATTTGTGCTTCCTGTTTGACGAGGTCGACGGCTCGCTCAGAACGAGGTCGAATGGTGCACCGGAACGGGGCCGGATGACTGTAGGGAGCTTGCTCATTGATACTCCTACATCACAGACTTTTGACGCACCTGAATAGCGTTCCGCTCGTAAACTCGACCTTGTCAAAAGTTATCGCTGCGCCAGCTTTGTCCACAGGGTTCGAGACGTCAAATGCCGCCAGCGTCATCGCGCACATCTGAAACACCGATGCATCCGCGAGATGCATACCTTCACGGCGCTCAGGGAACAGACTCAAGCGGACACATGCATGCTGGAGCCCACCTGGACAGACTCTGGAGAGGGTACATTCAGACTAGTAAGCACTGCGAGGTGGTGTCTGAACTGACCTTCGCCCAAACCCAAAGACGATCTCGAGGGGATCCTTCTCGGCTGGCACTTTCTCCGAACCTATGAAGCGGTCGGGATTGAAACTGGAAGGTGCGGCGTAGATATTCTTGTCACGCAGTAACGTCCTTAGGCATGGGAAATTAGCTATGCCATACTCGATCACTGGCAGAGGATCGCACAAACCAGAGGTTGACGAGTACGATTGAGCCCTTCGGCAGGAAATATCCGGCGTGAATGTCATCCTGGACAAGGAGATGAGGGCCACCTGAAAAGCTCCGGATCTAATTCAATTTCCTCGTGTGGAGTCCGCCGCGTACCGAGCGGTATGGGCGGATTCCAACGCAAGAGCTCTTTGACAATGGCGTTGAGGTACGGGAGTCGCTCGCGGTCCTCGAGTGCTGGAAGACGGTCGGGGCCTACCACCGCGTCAATCTCGGCCTGCGCTCTCTTCCGTATGTCCGGGAAGAGTGCCATAGCCAGGAAAAAAGCTGACTCCGAGGATACAGTCTGCAAGGAGCACCTTATCAATCGACCTTTGGACGTGATTGAATCATTGTACAGACCGTGTCTGTCCCAGCTATGTCGACAATGAGACAAATTGAACCTCATGTGTAGATCTCATCGGCAGCGTACCGAGGTATGTGTTGGCCGCCGTCCATTTCACTAGGTCTTCCCCCTCCGGAGGGATCCCATCCTTCGTGCTGACGTCCACATAAGATGGTGTTTCCTTCCCTTCCGTCTAGATGGATATGTTCGAGCTTCGACGCCGCATGACGTTTCTAGGGCTTACTCTGCGCGTTTTTGCGTAACTGTACGGGATATTCACCATCTTTTGTACGTTGACAGCCCACTCGCGGGCCTGCCTCTTCCATCCCGTTCCAGGGACCCAATCGGGCACAAGGCGTACTGGCAGCCACGTCACACTAGACAACGCCGACAAAACACACACTCACGGAGAGGAAGCACGTCGACCAGGAAGGCGCCGGGAGTTGCGGCACGCGAGAACTGCGCGTTCACGACTTCGGCGAGGTCGACTAGAGGGTCATCGTTCTCCTTGATCCGGTAGCCGTACATAAGATCCAATATGGTAGCCACAGTCGTCCTTTGGCCATGAGCGTCAGCTGTGAGTCCGAGGTTGCAGCAAATACGCACTGCCGTATGTTCTCAAACACGCGCTCGGGAGCGTCGAGCAGACGCGCAGCAAAGCGGCGCGTCTCGCGCTCTATTGTGGGGTAGCAGTGCTGCGCGACGTGCGCGCGTGTGCCCATGAAGCGGTGCAGGAAGCGGCGCATCGCGCGCAGGCGGTCGCCGTAGTGGCTCAGCACGAGCGCGCGGCCCCAGCCCATCAGCTCGCCGAGCATCACCATGCGCGGCCGGTCCGAGTAGATCGTGCTCTTCCGGTCGAGCATATTCACCGCCGCGTCGAGCGAGTTGACGAGGATGTATTCCGTGCCGAAGAGTCGGAAGTGCAGGACGTCGCCTGCGCGTGTGGGGCGCGCGTTGGCAAGGATCAGATGAGGGTGAAGGAGTCAAGAAGGCTCGGTGCGCACCCCACTTCTGACCCCACTCTCGGAACGTCTCCCACTCGTTCGTCTGTGGCATTTGAAGGACATTGCCGATGAATGGGAGTCCTTTAGGACCGGGAGGAAGTGGCGCAGCTAGATGAGGTCCGCGTACATGCCGAACTAACAAGAGAAGTAGAATGGTAGCTGGGAGGACGACCAGCGCTCCTAAAGAGAGTGTCACTCCGGTCATGGCGGTGGTTCAAGGAGCAAGAGCGAGGGGTCGCGAGTCTCAGAAAAACTAGGCTGAGCGAGACTCCACAGGTGTCCCGATATAAACTGGCTCGGAGTTGGCATTGAGCGGCAGAGATGCTCGGAAAGTGTCCTGGGACTCTATAGGCGGGAAATAAGGACCACATAATATCCGAGCATGGCTTATGCTTCTGCTCGGAGCGCCAGACCGTGTATGAACAAGTTGCAGGGGTCGTTGTGTAGTAGCTGAACCTTACGTGAATCAATTTCAATGGTACAACGACGAGTTGGGTACCAAAATATCGCTGGCGCGGCCCAAGTGATTTGATACGATACCTTGGGTCAACCGGCCAACACTAGGTTCTACTTCGCCGGAGAAAAAAGTGGAACGCGGGCCTTTTAAAGCACATGTCATACGTGGTGTTGATCCCGCACAGCACCGGAGGTGGAGGGAAGGCCAGGAGTGTGTACATGAAGTTTGTACGCTTTTCGCCCAGCAGTAAGGGCTTGGTGACCCTTCAATCAGCGGATGAGGTCAAAGGGTGGCCTCGTGTGGTGGTGGGCGACTGTAAGAAACGGCAACTTGGCACGGCCCGGTCGCCTTGAACCTTGCGTGAATCAATTACACCGCTCACCACAACTCCACTGTCACTATCACTACCGCCGTTGCAGCATTTCCTGCACTGTCGTCGCCGCTGCCTCCTGCATTGGACCTCTTGTATCCAGGTAAGACTTGGCTCATACCTCTGGCCGGCCGGTACAGCGAGCACAACACAGCAACTGTGGGTAGTCGATCAATAACAATTCTATCATATTCCTCGAGTGAAACCTGGGACTGCGCACCTAGTGCTTAACCCGCGCCCCACAGGCACGCGGCCACTAGATAGGCTCATCATCGTAACACTCTATATGAATCTAGCATGCATACTTATTGTCGACAACTCGGACATTACAACACGATGAATCTACATACAAAACAGAGACAAGCCACCCCGATCTGCGGGAAATTACGAATTTCAGACATGCATGACAGATATAATGGTACGTTGTAGATAAAGTGTCCTAGGTTTTAACTTTACTCATTGGCTATGACTCAACACGGCGACTGAACCAACGAGGCCGCCTTCTCGGAACGTGGCCTAATGGAGCACTCGAATGGTGCAGGGAGGCTGGTAGTGGTGAGTATATATCACCAGGTAGGTGTGATCGCCACTGGGTAGCATACCTGATCAAGCCGCTAGTGTATTCAATAGATGGTTCAAGGACAGCACCAGAGATATCGACCACTTTCGAAATTTGGTACGCAGCTAGCGTCGTTGCGCATGTCAGGAATACGGAGGCATCGGCGATCTGGACCCCTGATGCGGCGGCGGAGGAACACCGTCAGCAGCGTCCCGGCTGTGCAGAAGCTAGAAAGGTAGCCTCACCAGGACATCTCCTAGTTCCGCGCGGGCTGATCAGCCAGAGAACCATGATGAGAGTAGTAGATCATGCGCTCACCTGCGTCCGAAGCCAAAGCAAATCTGGGGGTCGATCTCCGCTGGCCTCTTCTCGGATGATGTGAAACGTTCAGGGTTGAACGTCATCGGGTCCTTGTAGATGCTCTCATCGTGCAGCAGCCCCCTGAGGTGAGTGAGGGTTTGACACTCAAATATGGTCAGGACCGCGGGGCACCCACCAGACGTTCACAATGACGGCCGACCCTTCGGGAACAAAGTAGCCATCTTGGAAATCATCCTGCATCAGACGATGATGCCCAGCTATCACCGGCCATGTCGGGCATGTGAGTAAACGAAGGGGGTTCAGCAGATGGGAACATCCTACCCAAAGGTGTTGCTGGGCCCCAGCGCAGGATCTCCTTGACGATTGCATTGATGTATGGAAGCTGTTCTCGATCTTCGAAGGTTGGGAGGCGCTCTGAACCAACTACGGAATCAAGTTCCGCTTGCGCCTTTTTCTGGACATCCGGATACAGCGTCATGGCTAAGAAGAATGTGTAGAGCGTAGATATTGTCTGTAAGACGCAATTAGCACCGCCAGGCGCTCGAGCTGAATATGTGACGTAGAAACATACGCACAGTATCAGTACCCCCTGGAAATCTATCAGGTTGTGATTTTCAGTAGCTTCCACAACACGCACCCATATATATCGAAGCCGCCGCCCACTTGACCAAATCTTCTTCTTGAGTTGACATGCCATCCTTGGTGTTGTGATCCATAAAAGATAACGCTGAGATCCCGGCAGCCTGCAAATAAGGTTCGTCCATCGTCAAAAAGAGCAGCTCCTGACCGGATTTGCGCACCCTCCGTCTCTTGACATGTTCGAACGGGGTGTCGACCATCACCCGGACGTTCGATCCCCACTCTCGTCCGAGCTTCTTCCAGCCAGTTCCCGGGAACCAGTCCGGAACACACCGCACTGCAAGTAGCACCGGCTTAAGTGGTCCATGCGGTCAGAATCCTGCTGGCTTTGCACGTACAAAATGGCACCAGGTCGACCATGAAGGCGCCAGGCGTTGCCGCTCGTGCAAATTGTGCGTTCGTCAACTGGGCGACGTGGACAAGAGGGTCATCAAACTCATGTACTTTGTATCCGTAAGCCACGTCGACAATAGTTGCAACAACGGTCCTGCGGGGAGCCAGTTCTGTCAGATACCATTTGTGACGATGGGAAGCGTGTGACGCCCTGACTTTCGTAAATTCTCCATCAGCTGGCCTGGAGAATCCAGGAGGCGTTGGAGGAAGCGAAGCGTCTCCTTCTCGATTATGGGATAGTGTTGCATCGCGCTAGTCCGCGTGCCCATCGTCTGGTGTAGAAGACGGCGCAACGCGCGGAAGCGCTCTCCGTAGCGGCTGAGCGCGGTTCCATTCTCCCAGCCCATAGTCTGACCCAGCATGGGAAACGTCGGGCGATCGGAGTATATCGCGCTCTTTCCTTCGAGCATACTGATGGCAATTTCGAGCGAGTTCACGATTATGAAGTGCTGGCCGAAGAGGGTGATGTGCATAATCCCACCTGCACAATTTGAGCGTGCCGTAAGCGGTCTGAGATTGACGCGCAGGACGTGTGGCACTTACCCCATCTCTTCCCCCACGCGCCAAATGTCTCCCATTCGCGCGACGTGGGCATATCAAAGATGTTCCCAATCCATGGGAGACCCACTGGCCCAGGAGGAAGACGCTTGAGAGAGCGTCCGGCCTTGGTGATTACGAAGGCCACCAGAAGACCCGCAGCAACGGCGAAGCCGACATACACAGTGACCGTATTCATAGCGAGAAGGGCCAGCAGGGAGGGAGGGCGTGGCGGAGGGTATCAGCCGTCAGCGATACGCTGCGTTATATGACTTGCGCCGATCTCCACGAGCTCCGAATGGAGAGATGGGTACAAGTCTAACCACATAAGTTGAGGCGAGACATATAAAGCTAAATTGGACCCACAGGGGGAGGAAACCAGCACGAAGGATGCACCTTGAGCAAGTTGAGTGGTTGGACCTTAGTCGGGCGCCGCTGATGTTTGACGATTTATACCTCCTTTCTCCCAGGACCTGAGGTCAGCATGCACGACAGTTAGGTTCAGCATGTAGGAAGAGGTGAGAAACAGGGCAGAAACAGCGTGCAGGTTGTATCAAGAACGTCGAGACTCGAAGATGATTCCACGAAATTTTGTCAAATGAGATTACCACAGCCAAAGGACGGAAGCCTGTCTAATTCCGTCATGACACCTGGTCAGCGAGCGCTGTCAGTCACAACAACTGTCGATTGGGGCCCAGAATCAGACCGACTCGCTCGGAGTCTTGCTTGACGTAGGGATCACTTCGCAGTATAGGCTTCATATCACATTCAAGAGGATCGACTGGGAGCCCCCCGGGGCTTTCCAGTCATGTTCGACCAGAGCAGATGGCATTTAATTAAGATAATCACACCCGGAAGATGGCCCATGGAACTCACCACCCTATTATGTGATCCAGGGCGACGGCGAGGCGCATTACACTGATGCCGCTGCAGGGCGTCCACGTGGAGCAGTCGACTGTGCCGCAAACTGTCATTCATCATTCATCAAACTCAAATTTGCGAAGCAGGGCGAAATCTTGGGCCTAAGTCGAGGGAGGTCGAGGGTCATCAAGGCGGGGATCGAATAGAGAGGGTACATGAGCTCGGCCCATTTCACCCGGGAGCAGAAGTGTGCAATTGGGGAAAGTAGGCACCGAGCCAGAGGTCATCTATTCGTGCAAAAGAAAATTCCGCGCAATTAAATAGACGAAGTACAAGTAGTCCATCGTAGTGACTTATTACATCGTCCTCAGCAGGGATCTTGATAATACAAGTTATACTCACAAGAATGTTGTTCATAATTCCATCAAGTTCGCCTCACGAATGAGAGCAGCGGCTTGGGGCGAGCGAGGCCTGATAGCGCATTGGAAAGGAGCAGGATGGCTGAGAAATATGTCCCACGTCAGCTCGGAACGGGTGCTGGCGTAGAGGCCGCTTACCTAACCAAGCCGCTCGTGAAGTCGGCTTTTGTCTGAATCTCCCGCCCTAACTCATTGACAGCTCTCGAGATGTCGAACGCAGCGAGGGTGGTGGCAATATACATGTAAGTAGAAGCATCTGCAAAATGCATTCCTGTGAATTTGTCAGACGCGCACCAGGTCCCCAACTAAGATGGCGTCCTTACCAGGGCAAGACCTAAAATGTGTGTCAGGACAAATGAAGACCCAAGCCCTAGGAATTATCTCACCGTCGTCCGTAGCCGAATAAAATGGCGTGGGGGTCCATCTCAGCGGTCCTCTTCTCGAATGCGATGAAGCGTTCCGGATCAAAGACCATCGGACGCGAGTAGATACGTTCGTCGTGCAGAAGTCCCCTGAGAAATAGGGGGACCCGTCAGAATGTGATTCTCGAGGATCGTAGTCCGCTGCCCACCAAATGTTGACGATAATTGCAGAGCCAGCTGGGATCAAATATCCATCCTGGATGTCGTCTTGCATCAAGCGGTGGTGTCCACCTACGAAGCCGGATAAATCCCTGAGGCTAACTACTGATGGGTAAATCAATGCTCACCGAAAGGTGTCACGGGGGCCCAACGCAGCACTTCCTTTATCACTGCGCTGAGGTAAGGGAGCCGCTCGCTATCTTCGAATGTCGGAAGCCTGTGTGGGCCAACCACGGCATCGAGTTCGGCTTGCGCTTTCCTCATGACCTCCGGGTAAAGCGTCATGGCGAGGAAAAACGACGAAGTCGAAGACACCATCTGCAGCCGAGAGTTCAGTACACGCGTTCTCCTGAGAATACATTGCCAGAGAACTAACCGTATCAGAACCTCCTGTGATAAATTATGAGCGTCGCTCTATCCACTCGCGAACGATAAAGTAAACCTACCGAAATAGATTGAAACTGCTGCCCACTTCAGGATGTCTGCCTCTTTCTCAGACATCCCTTCCTTCATGTTCGCATCAGTAAAGGATATGCCTCCTACGCCAGTGGCCTACACGCCCATCATTATGGTCCTTCTCGCTAGAGAAGTCTGGAGACCCACCCTGCGTCGCTGCACAAACTCGAAGGGGGTATCCACGACCTTGTAGGTATCGGAAAGCCATTCGCGACCAAGCTTCTTCCATCCGGCCCCGGGGAACCACTCGGGTACATGACGAACTTTAAAAAGCGTCAAGGTACGTGCAACATGCTACAAATCGGCGACTTACGGAAGGGCAGGGAGTCGACAAGGAAGGTGCCGGGAGTTGCGGCACGTGAGAACTCAAGGCTAGCAACCTCAGCAATATGAACAAGCTCATCATTCTCCTCCTTTACTTTGTACCCGTAGACCAAGTCGAGCACAACTGCACCCGCAGTCCTATGCGTGTCGTTAACGTCTGTCTGAGACAAGTCTATGCATGCATACTTTCGAAGATTCTCGATGAGGCTTTCCGGGGTATCGAGGAGACGCTGCAGGTACTTGTGGGTCTCCCGTTCGATGGTCTGATAGTGGTCCGACACGGCGGCACGCGTGCCCATGAAGCGATGCAAGAGACGGCGGAATGAACGGAAACGTTCGCCATAGCGGCTGAGCACAAGCCCACGGTCCCACCCCATCTCTTGCCCGAGCATAGGGAACACAGGCCGATCAGAGTAAATAGAGCTCTTGGCATCGAGCATCTTGAGTGTGGTTTCGAGGGAGTTGAGGATGATGTAGGGCTCCCCACAGAGATGTACATATGTCATTGGGCCTGGTATCCATGATGAGCCCTACTGAAGGACACGTCGGAAAGATGCAAGACTCACCATATTTTCTGCCCCATTCCGTGAAGGTGTCCCACTCACGGCAAGTAGGCATGTCGAGCACATTGCCAAAGAACGGGAGGCCCTTAGGGCCCGGGGGCAGAGGGGCCCGTGAGCGGTTGTCGGCCTTGACGAACTTCAGGGCCAATACGGATGTAATACCTACAGCTGCGACCAGCAGCAGTACATCAGTTAAAGAGAGTGGGTCGAGCATTATAGCAGGGAGTGGACGCGCGGAAAAATTCGTTGCAGGGCCGTCGGGTTGCCATTGACGAGGTATAAGTACTCACGGCCCCGAGCGGGGGAGCACCGTAAGCCTGGCGCCCCAATACATCCTAATAGTGCTGGAACGCACTTTGATCACAGGCTCGCTAACACGCGTAGCCAATCAGCGCGGCCTAGATGAACAGGATGTCGGGTTGCTTCAGTGTGCGGAAAACGCGTATCGGGCCTGAGCTAGAACACTCGCCATGAGGCTGCCCTATGCACGCTGTTTACCAAAAACCCTCAAAGGAATGCCTGCATGCAGACCACCCGGGCGTGTTCAATGTTTTGCGGTTCCTGTAGCGGCCTATAGGCGAGGGAAGTTGGAACCCGCAAAAAGATAACGCCATATTGGGCGGAGACAAATTGTGGGTCTCGGCTGGCGAGGCGAAGCGCGCGTAATTTCACCTCGGCGGAAGGGGAGGGTGCGCGTCCAGATGCGACCGCGAAGCCGGCCGGTGCCAGCCAGAAGAGTGCACCCGGGGAGACTGTGGGCAACTGTAGACGCACTGCGCCACCACACGCGCCGCATGAGAAGCACTTCATTCCGGAGACGGAACGATTCGGAGCGACTGGTGAACGGCCTGCTCGCCGCGCGGATGCGTCGCAACACGGTTTTAATGTAGCACGTGTGCCCTCTTAGGGTCTCTGATACACATGAATACTTATGCTTGCCAGTAAATGTGGCATTGCCAATGATCGCTCCTTACCATCTAGCAACTTGGGCGTCTTGGAACCGACCCGACTATCAAGCGCGCGCGGCGGCCTCTCCCTGCGGTTCGAGGGTTAGGGAATGTAAGCTCGAAGGGGGTCGAAGGGTCGATACAAAACCCGTCGGAGAGTAGAGGGGGCCGTACTGCGTCTGCACTGGGCAGGTGCCTGCAGGTGCAGATACGTGCATGCACAACGCCGAGATCTGGATTCCGGCAACGTAAGTACTGGGAAAAATTCGACTGCAGAGCCGACTTCGATCGAGCAATACCCCTAGTCGCTTGCGGAGAGAACCGTCCCGTCGGGTTCCCAGGTCGAGAACGTCATCTTGTCAGTAAGCAGCCACGCGAGCAGGGAAAGTTCTGATGGCAGTTTCTTCTGGGAGCTGGACGTCGACTTCCTTGGGCGGATGTATCGGCCTCCTGCTGTAAGCGCTTGCAGACGCCGTCAGCGCTGAAGGGCCGTAACGCGGAAGATAGCAGAGGGTTGATCATGTGAATACTTACGCCTTGGAATATACTACATCTTTTTTGTTAGGACTGGTCACCAGCACTAGTCTCTGATTTCTTCACCGACATGTGGCACTAGCGAGAAAATCCCACTACTCCTTACCAGTGAGAATGATGTTTGCAAGGCCGGATGCACGGAGCCCGCAGGCTCCGGGCAGGTCGAGAAGTTGATGCAGTGGCGTATAAAACCTATACAATTGACTTTGCAGAAGGCCAAATTGGCCCTTGCCAGCTGGTAGGAATCGGACGTGATCGATGACACGGCGTGACGCGTGATGGTCCATCGCCCTCGAAGCTGCGCTTAGATCACGTGATCGCGGAATAACTTTCCCGCGCGCCCCCGCGAAGTTCCGGCAGATTTCGAAGCCGCGGCAGCATTAACATTGGGACAGCGACGCCTGCGGCCTAGTGCCTGCGCGTAGCTGCGCAAATCACTCGCTTGGACACAAGTACTTCTGTCTAACCGAGCACCAAAAGAGCCGTAACAGACCAAAAAATGATTGGGTTTCTTGCGAACCTAGATGTTATACAGATATAGTCTAGTAGCTGCTAGCGGCGCCTACAGGCGTGCGTTCTTGGGCATTTTCCTGAGAGCTTGGCGGACACCGAGGTCACCCATGACATCCTCTGCTCCGCCAAGAATCGCATCGTATGGTGACGTGCGGTGGTACTGTGATGAATGTTCCGGTCAGAAAACATACGCGCAACCAAAAGGGTCGACATACATTCTCAACCAGCTTGCCCATGCCAGATTGGGTGACTGAGCGACCACCAAAGATTTGCGCGGCGTCTTCTGCTGTGGCACGTCCTGTGCTCGTGACATACCTGTCAAAAAGTCAATGACTGTGCAGGGTCACCATGTGGGGCGCAAGATCAAATACATACTGCTTTAAGAGTGCAATGGTACCGGCGATCTTGTCGGCCTGCTCCGCATAGGACATCTGTACAGCCGTGTGCCTAAGTTAATCGCTGTCCAGGGGAGCGGGAAAAAAGAGGGTACAGACGTTGTTCATCTGATGCGTTACATTCTCGAGCCAACTCTGCGCCGACTCTATCCGTGCGATCATCTGCGCGAGTTTGGCGCGAATAACGGCCTGAGAGCTGAGAGGCTTGCCGAATGCCTGACGCTGCTGCGACCACCTACGCGGGAGCACCCACAATCAGCACCGGTCAAACGATTCTGCGTAATTAGTTGTGCATACTTCAGGCACTCCTCAACGATAAGGCGTTGCGTGCTCAGACTCATGGTGAGAATCATCCACCGCTCGTGGTTGAAATTGCTCAGGATAACGGACATGCCCTTGCCCTCCTTGCCGAGCGTGTTCGCCAGTGGGACGCGGACCTTGTCGAATGTTACGAATGCAGTACCCGCTGTTGCCGAGTACGCCGTTTTAATCGGCTTGGTAGACAGCTCGTCGGAGCGAGGGACCAGGATAACAGTATAGCCGTTGTCGGTCTTGCAGCCAACAGTGAAGTAGTCCGCAAACGAGCCATTGGTAATCCACCTGATTGTGTGGGCGCCGTAAGAGACCGCAGCTCGAATACGCAGTTCTGAGGTACATACTTCTTGGTGCCCGAGATGACCCACTCGTTGCCGTCTTTGTAGGCATAGGTCTGCATCCCACCAACGTCGCTTCCAGCAAACGCCTCGCTGATAGCCAGGCAGATGAACTTCCTGCCCCCAAGGACGTCTGGGACGATCTTGGCCTGCAGCTCGGGGGAGCCGAAGTTGAGCACGGGTGGGAGACCAATCACGTCACCAGCGAGCAGGCCATCCATGTAGCCGCGCGTGCCGCAGCGCGAGAGTTCTGCATTAACGATGAGCTGTGGGGTAACGAATTGAATAAAGAAGTACACGCGAGATACGCTAATTAAATTTAGTTACCTCGTGGAAGTGGTCAAATTCTTCTGGAGTAATGACACCACCCAAGAGTGTCTTCCCTTTGAGGTGCTTCCCGGGACCCAAGCGCATGCCAATGATATTCATCTCGCTGGCGTGCGTGTCAGCCGTTTGACATGGAGGAGCCCTTCGGAGCCGATTCGCTCACCCGAGTTTCTCCACGACCTCTTGCGAGATGCGCTTCCCGTTCTCCTCACAGCGGGTTGCATCAGGCAGAACGACCTCGTTGACAAACTTGCGCATAGCCTTCTGGAACCGCCTGTGGCTCTCCCCGTAGTATGGGCTCGAGAAACCAGGAGAAAGCCACGATGGCTCTGCGTATGGGACGCGCGAGAGCTCGTCAGCGGCGAGGGGCTTGATCTGTGGCTCCTTGCCCTTGATGGTGCCGATCTGCAGCCGCGCGTACTGTGGGCGGTGAAGGACCTCCTGACGGTGTAGGCCAAAAAATGCGTTGGTGGCGTCCTTTCCAGCTAGCGGGGCTGAATCAGAGGGTGTGGTACGTCTTCGAGCAAGATTGTATACGCACCTATGGGGTCGACAAGTAGGACAGCAGCTCCTCCGGGGTGCAAGTTGGCGAATTTCGACACGTCATATACTCGTGAGTCAACAATGATCCACTGAAGATGTGTTAAACGACTAGTATCCGCGATAGGAGGAGGGATATACCAGGTTGCCCTCTTTGTTGTGCTGGGAGTGCCAGTGTTAGTAGCTCAATCCCGGCCGAGCTCTACGACGCATGACGCACCTGTGCGACCTCCTCGTGGGTAAACTCCTTCAGCTGCTTTGACGCCATTTGTCGTTAGAATGCAGGAGGTTATGGAGGTATGGATATGGGTATGTTGTGTGGTCGTTTGGGCACGCAGGACAGCGGTATATACGCAACGGAAACAAGCTCCGGCTGTTCCTGTTGTTCCCCGCATCGGCTTTTCACGTGGCATAGCGCCAACTTAGTGAACACCGACTCGGACTCGGGGCGGCGACCTCTTGGCACACTCGTTCCGTTTGTCATGCCGACTGGCTCGATCGGCTCATCCTTGGTCCTCATCACCACTCTGAATACCTGGAGAAAGTGCAGTGCAGTAGAATATGATTCTCGGCGCAGACCCCAGTCTATGCGGTATATTGTGTCTAGTTGGTGACTAATGAAATACTGACCACCTCTCATAGAGGACAGTAGGGAACAAGAAGGAAGGAACCGGATCAGTACGTCCGTCGTAAACCGCCACCGACGTCATACTGTGACCTGCCCAGCCTCTGTCCACCTGTGAGCCCGGTGACATGTTTGGCCCACATCACCTTGCCCCTCTCGGGACTCCTCCAACGCACGCCACCCTTGGTTCAGGCAATATGGCGGCTACCTCGAGCAGCTGACCGGTCTGACGCTCTCGCTTGCCAGAGGCTCCGAGGCAGAGCGTAAGAGAGGCACGACAGGGAGTAGAGTACGCGCTCGATGGCGGCATCGCCGTAAAACACGTAGCGCTTCGGACAAGGCAGCTGCGCAAACAATCTGCGTTGCTGCTAGCGTGTGACATCAGACTACCTGGACCGCCAAAGCAACCACTCGGGTCTGACTGGCCGGGCTTGCCATGTGGGCTGAGGTGAGGTCGTGAGTAGTGTCAGAAATATGCATTGTGCAATCTAATCATGGCAGTCAGCGCCGCCAATTCAGATGTTGGCCGAGGTAGAATGACAGTTAGGTGGTAGGGGGTGTCGCATCGGTACAGTATACGTTAGTTAAATAAAGATTGATACAGTGGCTTGAAACCCATGCTAATGTGTCATCCGAGGTGAATGTGTGTGCAGTCTATCGCAGTCGTCTCGAAATCGTGGTGGTGTCGCGGTGAATTTAGGGTCCTTCTAATAGGCATTCCATGCAGCGGCGAGCAACAGAACGAAAGACTGGCCTTCGGCACTGTGCGTTCCGTTGATGTTCGGCGCGTTGAAAACGTCAGGGTTCACGGTGTTAAGTAGCCACCCATCATCGTCGATACTGTTGAACACGAGCTGCATCGCGCGTAGCGCCGCGGCGTCGTGCTTCGTGTCACCCGTGAGGATGCTGTACCGAAGGGTCGTGGCAGCAAGCAGTGCCGTGGCGGATGAATCCGCGAATGAATCAGGTTGATCTATGTAATTCAGGAGCGTCCCGTTGCTTTGCTGTGCTAGATTAAGCTTGCGCGGCTGCTGAGAAGTGCGGCATGACGTACTTGGTGCTGCCAAACACCCGTGAGGATCTCGTCGACCCACTGTTCGAGATCGGCCTGTTGTGGCCGAAATTGTAGCGCGAAGCTGGACCGCTTGATGGTGGCCAAGACTCGCATCGCACCAGCCGCCGCCCAACCATTTCCTGCTTCGGATATCAGCACTGCGGATGAACGTGGCCTGTGAAAATACGGACCGGTTGCCCAATGGCCTGGATCCTCGAAGGATCCGAATACGACATGCCGCCAAAGGCTCACATCCACGTCGAATAGCGCGTCGCGGTACAACCGCACCTGATCATATGCGATCTGCAGCAGCGCTGGTCCTCCCGCATCGGCTTGGAGTGCGCCGAAGTATGCGATGAATGGCGGCGCCATATACACAAAGTCGGCCCTACGTGGCGTACGCGCGAGACCCTGCGTTGGTATGTGACAGTGGCAAGGAGAGCCCGTCAATGCGCACCACAGTTGAACTTGGTCTTCGCGGTGCGAGATTGCACCGGAGTCAGCGCGTGGCGCAAAGCCCAAAAGGAACCCGAGCTGCTCGCCGGCAGCAGAGGAGAAGCGCGTGTCGAGGAGGTCGACGCGCGTCCAGTTGCACAACAAGACGGCTTGTCCAAGACCTGTCAATACAGCGTCGCATCAGAAAGATGAAAACTTGTTTGGAAGTTGTAGGTGCATGCACTAGCAGGGTCTCCAACAGAACCGTCGCCATCTGCGAGAGCAAGTGTCCCATTGGCCTTCTGGTCGATGGTGCTGGATCGGAAGGGTACGGTCACAATCCAGGACGAGCGAGAGGGCAGGGCACGTACTCCTCGGCAATAGTCAAAACATCGCTCGCATGCTCATACCATGGCAGGCGGGGCGGGGGCGGTACAGATCCTGGGGCAAATGTTGATAGTCTGGACCACTCGACCTCCGTCAACGCCTCCGCGAGGGTGCCGATTTCCCAGCTGTGGCATGGTACATGAATGTATTTAGCGGTGGCTTCGGGCTGATATAAGCAGATGCAACACACCTGCGCGTCGAGATGTTGATTGCGTTTTGTCTCACGAGACGCAAAGTTGTGAGGTTCAACCCCGGGAATGCGCGCGGGATAACGGCGCCGGAAGCGAGCATTGGGAGTGCGGACAGGAGGACATAACACCAGTACATGTAAAAGAAGGTTGATTAAGGAGAGACGTGTCAGACTCGTGCTTGTGGTTCTTTAGTCGTAAGAGGTCGTGAGCAAGCTGCGGATTGCATGAGGCAGGTGCCAAGAGTTGATGTTGGTGGGTTCGGCGCCTAAACCCTTTGTTGGAAAATAAGCGAACAGACATGCGATGGTGATGTCAGTGTGCCTGGCCAGCGCTTATTATTAGCCATCAACTCGAGTCCCCCGTGAGCGTCCCGGGGAGTCTGTCATTTCATTCTCCTCGCGCATAGGCCGTCGACCTTGTCGCAATTGCATTGTCGGCGCAAAGATGATCCCGCTTGGCACCTGCCAAAGTTGATGAGTATCCGATCCGAAACACCGAGTAGTTCTAGTGACCAGTCAACTCGGATCGGCTTCAGTCGACTGCTCCGGACGTCTATGGGGACCGTGAACACAGGATGGAACACAGGCAACTGACGAATAACGAAAACAAGGGTTCTCTTGGTCCGAGGTTCTCTATAGTCAATTACACCCGGCCAGTCAGGAAGCATATCACCGAGGCTCGTTCTGCATCTCAAGCCCGGTCTTTGGGTCAAGGACGTCAGGAGGTGGCGCCATTGCACCTATTTTTGTTCGCTGCGCCCGGTTACTGCAGCCTAGGAGCAACATTGGCAGGGGCGAACTTCGAAGGTCCGCATATACTCACCGCTGCGACTTCATGGGCCGATGGGGTGAGTAGGAGGTGTGACCTGTACGGCCGCCGGGGGCGTGAGTAGCGTCGGCAGAGTCCACCGAATCAGGCTGCACAACGCAAGCACCGGACATCATGTCGTTGCCGCACCATTTTTCGATGATCGTAGAGAATGGACGACGACCAAGGATCAGTGACATGTGCTGCAAACGTAGTGGCGATGGTAACACTGCACATGGGGAGACAGAAAATGATGAGGTGCCAGCAGCTTCTGAGACTCTGGCATGGACGTACTACTCGATCGGCGTACGACTGTGACCTCTCCCACGCGCCGCGCTCTCAGTTGACTCATCAACCATCCCTTCTGAATTACGGTATAAGCGGGTGTTACCCAGTGAATCCATGCGACGCCCGCCGCAGTCGATGCACTTATAAGAGGCTTGCACTATCCTCAAGAACACATAGATTTCTTCAATACGTGCTGATATCGAGCGCACTTGCTCAACCGTGAAGCATGCAGAACGCTGTGCGTGGGCTCACTGCAACGCTGAACAGTGCCGGGCGGTACAAGTTCAAGGTGTGTGTAGTGCATGCATTGTTTTTGCAACTTTCTCTGATATCTGTCTCGAAGCCACCAGAGTCTGTAATAGACCACGTCGTTATTGGTGGAGGTGGGTGCACATACTTCTGCAGGTCTGGTCGGGACCAATGATTGATTCGGACGCTCGATCAGGCGTCGTTGGGCTTGCAATTGCTCGCGCATTGTCACAGCGGTTCACGAACAAGACGACGGTGCTCATCGAGAGACACAACCGTGCCGGCGAGGAGACGAGGTACGTTCTGACCGACTCCATGGGCAACTAAGCTCAAGGTGCCATGAACAGCTCCCGCAACTCTGAAGTCATTCATGCGGGTGCGTGTTGTCATCTTCTTCTGCAGGTCTGCTCCTCACAAACAAGACAGGTCTATATTACCCCCCTGGCTCATTAAAGACGCGCCTATGTCTGCGTGGGCGGCAGATGCTTTATTCCTATTGCACAAAGCACGGGATCCCTCATCGGCGCCTGGGCAAACTCGTCGTGGGCCGCGTCGACCAACGTGAGCAGCTTGCTGCGCTACATGCGAAGGCACAAGGTCTGCGTGCTCCACCACGCTGGGACCACACCGCGGACTCGTATGTCCTGCATACGGTGTTGCTGGACGGCGCGGCTGCGCGTGAGCGTGTGCCGGGGCTCGCAGACGACATTACTGCCGCGTTATGGAGCCCTTCAACGGGCATCGTCGATTCCGCAGCACTGCTTACAAGCCTCGAGCGGGACTTCGAGGAGGCAGGCGGCGCGATCGCGTACGCGACGCGTGTGGTGCGCATCGACGGCACGCCGGCGCGCAGCAACGGCTGGGTCGTGCAAACTGTCACAGGTGCCGGTGCCGGTGCCGACGGAAGGAACAAGGCTGACGGAGAGGGCGACGCGATGTATGCGCGGGTGCTAATCAACGCGGCGGGCCTAGGCGCCACGAGTGTCCTCAACGAGGTGCTCCCCCCAGCGCGCCGGATCCCGATGTACTTTGCGCGTGGCGCGTATGCGTCGTACCACGGGCCTGAAGTCAAAGGCATCCAACACCTCGTCTACCCCGCGCACGAGGCGTCCGCGAGCCGTGGCGCGTCCTTCAACTCCCTCGGCACGCATTTGACGCTCGACATGGGAGGCAACGTGCGCTTTGGACCGGACATCGACTGGCTCACGGTCCCGCCGGGCACAACACGCGACGAGGACGTATGGGCGGCGCAACTCGCGCCGGACGAGGAGCGCGCGCGTTCGATGCACGCCGCGGTCTTGCGGTACTTGCCCGGCGTGCGGCTGGAGAGCTTCCGGCCGGACTACGCTGGTATCCGCCCGAAGTTGGCGCCCCCTGGTGCGCCGTTCCAGGACTTTGTGGTGCGGACGGACTACGCAGACGGTGCGAGCGCCGGAGCGCCGATGATCAGCCTGCTAGGCATTGAGAGCCCTGGGCTCACGTCGAGCCTTGCGCTGGCGGAGATGATTGTGGATGACGTGCTTGTTAGAAGGAGAGGTTGATAATGTGCATTAGACGCTAGACAGTCCTGATTGAATGTTCTATGGTACAAATCTACGAGGCTGGTGCACCGCGCGCGGCAACCTTGGGCTGCCATGCCTCGACTTTGGGTTTCGAGGTGCTGTAGCAGCGGTATGCGCCACGAGTACCAGTCAGATTCTCAACCCAGGGCTACGCAAGTCTGTGAGTAACAAAAGGGAACCTGTGAAGGGCACTTACCCCCTTCCATGGAGGCGTGAGGATCTGCACGATAGCGTCCTCCTGCGGCGGCAACTTGCGGATGTGGGAAAGCCAAGAGTGCCACTCAGCTGGAACCTGCGTGGCGTTGAGGTCGTGCTACAATGGGAGAAATATAAGCACAGATTCGGGCATTCGGGATGGGAGTTGGATCGAACCTGAGCGAAGTCAACCCAGCGGTGACGGCCTGAACACCATCAGAAGACAGTTATAGTAAACGAAAGAGACCAATCGCACCAGGAACCTCCTGTTCTGCGTTAAGATTCTCGAAGTAACGGTTCCCGAACCTGCAAGCGTCATGTCAACGCACAAGGGCTCGTGTAGCGATTCGGAACGCACTGGTCGGAGCCCACAAAGGTGCCTGCCTTCACGTCACCAATATACTGCATCTGGTGCCACCATTCCTTGATTCCGACAGTGCGAATGCCGCGGATGTAGCGCGCGAGCGACGGCATGGGTGGTGGAGGTGGTCGAGGAGTCTATTTGGTTCTATTTGGCGCTCCCCGGTGCGCGTTTGTGAAATGCGCGCTCCCGGCAACCGAAGCTCCCCGAATCAAGCACTTTATCCTGCCTGACTCCGAAGTTGGAACTAGGGCCAACAACAAACTGTTGGAGGTAGATCCTTGCGGAAGGTGAATGCGGATGGGCACTAAAGCCTAAAGGCTTAACCACACAGACCCCGTTGATGAATATGGTTTGCCATTCCACGACTCGACCTTTGTGACAGCTACATGTTGGCTACATGTTCCACGCATACATTCGCTAAATCGTACACGGATTCGCCGTTCGTGCCAAATCGAAGGCCCAGCAGTACAACACCAATGATACAACGTCCGCGACAGATGGGATGTGATGAGTAATGGTATGCAATGCCAACGCATGATTGCGGATGCTAAATGCCAGCCCAAACAAATTGCCTAGGAAACGTCGAGACGCTGCGATTGATCGTCAATAAAGTTCGTTGGGAGAGGGAATCGCACTCACTGGTTTCAGAGCTTTGATCAATAGCCACTCCTCGTTCGAAACATCTGCTTTGAAGGAAGTCTGCAGATTGTGTGAGCAGCGAGCGGTTGTTCACGAGGACGAGAGACAAACCTTGAGCACGTCAATGCTCTGCCGTGATATCCGACTGTACACCTCGTCTTTCTCGTCGAAATGCCGTCCGAACATCTTAGCTGACTGATAGACGGCGTGCTCTATCTTGACAGCAACGCCACCACCGGCTTGGGATTTCTTCACCAGCTACAAAGATCCATTAGGTTGGGCATGTACCGAAAGTCAACGGTGCGACATACTTCCATAGACTTGTGGTTAATCTCCAGGGATGTGCTGTGGGATAAGTCAGACGCCTACTTCGAAAGTGAAGCAAGAGAAGACGCACATTTTGCCAAGCTCGATAATTTCCTTTGCACCGGTAGTAGGGTCGTTCTTCACCACGCACAGCGGTGTGCCCACACGTAGGGTGCCATCGAGGATGTCGACACCGAGAATAATGGGGTCTCGCTTACAGAAGCAAGCAATGGTCTTGAGCCGGCAGGGCCAGACAGCCATGGGAGCTGCGTCGCGACGCTTCGCCTCAACGATTTCGGCGTTGTACGCCGTGAAAGCGTCGAACAGATGGTAAATTATGTCCGCTGTGATGGTGTGAGTCCGGCTCACACGGCGCGAGGGCATGGCCGGATCCTTAACGTACCTTTGAACAACCGGATTCCCATCTCCTCCGCTAGACGTTCTGCGTCCTTGTCGACAGTCACGTCGAAGCACAGAATACAAGCGAGCTCTCGGGCCTTTTCCAACATGGTGGCAGAGCGCATGACATCCTTCTTGTGCACCGGTCCGATGTTGATACCTGAGACGGGAATCTTGCTGACCTTGAGGAAATCTAGCAGCGCCTCCAGAGAGCCGAGCGTGCTCGCCTGCACGCAAACCCCGCGGCCTGACTTGTCGATTGAGTTTAGCAGAGACGTCAGGTCGGACATGACCTCGTCGCGAAGGTCGTCTTCATCGTCATCTGGGCCAACAACGAGCAAGCGGGAACCCGCAATAGCTTTCTCGAGCTCCGGCGCGACAATTTTGACACCGAGCGCTGCCTTGACTTCCTTGTGGTGTACGTACGACGACTACCGCGGACATAAGGACCGTAGGTGAGTATCGGAGGGCATGTACGTACTTTAATGCGAAGTTCGCGAAGGGGTTGTGGAGTTAACAGAGCCCGCACTTGGGTCACAATCGGGCCGTTGAGTCCGCAAACCACGATCTTGTCGCCTTCCCGTAAGATGCCGTTGGACAGGACCACATCGATGGTAGTGCCAAGGCCTTCGATAACTTTGACTTCGAGCACTGTGCACTCAAGTTCCGACAGGTACATGAGGCGGTCGCTCATACGTTGCTGAGTCAGGTTCACAAGCAGCATGATCATGTCCGGAACGCCCTCGCCAGTAATGGCAGACGTTGGCACCAGCGAGACGTTTCTAGCGAAGTTCTTGTTCTCGTAGTAGAGCACAGAGTTCAGACCTTGTTCTGCGAAGGCCAAGATTGTCTTCTGCAGCCGATCTTCAAACTCACGCTGTACAGTGCGGTTCTGCTTGGCCAAGGACTCTTGGAAGGCACCATCTGGTGTTGCCTGCCATCCATAGATACGATCGATCTAGATCCCGATCAGAAGGCACAAAGACTTTAGTCGGCGAGGGGAGTACCTTGTTCAGGGCGACGATGAACGGGGTCTTCTTGTCGCGAAGCAGGCGTAGAGACTCGAGTGTTTGCGGTTCCAGGCCGTGCTACGCAATGCTCAGAGTGGGTTCGGACTTGCGGATGCACACGCACCATAATATCTACAACGAGGATGGCAATGTTGCACAGCGAACTGCCGCGGGAACGCAAATTGGTGAAAGACTCATGTCCCGGAGTATCAATGACGAGCAGGCCAGGGATCTTGTATTCTTGCTTGTCATCCTGTCACTCGTCAACAAAACTGTTATGTGGAAGAACCATAGGTCTTACCCGGTTCAATACTGCGGTCTTCGTCTTGATCGCGTCCACGGGGAAGTACGTGGCACCGATTTGTTGAGTGATACCACCAGCTTCACCCTCTTGTACGTTTGTTTGCCGGATCTACCGAACAACATCCGTCGCATCAACGCTACGGTGAATCGTGGCCTTGTGGGTAGTACACACCTTGTCCAGCAGTTTGGTCTTACCGGTATCGACATGCCCCAAAATACAGCAAATAGGGCTGCGAAGGTCCTCCTTGCTTCCCGCCGCAATAGCGTCTTCGTGAGCCTTCTGCCGCCGTGCCGCGGCCTCTGCCTTGCGCTGTGCGGCCATCCGCTGCGCGGTGGTGCGAGCATCGTCAGAAGAATCAGAACCCGAGTCGCTGTCTTCCGACGAATCCTCCTCGGAATCGTCTGAGTCTGATTCCTCGGAGCTCGACTCGAGAGCAGGCGTGGCCTTGGCTGCAGCTGCGGGCGCAGTGGGCTTCCCGTTGGTGGACGCGGCGGCGGGAATTGCGCCGAGAGCTACCTTCGGGGTTTGCTTTTGAGTCGACTTCCCTGCTTCAGGCTTCGCAGGGGCATCATTGGCTAAGCGCAGGTGAGAGGGAGTACTTAGCCAATAGTAACAAACGCACCTTCGGAAGGAGCGGTCTTTTTTACGGCCGGAGGCGCGGGAGTGGATCTCGGTGCAGGAGCCGGAGGCGTTGCCGGCTGCTTCTCTTGCTCTTCGTCGCTGGAGTCGTCCCACGACCCCTTAACGTCTGCAGTCGGAGGTGCTGTCTTTTCCTCGTCGCCAGAAGCCTCCCAGTCATCTGGGACATCATCCGGAGCTGTTCCGGTAGGGGCGGGCTCCGGCTCTGGGATAGGCTCTGGAGTGAGTTCCTTCGGAGGTGGTGGCTGAGGTGTTTGGGGCGCAGAGTCGGGTGCAGGAGAATCACGGTTAGTAGGGCCTTTCTTGCGATTCCTGTACACAGGTCGCTTCGAGGGTGCTCCAGGTTGTTGGAGCCCCTCGATCTGCACGCCTGAGGCGAGTAGGGCCTGCTTACGAATTTCGGCGGCGCGCTGGTCCTCCTTCTGCTTCTTGGTCAGAAGGCGGCCCTCTTTCTTTGCCAGCTCGCGCTTCGCCTGGGGGCACAATGAGAGAGGATTAAGCGTGAGTAAGCATGACGCACTCTCTCCTTCTCTTTCTTGCGCTGCTTTTCTTCCTCCTTGCGACGTGCTTCTTCTTCAGCTTTGCGTTCCTCCTCCTCTATGCGCTTGCGCTCCTCTTCTTCTATTCGCTGAGCCTCTTCCTCGATGCGCTTCTTCTCTTCCATCATCGCCTTCAGGGCGCTGATACCTGTGGCACCTTTCTTCTTCGCTGGAGCGGGGGTGGGCTCCTCCTCCTTCTTTGCTTTCTTCTTCTTTTTCTTCTTCTTCGCGTCCCCACCTTCGCCACCTGCAGCTTCTCCGTCGTCAGCTTCGTCCTCGTCTCTGTCCACAGCGGCAGAGGGGTGAGGGTCAGGTGCGGTTTGTGGGACTTCCGGCACCGTAGTCCCATCTGTCTCAGTGGCTTGAGACTTCTTAGCTGCCGCTTGAGCCCTTTTCTTCGCCTAACAACGGAAGACCTATGAGCATAGAATGCAGAATGAGCGCACGGCAATAATGCTTGCCTTCTCCTTTTCTTTCTTCAGTTTTTCCTTCTCTTTCTTCGACAAAAGCTTGAGCCCTTCTCCCTCCTCGGGATCCTCGGCATCGTTGCTTTCTTGCGTGGGAGGTGTGGGGTCTGCAGCAGTGGGCTCCAGCTGAGGCGGCTCCGGCGCTGGGGTAACCTCAGAGACAAAAAGTAGCGATGAAATGCGATACGCACCCGTAGTTGCGTCGTCGTCGTCAGCTTTGCTTTTATTCCCTTTGCCTTTCTTTCCCTTCTTTCCCTTCTCTTTCAAAGGCCCCCATTCCTCGTCGGCGAGATCATCAGGCGTCATCTCTACACCCGCCTTGGGGGAGGAAATATCGCCCTTTGCTCCAGCAGCTTCCGTGTCTGAACCTTCGCCCGGGGGAGGGCCCTCGACAAAAGACACAGATGTCCCCGGGGCATCCGCACCCTCTTTCTTCTTGCTCTTCTTGTCCTTCTTGGTTTTTTGCGTCGCTTTCAGCGTAGACTAGTTACCCGAGATATATCAGATCCAAGCCGAATGTGCGAGGCCTAAGAAAGAATGCACCATGAGTCCGCCGAAATCTTCATCATCATCGACTTGTTCGGGGCCATCATTGACACCCAAGGCTGCAAAGGAAGAGCGTGCCCCGTTCTTGCCTCCCTTTTGATAATCCTCGCCATCGGAATCGCCGTTGGTCGCGGTCAGATTATTCCCCGCGACAGACGTGCCTAGATTCTCCCTGGCCAAGCATCTTTGTTGGCGTGTTGAGAGGAAAGACGATGACTAGACGTACCAGTACGCATCGTCGTCGACATTCTTTCCCTTTTTCCCTTTATTCTTTGGCGCCATGATTTGACGCAGTGAGTGCACGAGGCAGTATGTGCAGAGAGCGTAGGACGTGACAGGATTAGCGGGGAGACCCCGGAGTCAGGATTGGAGCCGGTGCCGAAGCGCGGCAACAAGTTTCGTCCACGCTCTTCCTTGTGTCCCCCCCACTTCCCGCAGTACACTCAAGATGGGACTGCTCACCATCATCCGGAAGAATCGTCGGAAGGAGAGGGAAATGAGGCTTCTCTTCCTGTAAGTCGCCTCAAGCTCGGAGTCTCGATGATACGAACTTCTATCAGTGGTCTCGACAATGCTGGAAAGACCACTATATTGAAGAAATTGAACGGAGAAGATATCACAACCGTGAGCCCGACATTGGGATTCAATATCAAGACCTTTGTGCATGGCCGGTAAGATGTGTCTCTGCTTCAATGCTCTCAACCGTGACCGATGATCCTAAAACCGTCAAGCTACACCCTGAATATATGTTTGTGAGATTAGCTCGCGCGTCCACGCCTTGTCTGAAGGGGTCAAGGGGACGTGGGTGGTCAACGAACACTTCGACCCTACTGGAGAAATTACTTTGAACAAACAGATGGACTCGTCTGGGTCGTCGATTCTGGTGACAGGCTCCGCATGAACGACTGCAAGGAAGAGTTGCACAGCCTCCTCCTCGAAGACGTACGCATCCACTTGCTCACTTCGTTGTGCGTCCTGTCAGATATGACCCGACTCTCTAGAGATTGGCCGGTGCATCGTTACTTGTTTTTGCCAACAAACAAGATATCCAAGGCTCTATGACGGACAGAGAGATAGAGCAGGCTAGTTCACCTACGCTACCTGTTGGAGGCGGTTTCAGCTGACTCGGGGCGTCAAGGCGTTGGATCTTCCAGGTATCAAATCCCACCAGTGGAACATCGTTTCGTGCAGTGCAGTGACCGGATATAATCTGCTTGATGGACTCAATTGGGTTGTTGGTGAAGTGGCTAGTCGCCTCTACTATAGCACCCTTGCAGATGCAAGAACTGCGGTTTCATTACCGGAGAAACTCCCTTCCGTCGTACCTTAGTCCTTCCCTTCAGTAACGGGTCTTCTACCGCGTAGGATCTACTGTATCTGAGGAGCTCGGCGCGGAGTGACTCGCTTAAGCTGCCGCATCCCCCAGGGCCCTTGGAATCCCAGCCTGCGGGACCACAGGCATCTCCCGAGCCAAGAACTTACGGGGAACCGGGAAGGAAGGTTTGCCTTCGTGATTGAAGGCGGGTGACCATTGTCCTTCTGGCCGTCTCACGATCCCATTTTCCTTTTCCTGATTCCCGCACCTTCAACTAGACTTGGACGCGCCACTTGCGGGACCGCGCCACTAATGGCATTCGGATGCGTATGTCCGACTATCCAACTCCGGACCCAGAGTTGGCAGAGTGAATGAAACCACGCAGTGATTGCATTGCGGAGTAGCAAGAACCCAGCACTGTTCGCTGCCACGCACTCGGCTTGAACTTTCTGAATCTAACACGGGTGTCCGAGTTCCGTCTCCATTCTTCCATGACTGTCCCTTGTTTGTTCGAATCTTGAAGCAATGCAAAAGGCGAATGCCGTCATGATCTAGTCCCTCGATACGGGTTATCTTCAATTCGTTGAGCTCGGGCCCAGGAACGTCCCCCAAGGGGGCCTGTCGGGTCCCGTTTCGGTCGTGAAGTTCATGCGCATTTCCTAGAAGCACACACGACGTTCAACCCGAGCGGAGCACCATACTGACAACCCACTTTCAAACCATCGCGGTGTCGTATTTTCCATCATCCAACTGCCCGTGGCTTATTCGCATCTTGAAGGAGCGGGAAGCTAGACTCGGACCCTGCTTCTGAGCCTCAAGGGTGAGAGGCACAGCACCAAATCATCCTCTTCTCGGTGTACGTATAGCGCCCCAGGATCTCTATGTACCCCGTTATCAGTTCGTCATATACTGCTGCCGCTTGCTTGCACCGACAAGATCCTTCTTCCGAACCTTTGACTTTTTCTCATAAGGTGTTGGCAGCGACCCCATTGGCCTGCCAGCGCACCTGCGCATAGGCAATAACAGGTTCCGCTCGCGAACCCCTGAACCTAGACCGGTAGGCTAGGCGAGGCCTGACACGGATGCTGATGGTCGACTTTAACGTGCGCCCAAAGACCCGCGATGTACCTTCACTTCTCAGACCACCCCCCCCCCCCCCCCGGGCGCATATCTAGCGTCCTTCGTTGAGGTGAAATAATAGAAGCGCTCCACTCGGCTTACCCGTGACAGACTTTGCCCGGCCATAGTTCCCACCACAATATGGAAGACGAGGGCTGTGCGGCTTTACGCTCCCGCTTCCGACACGTGGTTCACCCGATCGGTGTGCCTGCGTCTTCAGCTTCGCAGTTGCGCTCAAGTCCTGGAGTAATATCTGTGCGCGTGTCTTTGGAGCACGCAAGGCATGTGGGTTTCGCGACGAAGAATACTCAAAGTTCAATAGCGTAAGCAATGGACAACTGGGCGCACTCATGTCCCCAAGCTACCATCGCAAATAATAAAGAGATAAATATCACGGAATTGGGGTAGAGTCGATGGCAATCCCAAGACAACGGGGTACAAAGTCGGTAGACCGGCGTAAAAATTTTCATTGATAAGGGGAATCGTTCTATTTGAGGATAAAAGTCAATGATTCGAAAGCAGGAGCTGTTGAGAGCATGCACTTACAGGGCGAATGAATGTCAACATATGGCAAGTGAGATATCCCTGTGCCATGCCCGCGCCAGCGTAGGCAAACAGGTACCGCCACTTGCGGCGGAACGTCTCAAACATTACGGGATCCCTCGTCATGCTGGGAAAATCCTTGGCAAGGACTTCTGGTGTGACATTCGCCGCGAAGCGCCTGTCCCATTCTCGGAGCGTCCTCGGGTAGTCTGGCTCACACATTAGAGCGGAAATGGCCACGACGATCCACACACTCACGCGAAGAATGGTTTTCGACACCCTCGAGAGTGAAGCGTCCTTGTGACGCCGCATTCGCAGCGTTAATCAGGATTGTCGCGGAAGGAAGGCATGAGTTTGGCCATATGTATTTCCTCATGAAATCTTCAGCCCTTTTGAGGTATCAGATATCCACATTGTCGGGCACCGGTGACGAAGAACTGCTCACTGATAATCCGAGTATCTGGACTCTGGGAAAGTTGAACACGTTACCACAGCAGTCGCATTTCTCAATTTGAGCACGTTATCCATGATTTTGAAATATGTTGCGTAATACTAGAGCAGGATTCTTTAATTTGGCATACCCTGTGAGCGGATTGAATGAAGCGAGGCGTTTACCTTCGGGCCAACATGCTACGACGTATAGCATTAGAGGTATGCGCCAGGTGATCATTAGTCGAAACTTACTTCCAGCATCTCAACACTGATGAAGGCGTCAAACGTTTTTTCAAAATCCGGTGGAGCCTCGCGGTAGTCCATAAGGTGAACCCGGATGAGTCCCTCAAGCCCGGCTTCTCGTATGCGCTCTTCGGCAAGCCTTTTTTGCTCGATTGATAGCGTGAGCGTGTCAACTTCACAACCATAGGTTCGTGCAGCCTGGTCAGCATGCGCGCAGTTGGTCAATCATGTGGTCCCAGGAAGGCGAGTACCAGCAGACCTCTATGGCAAGAGCACCCCAGCCGGTCCCGATTTCTAAGATGCGTTGCCTAGGTTTGACACGTGCCTTCCGAAGGACATAATGTATCTTCCGCAGCTGTGCCACATCGAGCTCGGTGTGGTGCCTACCCATCCGAGGCTGCAGGTCACCGTGTACGCCGCCCTCTTCATCACTCCATAGGGCGCAGGAGAACATCATTTCTTTGCTCAAGAAGGCCTAGTTGGAGCCAATGAGCTAGCTCCAGCAGGGGTGCCACAGATAGCACCAGGGGCACACCTTAAAAAGTTCGTTGGACTGGTCATAACTAGCAATGACATTGAGCCGTGCGTTGGCGCGCGTTTGCCCGAAGAGTGCGTTCGACAAGCCGGACATTGCCGAGCTGATGCGCCTGAACACGGAGGTGAGACCGGCCATTCCAGACTCGTTCTCGAGCCAGAGCTAGAGAACAGAGTTGATCATGTCAGGCTGCGGCAGAGACCGATGAGAAAAGGCACTTGCATTCATCACGCTTTCCAAACTCTCAGGATCTAGTTCGATGTCGCCAATCATGTATGACTCGCTGACTGCGGAGGCTCGCTCAGTCACCGGGTCAGATGGTCTGAGAGTGATTGCAACGCACAACCTAGATCACCGCGACTCAAACGCGCTTCAGCGGCACCGTGAAAGTGGAGTAGTGATCGCTTACAGTAGTACCTGCGACCAGAAGGCTTCGTTCACCACCGTGAAACGGACGCAGCTCGAATTCTTTCCCGGGCGGCCAAAATGGTAAGTTTCGCCAGACTCCTCTATCTCTAGATAGCCAACTATAACAGCTTGCCGGAGAGCCGTCAAGATTGAGTTCCTGGCTGTCAAGCTATGATTCACCCTGACCAACTAGCGTGAACTGGAGAGCGCTTAACTTACCAAAAGCAGTGAACAGCGACCGGGAGCTCGGGAGAAGGTGGTACGAGCCTGGTGCCAGCACTTTGAAAGAGAAGGCATGAAGGGCTGTGGGTCCGGATACAGAATCCATAGCTGTCGAGGGAGCAAAAGGCTGGTTGTAAAGCGTCCTGCAGAGAGGTCCTTGGGCTTTATAGGACGCAGTTCCTCCTGCACTGCTAACTTGGAGCCACCACGTTGGAAGTTTCATAATGGTCGAGGAGGTCCTTCCGCATGAGAACCCGAGATGCAGTCAATGGGAACTACAATTTCTGTGATGTATGAGAATGGTTACTCATGTGCAAGGGGAAGAAGCGAGTGCACGCCAATTCCCGATACGTCAAGTGGAGGGGCTCCGTTCGGCAAAGTCACTCCAGAAGGCGAAGGCAGAAAGAAGGAGAGCCACTTCAAGGCCCCGGTCCTTATACCCGATCCAATCTCAGGAAGAATTCCGAGGTTAGCAAGGTTTTCGGTCGGAGCGACGTTTGTGTAGGGTACACGCAGTGAGGGCACCGAATCCCAGATACAGCTGAGAGAACTTGAGGCGCAGGTTTTTCCCAGGCAAAAGGGCACGAATCGGCCGGTAACTATCGGCCCTTTCTTCCAGGTGAGTATATGTGGGTCAGGTTGTGAGATATGTAGCCAAGTGGTGAGAAAGGCAGTTGTAGGTACGGGGTGAAATGAGATGCGACACCGCAGGCATGGTAGCTGTAGTTCCCGGACGCTGCGGGGTGGGGAGCAAGTGGGGAGTGCCCGTAGAATTTGTCCTTTGGAGCACACGGGCTACGCGGGCCCGCGCGTAGGTGCCTCGTCACACGAGGTGAGTCTTCCTTGTTGCATGCGGTGTGGTCACTGGTCAGTCGCTAGCCTAGGTGTCTTCTGGAAACATGTACCCGTAAGCCCGTCAATGCCGAAAGATAAACGAAGTTGGCAGTGCCACTTATCGCGACGATTTGGCCTTCGGTTTCAGCGTCCTTTTCCCGGGGCCGGAGTTCGAAATCCTGTATGATGATGATGGTTTGCTGATCTGGTCAATGGCGGCGTTCCTCTCTACTTGATTAGTATTGAGGGCTACCAATCCAGTGGCGATGTCGTACCAGAAGTTAAGTTGCGTGTCAGTCGAGGCTGGGAAGATTCCCCGCTCCGGTAATCTTCACGGGTGTTACCAGGTGTTCCAGCAGATTGCAAATTCTCAGACCTCAGGCCCTTTCCTGCACTTCCCGGCATACAGGACCGACGGGTAGTCCCGACGGCTTGCCTCGCAAATTGGGGATCCAGTCCGATCGCGAGTGCATCATCTCATCTCAGCTTGGGTTTCCGCTCTACCCCGCCAACACCGGCTATGTCCGGGCGCGTCAGGGCGTGTCTGCCAAGGTCTGCCAAGGGCCTGAGGACTCCTGCATTTGCTATGGCCCACGCCCGTTCAGGTCCAGGTCCGACGAGTCCTTTAATGATACACCATGCACTCGCAATTCCCAAGAGACGGACCATAGCTATGGACCCCGAAAGTGAGAGCTTTATAGTTTCATAGTGACCTCTAAGGGATCCCACGAAAGCCTATGCGGCCCAGTCGAGTCCAGCCCAGCAACGAAGGGATTTGGCTCCCATCATTAATGTGCTGTGGCTGCGAGGCAACCTCGGGATACTTTCCAGACTAGGGAATCTATGCAGCATCTCAACCATGTATATAATCACGTAGTGGTTCATTGCGTGAGAGCTCGCTTGTTCGGGGCAACTAACCGGTCTACTCTGGCACCGGCCTCGAGACTGACCTCGCCTTCGAATCACCAAGTTATCTTCTTACTCTGGACACGACCCCCTCATACGGGGCCCCTTATTTTGGTTTCCTTTTGCGACAGACCCGACGATAGAGTGGAGACAGTTCATCGCCAGATATACACTCATATAGGGGGACAAACACCACACCGTAAGTAATACACCCTGGAACCCCTCATTCCTTTTCACCCACTTATCCCACAGCAGCCATGGTGACTCCAGTAACGGGTGAAGGCAAAAAGCAGCGCGCCCCCAGCCTCGAGGTGGGTCACAAACCGAAAATTGTCCCCGATGACCGGGCCGTCACCTTGCATCTCAACGGCCCGCACTCTCGATGGCTGCAGGAGTATATTCTCCGCATCAGGTGGTTTAATCTATTGGTGGAGATTTCTTTACCATTGGTCACGCTGTATGGGGCGTATACCACGACAATGACGGTGAAAACCTTGCTGTTCTGTATAATACTTTATATTATGAACATGCTCGGTAAGTTTTCAATGTATGTTGCCTTCGAGATTATAAGCACTCATAATTGCCTTGACTAGGCATAACTGCAGGTGCTTGAGGTCATCATATCTTTGTATTCTTCACTGACACGGAACAGGTTACCACCGTTTGTGGGCTCACCGATCATATAACGCATCACCTGTTCTTCAGTACTTCCTCGCAGTCACTGGTGGAGCCGCGATCCAAGGGTCCATCCGCTGGTGGGCGCGAGGGCACCGAGCACATCACAGGTACCTTGCTCCGTCCCCCCCATCCCGGCACACGTATAAACCACGCGTTGCAGGTACACGGACACAGATTTAGACCCTTACGGCGCGCACCATGGCTTCTGGTACACACATATAGGCTGGATGCTCCTGAAGCCCCTTGTGAAACCCGGCGCAGCTGATATAAGCGACCTCAAGAATAATACAGTAGTGACATGGCAGCATCGCCGTTACTTTCACATCGCCTTCCTGTTCGGTTTCGTCATCCCGGCTTCATTACCCGGCTATCTCTGGGGCGATTGGCGCGGTGGCTTCTTCTATGCCTGCTTCGCAAGACTACTATTTGTTCACCACGTCAGTGGACTTCTCTTCTCGCTCCACCAGGGAAGGCCAAATTGATTGACTCCGCGATCCCTCCAGTCTGTCTTTAGCGTCAATTCAGTCGCCCACTACTTCGGAGAGACCACATACGACGACAGGCTATCTCCAAGAGACCATTTCTTCACTGCTATACTAACCCTCGGTGAAGGCTACCACAACTTCCATCACCAGTTCCCGATGGACTACCGGAATGCAGTAAAGTGGTATCAGTACGATCCCACAAAGTGGTTCATTTCCATGTGCTCGATTGTGGGACTTGCGTCGCATCTGAAAGTCTTTCCTTCGGGTGAAATCAGGAAAGGGAAGCTGTCGATGCAGCTGAAGCGCCTCAAGCGTGAACAGGATTCCCTCACCAAGCCTCCAGACCCGGCGTATCTCCCAGTGATAAGCTGGGATAGCTGTGAGTTTTTTAAATAGAACCATCTCTCAACCGGTCTCATGTCCATAAATTACATTAGATCAAGAACAGTCCGGTCAACGAGCGCTCGTCCTGATTGGTGGTTTCATCCACGACGTCTCGCACTTCCTCGATGATCACCCAGGTGGACGCAGCATGTTAGCTGCGTATCTTGGCAAAGATGCGACAACCATTTTCATGGGCGGTGTGTACTCGCACTCTAACGCGGCGCACAACGTACGTCTCCCTTGCGTCTCCCATTCCATCAGCCTTCTGTGGCTGCTCAGCCGAATCAACGCTGATTTCGGAGGTCAGCTCCTTTCGGGAATGCGTGTTGGCGTATTGCATGGCGGATCGCAGCATATTTCCGATGTTGCCAGCACACAACGCGGCTGCCGTGCGCCGTGGCAAAGATGGGAAGTCGTGGACCATGCCTCGCCCCCGAGCGGGCCTGCTGACTGCCGGCGTGATGCAATTGGCCCGGATGGAACCGGTGCGCCGGGGTCAGGCGACGCCGACGAAGACAGTCGTTAGTAGTGAATTATCCTGGGGCCTGTATTCCCCGCACGAATTGTCGCCTTGGCTCAGTTGTCTGCGGTACCTGAGATGGGCTAACGATAGCCCGCGCGGAGTCCACACCAACATCGGAAGGGTTATTCCCTTCTTTCTGGCAGAGAAACCGCTTCTGCGAAGCTACCAGGAGGATTGTATGTAGTCGGCGGTTGGTGGGTCGTACTTTCCAAAGGCATATATCCTAGAGGTCGTTATGCGGCACTTGCGCGACATCGCGCGAAGTTGATTACGCGAACGTACCATTATGGCTTCACACACATGCATCTTCGAGTTATAAAAACGGTGCTTCACACCCAATGACATGCGGGAGACTCTTACAGAAGGACCCTCGCACGCGGTAGCACCCTCACTGAAAGTTTAAGTGGCAGCGGAGGCAATTATTAGAAGACTGCGCAACTACAGCTCGTGAAGAATCGTAATGTCGTGAGTGAGATAATGTGCAGACATACATGCAAGTTGGCTTCTAGAAAATAAATGAGCGATAGGAAACACGGGGTATGATACTATTCCATGAAGATATGATATACGGTCTATGAACCGGCATCCAGAAACCGACTAGTGACAAAGCATGACTATCAAGATGGTAAACGTGTGGGGTCAAGTTTAGTTGTCCATGCTTGTAACTCCTTGAAGCTAGGTGCCGCAAGTGCGTGCGAGTTGGAAGAAGTGAATAGGGTGAAGGTGAAGCGTTTCTGGGGGTCCAGTCAGCGTCAGGCGTCCAAGAGGGGAGTACACCGCTCACTCCCAAAAGAGCCTCCATTTCTGCATTGCTCTCCACGTTGACCCCATCCAAGCTAATGACAGCTATTTCTTCGAGTTCATTGGAATGCATGTAAACGTGAAGGTATGGTCTTCTGAGTGTGTGAACAATCGGAAATAAGAGTGAGCGAATCAAAGGAACATTACCTCCGAAGCACAAACCACCGCTTCTCCCAAATATCTTGGTTTGCATCGATGAGAATCATAAGATGACCCTTCTTCGTCGGAACATCACTGTGAGGTAGAGTTGACATCATAAGGATCCAATCCTTCACGACATGCATACCTGCGTGGGACGAGCTTTGTGCTAGAGACAAGCTGCAGTGATTCCAAGGACGCATCTACGTCCTGTTTGACTGAGCTCTGTTTGGCCGCGTTCTCCGGCTCGGCCGGCTCTTGGCTGAGGATGATCTGGGAAGGTATCAATACTAAAGGCAATCATCTGGCTCTGAACTTGAACGGCGTACCTCGCCACGATGGCCAAATTGTTTTTGCCAGAGCTCGAGGGATTTCTGGAGGAGCTTCTCCGATCCCCATACGGCCGCATCCGCCTGTGGTGGCTGTGTAGCTATGGGGGAGTTCGCGAGGATAACGCGTATCGCCTGTACGTCTGCTGCACGCCGCTCCATCGCAACCAGCTTTGTGTGATCCTCGACGACAGCAATCCCACGTGGGCGCCAGCTCCCGAGCGCCTCTTCTCCGCGCACGTACTTCTCGGATGTGTCAAGCCGCCAGAGGTCTTTCGGTGAGCGTGTGAGTGGGGGTGACAGCCGCACCCGGAAAACGTTACTAGTCTTGGACAAGATCCTTGTGGAGCTGAGCATTGCCATAAGGCGCGAAGGTGGACGGGCGTCCCGCGTTTGCATTGTGATCGCCATGTCCATAGAGAACTGCACTGGATCGGCGCAGCTCTCGACAGCAATAGACCACAACACCTGAAGAAGCACGCGCTGGTTCGCTGGCGTTACCCTATTGAGCAGGACCGAGTTGTGCACGCTCGAATCCCACAACGACTCCGCTGATAAGGCTCCAGAGCCATCCGGCCTGAACTCGACCGCCTGGTCCTGCTGCAATGGAAGGGTGACGAGAGGCCGAGACGACGATTCGTGTACACGCCCCTTGGCATCCAGCAGACGAGCATTGCCCACTCGAACCTTGACAACTTCTGTCCAGGGGAGCTGCCGCCCCGAGTTCGACGTCATGGTGAGGACAAGCTGTCGCTGTAGCCCTTGGTGGAGGCTGAATGCGCCAGGGTCCAGAGTGCCCTGTGAGACCACGGGGACGGGCGCGTATTGTCCGTCTGGGCCGAGTTCACGAACTTGTAGCCAGGCAACGACATCGTGCGACTGTTCCATAAAGAAATCCGTCTCGGAACGGCGCATCGGCTGAGGGCTCCCGTTTCTGGAGTCGCTGGGGACTGGAGAGCGGTTAGGTGGATACGCTTTTTGCTCGCGCATTTCGTCCCAGCGTTCCATTCTTTCCACGTACTGCGGCCGCATTGATGCGAAAAGCTCGATTGGGGCGTAGCCATGGCGTAAGTGGGTGAGAACCTTTGAGTTAACCACAATGGAGAAGCTGCGTCGAAATTTGAGGTCAGATGGTGTGGACGAGTCTAAATCCACCGAATTGGAGTGGTAGACTTCCTCCGCCTTGAGACTCGATCCCACGAATGAGGATAGCCGTACTTGCAAGTGGGCTGATGAGAAATCATGCGGTGCTAACCCCTTGACGGCGTCCACGGTCAAGAAGAAGCTCAGTTTACAACCCGTGGGAAGGACTCCAGGCACAGGTGAGGAGGAGCGTGTAGAAGCGGTGGAACCAGGACCATGTTTGGACGGCATCACAACGTTAACAATCTTGATGTCCACGCGGCAAGATCCGATGGCTTCAGCGGTGTACCGGCAGAAGATAGGAACAATGGAAGTGGAGGAAAGTCGACGAGACAGGGGCGCGAGTGAGAGCAGGGCGTTACCTACGAAGGAGTACTCGGGTGGTGGAGAGTTGTAAAAGGGTTCTTCGGATGAAAAGTGTTGAGAGTATGAGGGGCGATCTATGAAGGAAGTGAGGTTGCGCATCCGCTGCACCTGCTGCTGTAAGCGGTCCAGCGACCAGACGTAGATAGCATTGTGCCGTTTGTCTAGAACTTTGACTGCGACAGTAGGCTGGGTCGCCGACGCCAAGACAGGGTCCGCAACATCCCCAAACTCGTCCAGCCCGGCGATGGTGTTAATAGATGACGTAGGAGCGGCCAATGATCCTCCAGAGGCAACGGTGAAGTTGTAAGTAGCGTCCTTGCCCAGTTCCTTGCTAACTCCGCAGTCAGTGCCTAGGAGCGCCTGAAAATAAAACCACACACCTGATGACGTTTGCTTCCTTCATCAAGACGGCAGCAGAGAGGACGGTCTCAGCCATTGAGAATGCGCGGTGGGCTCTCCACTTGTCCAGAACTTTCCGCATCAGCCTCAGCTGCTTCGCAGAGTAGATCACTGGCTCGAACTGCTCCGCCTCAAGTTCCGCCTCCCCGCGTGCGCGCGCATCGAGGAGGCGCCTCATCTGCATCTGGACTAGTTTCAGCTGGTGCTGCATGTGGTCCTTCTCCTCTTTGAGATCTTCCGCTTCTGTCGACTCTGATATCGCTTGCAAGCGTGACTCGAACTCTTGTCGTTGCGTCTCCAGCTGGCTTTGAACCTCTTTGAGAGTGTCGACATCTGGACTGCCATGACTTGGTCCCGCATCAACACTTGTGTCATCTGTTAATGCGTCGCTCGAAAACGGACGCCCAGACTCGCTCCACACGTCGTCTGCCTGGCTTAGGCTACTCTCGGGCCGATGCTTCGAATTGTGATCGCGGATACTCTTGACCATAGTGATGCGTTCGTAGAGTTTATTGAGGTCTTCATCTGGAAGGCTGTCCAAAGCTGGGTCCAAGCCAAGCCTTGCCAGTGCCGCCTCTCGCTTGGCGAAAGTCCAGTCGACGCCTTCCGCCCCACCGGATGACGAAACGGGCGAATCGGGACGCGACTCTAGCTCCGCCGCGGTCATGCTGAGCTGTAGGTTGGACTTCGCCGTCGCGCGGTCCCGCTGTTTCCGAACTTCTTCCGGGTTGTTGAAACGGAATACATGGTGCTCCCCTACCACATGACGGTAAGCCGGGTAATGGAGTGCATCGTGCAATACCCTCACCAAGAATGATGCGGAAACCAGAGCGAAGCTTGTAGGGCTACAGAGGCTCAGCAAAGCAGGTGCGACAATTACGTGAAGAGCGCACCTGTCCTGGGGCAATCTGCTTACCGTTCAAGAACTGCGTACCGTCAGAACTACCCTCGAACGCAGAACGGAACAAACTCACCGTGATAGCGTCTGTCATCGTGTGCAATGTGACTTTTCCGTCCGTGTTCTCGAGATAACAGTGCTCCTCAAGGATGTTATCACCGCTCAAACGTATGTGGGCAGCCTTCTCGCTATCCAAACGCCCAACCTGGGAAATGGGTGTCAAAAAGACCGGTCCGCAAATCAAGACAAGCGGCAATACCGTTGTCCGCCCAGGTTTCAACTGATAGATCAGGCATTCGCTCATAAGAGGATCTGCGGCAGACGGTTAACCTCGGGCAGTATTTCGCAGTTGACATTCTACCTTCGTTCTAAATCGTGACGGTCAACCCTTCAGCAACAGAGCGACTGCTTGAAACTAAAGACGTACCAAATTGACAAGGTGGGGCATCTAGCGCTCAATGTCAATCGAGGCAGTCGCACAGATGAACGCGGCGAACCTTCTTTGGTGTGTGTACGCCGACATTGTTCTTCTCCACGGTGATGCCCAGCTCCTCCAAAGCCTTTTCGCGTTCTTTCTGAACCTCGTGAGTGCGCTGCAGTTTCTCCTCCCAGGTCTCGTTCAGGCCCTGCATGAGTTTCTCGCTTGACTCGAGCTGATCCTGTAACTCAGCCTTCGTGACGGTCTTGATCGTCCCATCCTTCGCCTGGTACGTGACTTTCTGTTTCTCTGGTGGGATCTTCGGGTCGAACACCTCCTCGCCGCCGGAACCTGCAACACGAGCTGTTCATAGAGTTCAGCTACTGCCGGATAACAAGCAGGATCGAGTCTTGCCTCGGAGCATATCAAGCTCTTCCTTGAGTTCACGCACGAGCTTAGCGTTCGGATCTTCGTTGACGACGGCCTTGTTCTTGATCTTCTTTGCCTGGTCAGCGTACCGCAAAGTACTGAGAGTCTCTTCGTAATCGGCGGGAGAGATGGCGGCAATCATGGCTGTCTTCGAGTTACCACCGAGAGAGTCCTTCAGGAGCCATGTTAGGACCTGCAATATGCATTTGTTCAGCCTGCCTCGTCGTCAAGCGCGCCTTTATGGTCGCGTACGCACGGAGTCGCGGTAGGGCACGAAGTCGTCGCCTTTCTTCTTGCCCTTCTTATCGCTGCTCGAAGCTGCGGCAAGCGAAGAGATGACTTTACCGAGCGTCGTGAGGGACTTGTTGATGTTGGCACCCTCCTTGAGACGCTGGCCAGTGGCACCAGTCGAGTTCGCGCGTTCGGAACCAGCAAGATCGACCAGGCTGTACAAAGTCAGACCGAGACGGAGGTGCGCCATTCGAATCGACGCACCTGATCCGCGACACCTTCTCAGTGTCGAGGTTTGTGTCCATGTCATGGCGAATCATCGTCAGTATAAGCGTGAAGACCGCATGCGAACGCGAGGAGCTGCAAAAGTGTGAGTATTGACCGTCGTACGGGTACGAACTATGCACGAACGTTTCGTTCATGTTCGTCGCAGCGACCGTGCGCGCCTTGTTGCCCTCGTCCATGAGAGTCATCATCTCATCGTAGTTATTTACGATGAGCCTCGAAAGGTCTTCTACATAGGGACCTAAACTTGGGTGTTCTCGCACACGCAAGTTGCCCGTATTCTTCGGATTCAGTAAGTCGCGCACTTTCTCGTTATAGATCTGTGTGTAGGGATCATTAAGGTAAATTCGACGAGGTAATAATAAGACAGTCACGCACCTCGATGTAAGACACTTCAACCGTGAACTTGACATGCACATCCGCGGCTGTCTTATCCGCAACACGCGCAAAGAGTTCGCTACAAGTCTGGGGGATGATACCCTTGTCCGGCCCGTCTGCAGAGGAATGTTTGAGTAAGGACGAACACGAAACATGTGATTATACGACTAACAGCCCATCATACTGCATTATGCAAGTCAAACAGCGAGAGTTAGAGAAGTATTCGTGTTAAATAGAACAAATATAGATGAATAAGAGTGGGAGGATGTGATGAGTTGCAAGGCAATCCAGCTGTGATGCCGCACGCACCTGTAAGACTTCCCGGACCCTGATCCAATGTGAGCGTTCGAGTCGAAGGAATGCCAATCATTACGCACCAGTCTGCCCATCTACAATGCAGCTTCATGTCAGATAGACCACGCCTCGCACACACCGGACGCGACACTCACAAGCCAAGATACAAGCATTGAACCCTGCGAACCCGTGATCCAACAACTCCTTCCCGAGATCATCGAACAACGTTTGCTGTGAGCAGTACCCTGGCTCGTCACGCGGGCCCGCGGACCAGTAACTCTTGTCGAAAGAGAACGCCATCGTCTTCCGTTCTGTCGCGCGGCCCGAGGACGCCTTCTCCTGCGCAGAGCCTGGCTCCGGTGGGTCCAAGAGTGTCTGGTTTCCGGACATCCGTACAAGCGGTTTGGCTCCGCGCGCAAGCTCTGTGGTGCTAGAATGTGAGCAGGACAACCACGCAGGGCGCGCGTGCGCGACGCGGGCACTCACCGCGCGAGTTGAGAGGACGACATCGGACAACGACCTTGATGTTGCCATCGCCATGCTCGGCCATGGTGAGCGTTAATTACGCAGTCTATATGTACAGTCCAGGATGCGTGAAGAAAACTGAGAAAGAAAGACGCGACTGCAACAGTCGGTGACAAGAGAAAGCGATGTTTGGTGTGGAGACGCGTGACAGTCGCGTGGCCTACGCACCGGCGGGTGGCCGGGGTCTGCTCTCGTTACCACGTCTCGACCCGGTACCCATCCTGCATCCTTGCCGAGAAGAAACAACATGCAGGTTATATTGTCGTGATGACGACTGATGGCTTGTAGCCGGTGCTCGACGTCCTATCCTACGACAGTACACATGTATAGTACTTTTACGTGGCCACAGAAGCATGCATGCAGCAGCGTAGCATGTTCCTCTGTAAACACCAACGCCGGGTCCAGCGGCGGAGCCCAGCAGGGTCAAGGGCCGTCTAGGAAAGACCGGAGACCGGTTGTCGCTTACGAGCACATGGCGGCCGCCGAACGCAGCGGCATACTGAAAAATCCATCCGGCCGGTCATAACAAGTCAAAGTCGTCGAGCTGTCCGGGAGGTCGGCATCGTAGGACGAGCTTCGACAGCGCGCGACTCACCTCGTCGTTGTATCTCATGATTGACCTCTTCAACTTGGAGGTATCCACCCATGTGACAAAGTCCTCCATGTGCCTAAATGACGACCGTGAGTAGACAATACTTGCGAACAAGGCAACGCGCGCTACATACCGTGTGACGAGGTAGGCTGGGTCCGTGATATTATCGGGCCCAACACGGACATGCCCTTGCTCGATGAACTTGACTGCCTATAGCCAGAGTAAGAACGGGCAGGAATGACTGATTGCGGTTGTCGCTCACAGCGCTAACAGTTTCCGCCATCTTTGAGGTGACCATGATGACAGCCAGGCGACGTCGACAGAATGCAGCCACAGTGAGCTTGTTGTCGACGTCACTCAGCTTGGCCTGTGAGTTTAGGACGCCCATGTCGTAAAGTTTTGAGAGGATCTGTCCTTCCGTCCGTGCACGGAATGGGTCTTGAGGGGGGAGCAGTGAGATGCGGTGTGCCAGCGACCTTAAGGAGCCGCACAGCTTGTTGTATCTAGATCAACAACATGTCGGCACGATGTGAAGAGAGAGAGCGTGCGCGCAGACAGACTTGTGATAGTCCTCCCTGTCCTGTATGTGATACCGGCGCATAATTTTAATCTCGCGAAGATTCGCATCCTGCTTCCACTAGCGAAGGTCGTCAGTATACGAGGGTAGTATTTAGCACCGAAGCACACCGACGTTGAGAAAGTCGACTTTCTTGAGGAGCTTCTTCTCGTGGTGCTTGAATTGGCGGACCATGCCAATGATTGTTTGCGGGTCCGTGGAGTGTCTGTGGCAGAGAAGCTCGAACGGAGCTGGTGAGAGCGTGTGTCACGATCGGGTGTCACGTTTGGTGTGACGACGACCGTGCGAGTTTGAGAATTCGCCTCACTTCGTGCTCGACGCCAACAACGTCGCCGACGTCCCCCTCGCCACCGTCCCCTACAGCGATCTCATCTTCCTTTTTGGTCTGCTTGGACTGGCAAAGGATCCTGACTTCCTGCCGTCTCCCCCTTCTCCCCCGCCAGTGCTGTACTCAGGTTCCGTGATTCTGCAGCGCATGCTCGAAACCCCGCCATCTTTACATCCTGGCCGATAGTACTTTCCCCTTCCCGGACCCGCGGACGACTAGTCAACCGGACATGCTACGCTCTGGTATCCCCCCACAAAACATGATGTCGATGAACCAGCCGTTTCTCCCCCAGCAGCATGGCCAATCAGCACCCGTTCAGCCCCAGCATCTCAATCTCCATCCCAACGCCAACCCGGGGATGAACTTCGTTCAGAATAATCCTTCATCTAACGTTCCTTTTCCTAATCCCCAACTAGCTAGCATACAATCAAGCAATCGCCAACAAGAAATGCTTGCTCAGACGCGACGTGCGACCGCCGGTGGAGCACAGACCGGTCCTCCAGTCATGAATGGTGTCGTTTCTGGGCAACCCCCTGGCGTCGGTTATCCGGGAATAGGGCCACAAAACGGACAACCGGTTCGACGCGTTCTCTCCCAACCCGTTACTACTGGCTCTCCCATTACAGCACCGCACCAGGGTCCTCATGCTATCAACATGAACAACGCTGGTCTTGGCCTCACTGGCGGTCTTACTACCCAAGTCCGTGGAGGTCCGCAGCCTCAACAGCAACCGCAGATGGTGATTCGACCCGGCCAACCAACGTTGGCCAATCAACCAGCCGTTGGCCAGATCCGTGCTTCACATATGGGTATGCCGACCATCCCCGGAGGCGGGATGCGGGCACATGGGAACATCGGCGCGAATATGCCTTCGCAGATCATGGGCAACGCGCCTCAGCAAAATCCACCACAACAAGGGTTCCCTAATGCGCTTGGTATCGGTGGCCCTGGGTCACAGCCACCTCCTCAAGGACCGCAAGGGCCAGTGAACCCTGCTATGATGCAGCGATCTCTCTCCACTCCCGACGGCAACGTTTTCAACGCCATGCCGGGGTTCAACGGTGGCCCCTTCTCGCAAGGCGCACCCCCTCCCCCGGAGGTCGAATTCCCGGGCCTAACTCCGCAAATCAGTTTAGCTTCATGCCTTCGTCCTCTTCACCATCTCAGCCCTTAGACATCAATTCTGGCCTTCCCGGTGGTGGTGCAGGGCCTTCTAGCACGTCGCCTAGCCGGTCGGACTTTACTGTGACGCCTGTTCAGTATGTTATGCAACACGGCGCAGGTGTCAATACCGGAAACCCGCCTGGCCCCACAAACGAGGGATTCCCGCCACCGTTCGCCACGTTGCCACCAGCACGGCCGTCTTCGTCGTCGCATACCTCACTTGGCCTCCCTCATCAGCAAGCCCAGACACCGCAGGGTCTTTCCCACCCAACACCGCCCCGACAGCAAACGCCTCACCAACAACTACACATGTCTCCTGCCATGACTGAGAACTTTCACAGGTCCATTCCGAACCCATCGCGTCCTCAGTCTCAACCCCAGCGACCATCATCACAGCAGCAGATGGGCCCATCGCATACCCCCCTTCTCCCACCCGGAACTCTACCGCCCAACGCGACTCTCCTTCAGGGGCCTCCTGCGAATGTAGGCGGCGGTTCCGGGTCCCTACCTACCGCTCGTCCGCCCACCAGCACAGGGATTGGGGCTGGCCCGCCGCCACCACCACCACCACTTGCAGTAGCACCGTCATCGGAAAACAACGATATCGCGCGACAGCCAGGCCCTCCGGGAATGCGCCCGCCACCGCCAAGGTTTGTTTCCATTGTACTGTCCACTCTAGCTTGACCTAATGGCCGCTGTCTTCTAGTCACGCTCTAGCAATTGGACTCGGCCAAGCCCTCATGCGCGTGCTGTCGTTCAGCGGAATGCTCGCAGCTGAGGATCAAAGGGTAAGTCTTGGGTCTGCTTACGTATAAAGTACATGCTGACGTATCTCTCCCTTTGTCAGCCGCAAAAGCTACAGCTCCTGCACTGGGAGAGACTTGTCGAGGATTTCTTCCTGTCGTCGGCAACTCTCAAACTCACGCTTTGGAAAGACAATCAAAGACTGGAGGCGAAAGTGTTTGGTGAGTCAGGATCTGTGCAGCGGTGAGGGCCCCGCTCACAAGAGCACCAGAGGTCGGCACACCGATTCTGCCACGATTCTTCCTCGTCACAAGCCAGTCTGGTGTCAAGTCAATGACCCTGTCGCTTGACGGTGCGCGTGAACGCGTCGTCGGGCCCAACCATGCGATCGTGCAGTGTGTTGCTGCTATGTGGACGTACAGATACCACAACGGTTACACAGTAACCCTTAGAGGGCCGTTCACAGCGCATGTGTTCGTAATCTCGGGCCCCCCGCAGAACGGCGCTCCAGCACAGTCTGGTCCGCATGGTCCTTTCACGCTCAAGATCAACCACATCCAGTTCGACTCGAACATGTATGAGAAGCATGTTGCATTAGACGTGATTGGCGGTAGTCGACTTGATATCAACAAGACTCCCCAGCCACGCAACGCGCCGACTCCATCGCCAACGATGAATGGGACGGGTGTGCCCCAGGCCCCGCCACCGCCGCCGCCGCCACCACCACCAGGGCCCCAACCGCCGCAAGGGGGCCCGAGCGATGAGAGATGGGACGAGCCTCGGATAACCTACGAGCGCGCATCCATCCCGGCCGAACCAGTGAATGCATTCGGTATCCCGCAGGCGACCATGAGATGTCTCGAGGTACGTGCAGCGCACGCATCCTTGGCAGAGCCTGACGAATCTGGCATCATTAGCTGGCGGAGAGCGTTGCGCAGATGACCGACCTCATGCAGTACTCGCTCGATACGCACCTGGGTCCGCTCGGTGTGTGCGAATTCGACCCGAGGATGTCCCAGACTACTGACCGGGGCACCCATTCACTAGACTCATTGCGGAATTTCGCGCAAAAAATTCGGGAGACGCCTATGCACCATCCACAGGGTCCATTTCCCCCGGAGGGCATGAGCACAACGCCTTCTGCGCACACGCTCTACGCAACCCCCACGATCTCGACCGCTCCGCCGTCGGCGCAGCTCACTCCCGCCACACTCCCTCAGGGCGCGCCATCGACGTCGTCCCCAGCCTCCTCCCCGGACAAAGCAAAGGGCACGCCGCAGCAGGCGAACGCGCCGAACCCCGCCTCACAATCCGCCGCAGGGTCCTCGACGCCGTCGATCTCGCACACTACGGTGAACGCACCGTTGAAACGTAAGGCAGGAGGCGGCGAGACGGCGTCGCCGACGACGACGAACGCCGAGAACTCCTCCAAGCGCAATCCTCGGAAGCGAGGACGGACTACCGGAAACTGAGCTCTGCGCCGCTTGTATCGCCTGCCCTGCCTTGCCATCCCTCCCTCTCGTACACTCTGTCCGCTCGCTCGCTTCGCACGCATTCGATAATCCAAACATCTCGTCCTGCAATATGTTAGAATCCTACTTGTATTACAACACATCCGTCCTCCTGCTTTCTCCCTGCTTCCGTTTCTTGCGCACCGGGATCGCTTTATGTGCATGTTTTATCAGCGTCGTATTTATCCACACTGTACGTATCCTATATTCCCCCACGGGTGCTTGGTGCGCAACAAAGCTACTCTAGTAATGGAAAATGAGCAACCGCTAGCTTGCGGATCGATGACCCGGGCGACTCTCGGATCGATGTATAGAAGGAACGAAGAACATAGTTGGATGAGATCGTTCATTGCGCGGCGCAGCGCACGCAGGCACCACCTTATCTCCGGGATTGCAGCAGGCACCCGGGCTTGAGCATCCACTGACCGTGCGAAACGAAGCGACTACTGCACACGCATGTCCAGCTGGTGAATGTACTGTATACCGTATGGTTGAGGAATTAATCGTATGTAGAACTGGAAGCCGTGCGATGCGATTCGCAGTGCCGTACCCGTATACCACCACACCCGCGACACCCACCAGCACCACCTTGGCACGCCCACACCCATGCCGCCCACTGTGTTCGGCGCCCACGCCCGGCCACAGCCCCGGCACCGGCGCTGCGCCGGGGCTTAGCTAAACCCCTGCTCGTGGCTAAAGCTGCACTGGTCGCCGTACTTGCATCTGCACACACACCGGGATCAGTATCGCGGCCCCCTCGCACAGACAGGCGGGACGCGTGCTTGCCTTCCCTGTGCGAAAAACGAGCAAGGTATTCGCGATCTAAACTGTCTACCCGTCCCGTCCGGCCCCGGCCCGGCCCGGCCACCCCGCCCGCGGCCCCGGCCCCACCTCGGCTCGTCCGGCGGCGATGGGCCCGCCCAGCGATCGCGCGCGCCGTCGGCGGCCGGCGCGTACGCCGCGGGGTCCCACTGACCCGGCTGCTGCGACTCGCCCTGCATAGGTTGCTGCGGCTGCTGCGCAGCGAACATCTGCGCGAGCTGCTGGAGCTGCTCCTGCGGAATGCTGCTCGCGAGCTGTGTCAGCAGCGTCGGGTCGAATGCAGGCGCAGCAGGTGCGGCGGCGTCCGATGGGGCAGTGCCTGCGCTCTCTGCTGCAAGCTGCCCGACGAGCTCGGACACGCTCGCGCCCGCGAGCGGCGCAGCTGCTGCGGCCGGAGACCAAGCAAGCGCGTCGATCTCGGCTCCCGCGAGCATGTTCACCACGCCCTCGTCAACCTGTTCCTGAGAGAGCGCCAATGACGAAGGCAACTCCGCGGGGGAATCCGGGATCGGCTGCGAGTGGTAAAACGCGCCGAGAGCTGTGAGCTCGCGCTGCTCCTGAGTCCCGCGTTCTTGGCTGTTTTCGCCACGGGGGCGCGAGTCGATGTCCGCAGGAATATCGATGACTAAGGGGTGCGGCGTCAGTGCGGCGTGGCGCGGGGCGTGTGAACGGCGCTTACGTTGTGGCTCGGACCAATCAAGGAGCTCCTCGAACAAGTGGGCATGTAGGGCAGCACCCTCGCCTCTGTCCAATTCACGTACATTGTGGAGTGCGTGCGGCATACCCTGTAGATCAGCAAGCGAAGCACGTAATTAATGTACGGTACAAATATTGATAAAAAGAAGGCGCTGACATCAACGGGATCATCATCGTATACTGCTCTCTCGATGAGCTTCACCAACTCGAGCTGCCCGTCGGGAGCCCAGGTCACTGATTTCTTCTTCTTGAGCGGCTTGATTATGACCGGTGCCGGGGGAGGTACGGTAACGGCATTGCCCGCTGGAGCAACGGGCGCGGCTGGTGATGGCTTACGAGCCCGTGCCATATCTTTCAGTGCCTCCTGGAACGCATCCGTTGCTGAGGGCTGTGCGATATTGTGTGGCGGCTCTTTCTTTGCTGCAGGGGTCGCTGTGGGGGTAGGAGCCTTCTTGAAGCTGGGTAGCCTTGCCTTCTGCTTTGGCGCTGAAAAGAACGACGAGTCCGATTTCGAGTCCTTAACCGTGGTCGCGGACGACTTTCCATCCCTCTTGACCACTACGGTAGGTCGCGAAGATGATGCCGTTGAGACTGCTGCCTTCTTCGCCGGGGGACCGGCTTTGGACGGAACATCTGGCACCTTGCGCTTCTTTTGTTTCGCGTCTATTCGTCATCATGCAAAGAAGGTAAATTCGATGTCCTTTTACGAATTTGTGATGACGTGACCCACCCTGCCCCTCGTCATCAGCAGGCATGACCTGGTCCTGCATGAAGACGAACTGATTCCGCCACTTTCGCTCGAGATTCGCTGCCATGTCCTTGATCGCTATAGATCACATTGAATAGATATCACAGTCAGACATTTTCTCTTCTCTCGCAACGCATTCCCCAAAAAGAATGGAGTGCACAGATAATCGATTGCATGAGTTGCAACCCACAAAATGCCAAGTAGACGCCGCACCACGAGGCGAAACGGCTTGTGATTAGCAGAAAAGGAAGACTCACCAGGCATCGGTGCATCCTTTGCTAGTTTGCGCACAATCTTGCCGATCTTGGATGAGACAAGCGTATCGCCCGTAAAAGGCAGGCGGTCTGCGACCTGTTCATCACGAACCATCCAGTACAATTCAACGGGAAGACAGCGGCAGATGGAAGATAACAGGGAAAAAGTGATGAGAGGTGCACAAACGGCAAGAGAGTGTGGGAACACACATGAAGTAACGGCATCACTGTCTCCAATACTTGATTATCTGCATTGGCATTTGCTCCGGCCTTCAGCCATTCCCGCGTGACGTCCATAGCCGACACATTCTCAAGCCAGGCCCGAAAATAATTGTTCCCAGCGTTGTCTCGGATCTTGGTGAGGATATCGAGTCTGGTCTGCGGACTCACGTCCGCGATGCCGTATTCTACGATTCGGGTGACAAGCTGCTGCACGCTGCGGGCCCCCCCGGAAAAGCTCCTCGCCTGAAGGGAGGGCTTAATAGCAGCAAGAAACGCATCACGGCGGCTCTGAGACGGAGGCACGGGGGAATCGGATTGCGAAGGTGTACTATAGAAGGATGATGGAGGGATGGCTGATAGGAGCTGGGGAGGGTGGAGTGCGAACGGGGAGAGAGTGCCCTGTGACGCTTGAGCCTGTTGTGGGTGCGGCTGTGATTGGGCTTGAGTCTGGGAAAGTGTGGATGTCTGAGAAAGTGTAGACGTCGAAGGAGAAGATGCCTGTGCGTATGGAATAGATAATGGAGATAAGTGAGCGTATGCGGAATGCAATGGTAAATGATGATGTGATGTTTGTTGCTGGGAGATACTGGCTGATGGGGAATAGGATAACGGTGGGGTGGGTGTATTGAGGGTCGTCAATGCAGGACTGCGGGGTCAGGTAAATGCGTGTATTTCGGACCGAAGTTGGCCAGACATACTCGATGATGGCCTGAGGAGAATGCGTGAGTGGTTGTTGAGGGGAACTTGTCGATGTAGCGCCATTCAATGTTGAATAGCTGGACAAAGGGACTTGACCCGGTTGAGGGGACCAGGTGGAAGAACCATAGTTCATCGCATTGTACGGGGCGGATACGGCGGGGAGGAAGAAGCCACTGGCGTAGTTGACATTGAAGAAAGGGTTGGTAGAGGTGAGGGATGAGGACGTTTGTGGCGCTGGCAATCGCAGTCAGGCTCGCGTGTATCGCGAACGGGAGGCGAATCACGGGGACGGATACCCGATGCTCACCGGAAAGGTCGCTCAGAGCGAAGTCTGCGAGAATGTCGCCCGCGACGGTCGACACTCCGTTGGGCCCGGATGCGGATGGTGACGGGTCTTTCCAATCGGTCGAGTTGGGTCGCTGCGAATCGGCGAGGTCGTTCTGTGCAGCCTGCTGAGATGATTGGGCGACTTGGTTCGGTGAATGCAGCCAGGCGGGCGTATTGGCGAATACGTCCATTTGTCGATGGTCTCTTTTTATCTTTTCCCTTTTTCTCTGCTGTGAAGTGCGACTGCACTTTTCCCGACCAACTGGCAAGCAAGCACACAATTATGGCTCAAAAATTGGTGTATCCGAGCCGCAAAGGACGAGAAGAGGACGAAGAAAACCGGGACTTTCTGGACGATACCGCTAACAGAACGCCAGCTGGGGCGAAGTCTTGGAAGGCCACTCTGGAGGAGCGTTTCAGGCGTCGTTGACGCTTATTATCGCGCACAAAACAGGCATCTTATGAACTTCAGCTCAGCTTCGCACTCCGACTCAACGCATTCACACTCCGAAAGGGCCTTGGCAGGCTAAGTCTTAGTGGGCGAAATCAACTAGTACGTAAAATCAACATTACAAAAGACTAACACGCGTTCAACAACGGCTTTTATCACCCCTCCACGGGCTCTCCCTGCAACACTGTGGGCCGCTCCCGCGTAGCGCATCCTTTCTACACGGTCCATTCTCACAATGGCCAACTCACCCCTCGATCCCGTTGCCGCTCAGCTCGAGCGCCAGAAAATGACGGTAGGCAAAACACCTTACCTCGGCGCTTCCGGATGTTCACCGTCTCGCCTTTCAGCTCATTGCTAGCCTTAGCTCCGTCGCGGAGCAAATGCGTCACTGCGCGAATGTCGCCGATCAGTTCGCCCAGATGCTTACGCATGCGTCATTGGACGGTATCCCAACTTCACCGGGGGGCGCGTACGGCAGGGGTAAACGGGCCGCGGGTGGCGACGACCTCGAAGGTACCACCAAAAGGCGACGCGTCGCAGTGAAGAAAGTTAAGGATCCCGACGCGCCGAAGAGGGCCGCGTCCTCCTACATATTCTTCCAGAACGATCTCCGCGCCGAGCTGCGTAGGCAACACCCTGACATCAGTCCAACAGAGGTCATGGCCCGCGTGAAGAGGCAGTGGTCCGAGATGACCCCTGATCAGAAGGCTGTGAGTGTTGATCGTAGTTGCGTTCCGCAGTCCGTTGACATCGCCATAGCCCTATGAGCGTCTCCAGGCGGAAGCTAAGCAGAAGTGGGCGGAAGAGAAACGAGCCTATGATGAGCGCCGAGGGATCGTGGCGCCTGAGAAGCCGGGACGCAAGGCTGCAGTGGCAGTCGCCGAGGAGCCAGTGCTTCCTATCGCCGTGAGCTCTCCGGTAAGAACCCTACTTCCTCGCACGTCATGCCCAAAAGGCTAAAGTGAGATACAGGACGTCAAATCTATTCCGGAGCCAAACGCATCCGATTCTTCGAGCGAGACGGGCTCATCCACTGACAGCAAGGAGTCCGAAGAGGAAGCTGAGGTCGAGAAATCAGATGAGGAAGTTGAGGAAGAAGATAAGATGGTCGACGATTCGCCCGCGCCTTCCCCATTGCCCACGAAGGGCAAGGCAAAGGGCGCCTCCACAGCTGCGAAGCCGAAGGGCAAGATTAGCTCATCCGTGGTCGCAACCCCTGCGCAGAAGGGGAAGAAAAAAAGCCAGGCATAAGGTGGAGCTGCCACCTGACACCGCACAAGACCGAACATTCTTCTCGCCTTAGTGTACATGCAGCTCCTTAGTTATTTCTTACTGTTTCTCCACGCATCCGCGGCGGCCCTGGATGCCACATACCTTACACCTTTATCTTGATCTGTTTGTTGTTCGCGCCTTGAGTAAATGACTAGTGTCTGCTTGGGTGACCGGTGACCGGTGACGCGTGACGTCGCACCTGATTAGATACGGGAGTGCCCCAGGGGTGGTCATACATCGTCCGGCTCGAGTCAGCGGGAGCATGTGTGTGCTGTAGTAGGCTCCGAGACAACAGACGCCCACGCGCGGGGATGTTGTGCACTGGCTGTCAGATAACTGGCCTGCCTGCCTTTGGGCAGACCGACACTCGGCGGGCCCGGCCGGCTACTCCGGTGCGGCGAGGCGAGGCTGCGCAAGAGCACATCAGCGCGGCCCAGTGATCATGGCGATGTGTCCCCAGCCCAGGAGGGATATATAAGTCATCACAGTCCCGTCTCCGCGCACCATTCCCCTCCGCTCATCGATATCCCATGTCTGCTCCCCCGCCATCCTACAACGCTCCTCCGGCTGGCAACCCTGACCGCAGGCCGCTCCCTGACGGCTGGATCACCCGCTGGGATGATAAGTGCGCCCTCCTTCTCCGCCGTTCTGTCTCTAGCCTGATCGCGCGCGATCGCATCGCAGTTACCGTTCGTGGTGTGTCCCTGCATGCCGTTGCCCGCTGTGCAGCCCGCTCACCCGCGCACCGACGTAGGTACTACGTAGACACACGCGCACAGCCGCCACGCTCGTCCTGGGAGCACCCACTCGGCCCGCCACCGCCGCCGCCCACATCACCGCCGCGGCAGAGCTACGCGCCTCCGTCCGAGCCACCTCCGAGCCGCAGTCCCAACTACGGCAGTGGCGGTGCACCATATCAGGCCGGGCAGCCATACGGTGGCCCGCAGCCGTACAACCAGCCGCCGTTCCAAAGCGCATACCAGGGTGTCCCGCCGCAAGGACAGCGCGACTATCCGAGTGGTGGATTCCCTGGTGGGCCCGGCTATGGCGGCCCACAATATGGCAGCGGGCCTGCTGGCTATGGCGGTGGCGGTGGCGCACCGTGGGGTGGTTCGCAGGGCGGTTGGCAGCAGCCCCCGCCACAGCAAGGTATGTCGTGCCTGCTCTGCATACGGGACGAGGCGGTGCTCAGGCGCCCCGGTGGTGCATGACACCAGGATACGCACAGCCCCCTCCCCAAGTGGTACAGCAGTCGCGCGGCAGCGGACGAGGCGGCGGCGGCATGGGTACTGCGCTTCTAGGTGCGAGAATGTTCCACACAGTGGCGAGACGCATGACAGGCCTCATGCCCTCCCTTTCCTTGCGCAGCGGGTGGTGCCGGTTTGGTGGGCGGTGCTTTACTTGGCGAGGCATTTGAGAATCACGAAGACGATGAGCGCCAGGAGTCCTACGACCAAGGTCGGTTAAATTCGCTGCCCCGCTGCTTCTGCGCGTGAGAGCTGATCTGATTGCACGACGCGTTGCAGGCTACAATGACGGCCAGGATAACGATTACGGAGGAGGTGACTTCGGTAACGGAGACTGGTAAACGCTTCGAAACACGCTGCACCGTCGCCGGCAATATTTGTAATTATGCCACTTGTTTTCTCTTCTCGGGAGGACCGGCCCCTTTTATTGCTATGAGTTAGAGCATCGTTTTCTGCGTGTAGTTCAGCCTCGACTTGATTGATACGTTCCTTCCAAGATGCTTCCAGCCGGTTTCCGTTTACACTTATGCTTTGCCATACAACACATGGGCCTCTTGTATAGATATGGTATATCTTGCCTCGGAAACCTTGTGGAGACCCTCAAGATCGGAAATCCAGCAGCAGGGGCAACTACAATTTTGGAGACGGACATACCTGATATACCTGATATCCGACGGAGGTCATGGGGCACGCTCGGAAGGCAGTACGGAAGACGACATTCCGCGCGGCATTATCATCTTGAGCTGAGCGCTCTTTAGAAGCTGTTGTGCGACGGGAGCAAGAGGGCGCAAGTGTATGCTCTATTGAGCAACGCTGTACCTGCCTTGTGGCATATGCGCTGCACTGGGGCGCCAACACTAACGCGCTCATGGTTTTAGCCACGTCTGAGTGTGTCCCTGCAGGTAGTTGGTGACGCGTGAGCTGGCCATTTCCCAAGACATGGGACACGTCGGGTCAGATGTCCTGCAATGCTACACGCGGTGAGAATAGGGTGGCGGTAAGCGCGCAGGACTTGAGTTCTTGAATATGAAATGACATGCACGAGGCTAATCCTCCGCGCACGTATCTGTTCAATCGACTGTCGGGGTTCGCAGGAGCAGTTCGAGTTTGTCCCAGAAAGCAAGTCGAGCGCGCGACTGCGCGGCCGCCGCTGGCGCCGTCCGGTCTCCGGCGACCACCCGTCGCTTCCCGGCACCCCCGGGCGATTCCAATTCCCGTCGGGCTGCGAATCGCGCCTGTGGCACCGGCGGCGTTTGCCGAGCCGGGACCGCTCAGTCGCGTCACGTCAATTTATCTCGACTCAGCCCTGTCCTTGTTCCTCGCGTCGTCAAGCCACAATAGACCACTGACTCTTCATCGACCTTCCGTTGGAAGCAAAATGGCAAGGACGAGAGGTAAAGCGGCAGCAGAGCAAAATGAAGCCTCAACGACGCCTACAACGGTCTCGACGACGCTCTTCCCAAACAGCAACGCGGGATCTACTTTTGATACCCCCGCTACCAGTGACATCGATGAAGAAGAAGCTCAATTATTGAAAAAGGCAAGAAGAACTTCCACCAAAGCCTCAACGACGCGCCAGAAGAGGCCTGCTGAAAGTGATGACGACGAGCAGTCGGTTTCTACTAAGCCTGCTGCAAAAAGACGCGCTACAAAAGTGACCGCCTATGTTGAGATAGTCAGACCCGCAAATGCGAATGTGAGCGCCGCCGCAGTTCATGCAGGCTGTAGTTGACTGTCATCTCGTCTCAAGACACCCAAAAACAAGGGCAAGGGCAAGGTGCCAGCCACACTGGTAGACTTGACTGACGACGAAATCGTCCCCGATTCTGAGGCCGGTCTTGAATACGAGGAACTCGCAATGTTTGAGGACGACGAAGACGACGAAGACGACGAAGATTTTGAGGACGACTCCGACCTCTCTGTTGGCTCAGAAGAATTGGATGACGGCGACGACGCAGGTATCACTCTCCGCACGGGGCGCAAGTCGCCGTACAAAAAGGCATCACGCGTCCGGCCCATAGATATCGATGACTCTGAAGAGGAAGCGATCATGCTTAGCGCCGCCATCGAACAGTCGATCCGCGATGCCGCTCATGAGAAGGGTGGCTCATCAAGTTCTGCTCCTCGCACCGTTTCCACACGCGCTGCGCGTACCGCTGCCGCCGCCGAGCGTCGCCTCGCCATCGAACAGGGACGTGAAGACAACCCTATCCTGATCTGGGACAGTCCTATCACGGTTCCGGACAGCGAGCCCGGGGATGAGTTGACGCTCTCAGACTCGGAGGACGAACCGCCCTCAAAGAAGGGCAAGGGCAAGGCTAAGGCAAATGCAAGGAAAGGCAAGGCGGTGAACCGGAAACCTAGCCGCAACGAACAGCGCTACTTGGAGCGCAAAGAATCACTTCGGCGCTCTCGCGTGGAGAAGCAGGAGATGAGAGTGGAGGAGCTGAAGCTCGGCAGGCGCCTGACCTATGTAGGTTTTGCATGTGGTGCAGAATCCGCCGTTGCGCGGCGTCGGATGCTGAGATCTTTCTTGATCAGGCTGAACGGTCGACAATCCAGCTGCACAGACATCACCCCGAGCTCCGTGATGCATGGGGTGATCTAGAGGCCACCGTGCAGATCGTGGAACCGCAGAAGGCGGAACAACCGTCGGGTCTCAAGGTCACGCTGCTGCCCTTTCAGGAGGAATCGCTCTACTGGATGCGTAAGCAAGAGTTTAGTCAATATACGGGTGGTCTTCTCGCGGTCGGTTCATCTGGTTTCTCATAATCTTCAACGAACTCACTCGAGCTACGCGTGATAGGATGAGATGGGGTAAGGATGAATCCATACTGGAATTTTGATGTTATCTGACGCGGCTGCAGTATGGGGAAAACGATTCAGATGATCGCACTCATGGTGTCGGACACCATGAGGCCTAATCTAGTCGTAGCGTGCGTGTGCGTTCTCTTTGGAGGGTCGGTGTCCTGATTTTATGCGATGGACAGCCCGACAGTCGCGATTATGCAATGGCGGAACGAGATCGAAGCGCATACATCCGGGATGAAAGTTCTAGTCTGGCATGGCGCCTCGCGCATGACCGACCCCAAAGAACTGAAGAAGTATGATGTTGTTCTGACCACATACGCCGTGCTCGAGAGTTGTTTCCGCAAGCAGCAATCAGGCTTCAAACGCAAGGGCTCGATCATCAAGGAGAAGTCGCCCCTTCACGCCGTTGAATGGACGCGTGTTGTCGTATGTGGCCGTGTTTGCCTGCCTCATTGCCCCTCACGTGTCCGCTTTGCTCCAGCTGGATGAGGCGCACAACATAAAAGAACGCGCGACGAATACCGCGAAGGCGACATTTGAATTGAAAGCAAAGTACCGCTGGTGCCTTTCCGGGACGCCGCTCCAGAACCGGGTCGGCGAGCTGTACAGTCTGGTCAGGTTCTTGGGCTGCGATCCCTTCTCGCACTACTACTGTATGTCGGACCCCTTTTCTCCGCCCGATAGGGCCGTCTGACGCCCGTCGCGTTTAGGTAAGAAATGCGACTGCAAGTCTTTGCATTGGAAGTTCAGCGATAAGCGAACATGTGATGGTAAGCCGGTCTTCGCTTTTGACGAGTACGTGCCCATACTGAGCACCATCTAGACTGTGGACACAGTCCTATGATGCACACGTGTTTCTGGAACAACGAAATCCTCACCCCTATCCAGAAGCACGGGATGCTGGGCCCGGGCAAGGTCGCGTTCAAGAAGTTGCGCATTTTACTTGACCGGATCATGTTGCGGCGCACTAAAATACAGCGCGCTGATGACCTTGGCTTGCCGCCTCGCACAGTGATTGTGCGCCGTGATCATTTTAGCCCTGAAGAGAAGGAGCTGTACCTGAGCCTCTTTACGGACGCGAAGCGCCAATTCAGCACATACGTGGATGCCGGGACGCTGCTTAACAGTGAGTCTTCGGTCTGTTAACGACATATGGGCGTCTGCTGACCCGCCGAGGCACGCAGACTACTCCAACGTCTTCAGTTTAATCACGCGCATGCGCCAGCTGGCGTGTCACCCGGACTTGGTCATCCGAAGCAAGAACAACGAGGGCAAGTTCGGCGAGGTCGGGGGCGAGGCCACTGTGTGTCGGCTGTGCAATGATATCGCAGAGGACGCCATCCAGGCGAAATGTCGGCACATTTTCGACCGCGAGTGCATCAAGCAATATCTCAACACGTCTATCGAAGCGCACGTATGTCCCGCTCTGTCCATCTGATCCGTACCGACCGCCCCTGACACGGCGCTTATAGCCTGCGTGCCCGGTCTGCCATCTCGCACTCACAATTGACCTCGAGGCGCCCGCGCTCGAGTTGGAGATGCCCGCGTCTTCCCGGCAGGGCATGCTCGGGCGCCTGGACATCGACTCGTGGCGCTCGAGCTCGAAAATTGAGGCGCTCGTGGAAGAGCTGAGTAACCTCCGCAACCAGGACGCGACGACGAAGAGCATCGTGTTTAGCCAGTTCGTGAACTTTTTGGACTTAATCGCGTTCAGACTCCAGCGCGCTGGCTTTAATGTGAGCTGGCGCTCTTGCTCCTGCGCTTGAGCGTACTAAACTAACGGCGGGGAAGGTATGCCGACTTGAGGGGACGATGAGCCCACAGGCACGAGATGCCACCATTCAGTATTTCAGTAGGTCTTCCGAAGCAGGGGAGTTGAGTGCTGCTGATAATCACTGTTCTAGTGAACAACGTACACGTCACGGTTTTCCTCGTCAGCCTGAAGGCTGGTGGTGTCGCACTCAACTTGACAGAAGCTTCTCGCGTGTACCTCATGGACAGTTGGTGGAACCCTGCAGTTCGTGTTTCTCTCGTCGTATCTCGTATTCTTCATTACTGATGCTTCATTCCAGGTCGAGTTCCGTAAGTTTCTGCATATAATCTTGTCTTTCCCCGACTTGACGGTATCACAGAGGCGATGGACCGCATTCATCGTCTTGGTCAGCGCAGACCAGTGCAGGCGATCAAGATTGTGATTGAAGACAGCATCGAGAGTCGTATCGTGCAGTTGCAGGAGAAGAAATCAGCGATGGTCGACGCCACCCTCTCGACTGACGACTCGGTACGTGCTTCGCTGCCCTCCTACCTCCAGACCACTAACACAGTTATTCGTATAGGCGATGGGCCGCCTTACGCCTGATGATGTGTGTCTTTTATTTCCTTGCACATTATGTGACTAACGCCCATGGTTTACAGCTTTCCTTCTTGTTCAGGGTGATTACCATCCTTTCCTTCGAGAGGCGTAAAGCTGACGTTTGCCCCGTTTAGCTGTAAAGCACTTGTATGCGCAGTCAACTAGACTAGATCCTACAATTGACCCTGGGTCTCTTGATCCCACTGACAGCAAAAGATTTTGTCTCGATGTCCGGCCTCACAGTCACTGTCCACCAATCATTATCTTACTCATCCCCTAGCTGTTGTACACCATACACCTCTTTCATATTTGAATGGCGTCATGCACCCTGCTCCGCACCTTCACTCTTGTCCCGTTCCTACTTGATGTTATATAGGTTGATAACCTGATGGTGTCTCACCCCCTCTGACGGGGTTACCGTCTGGACAACTCTTACGGCAGTATGCTGTTTTTTTTTCGGGACTGTGGTACATATCCTTTCGATTGTGTTGCCAAATGGTGGGTGGCACAAGCAGGCAGACAACTGCGAAGGCCGCGCGGCACGTGCGCGTGCTCCGAGACGAGCGCGCCAGCATGATACATATTTGAAGTCACCGCGGCAAGCGCCTCCTAGTATCTCGGAATTCCCCGATAACTAATCTAAGGTAGTGCGACGTTGTACCATCTTCTCTATCGCATCGCATTATAGGACGCGTCTATGGCGATACTGTCCGAGTCCGTGGAAGACGAACCCCAAGATGTCGGTGCCTTGTTGACCAAGCTGTGCGTGCCTGCCGAATTTGCACGCTACGAGACCCTGGAGGACAAACAAGTAATTGTGCAACTTGACGAATGGAGAATGAATGCTCTCAAAACACTCGAAGACCTTTGTAACGCGCTCAAGCAGAATGGAACCGAAGTCGGTCTGGAAGTCGTCTACGCCTGCGCGGCGTTCCAAGGCGATGGAGAATGGACGTCTGAAGACATGAACACCTTAGCATCTGGCAAGCACTCGACGCGCACCCTGTGTCGCGGGCCATGACTCACACAACTGTCTAGACTCCTTGACTTCGGCCGGAGATCCTTCGTTGTTCTTGGAAGACATCTTCGCGCAGCGTCTGAAGCCCTTGTTTCAGAAGAACCCCCATCCAATGCTGGATACCGAGACTGCGCGTAAGCTTCCGAAGTCTGCTGGGGGGTACGCTGCTGCGCAGGACGCGTACGAAGGGCAGGTCTGGAAGGAGCAACCGGGAATAGGGAATATCCTTCTTTGGTGCGTCCAGCACATTGATGTACGACTGCCCAGTCTGATCCTGGGCCGTGCTGACGCTGATACCTAGACTGATGCATACGAGCGCATGTGGTACCTGGTTGTGCCACCGGTTATGACTCTCCTGGACGATTTCGAGGCAAAGTACAAGCTTACTGGCATCCGCGTTATCAACGCGATGCTCGAGCGCGTACCACCTTCACTCCTCAGTCGTACTGGGATCGCGGAGCTCATCCTCTCTGTACGCTCTCCAGCCGTCTTCTGGCTTTACGCTTTCCCTCATGCATGTGCAGTCGTTGAGCAATGCGCTTACGTTCCTCCACTCGCCGCACACCCCCGCGATCCTGCGTGCCGCAATTCCAGCCGCGGTCAACCTCATCGAACGCACGACAAAGTTTGGTTCAGAGGAGCGCTTCAATCAGCTCTGCGCTCTGCTGGGTGATGGCGTAATCGGTAGCGTGTGGATGTATAGCTCGGGGGAGGCAGATGCTATCGAGGCAAGCGTGGGTGCGCTGCCCTGTCTTGTGCATGCGCTTGGCATCGGCACCACGCGATACTTGAAAGTGCGCCCTGATGTAATAGGTAGTCGACCCAGAGCTGAAGGCCCGTAGGCGTTGATCCCGCAGCTTACGCACCCATTGCATCCGGTTCCCTACAAAACGCCCCACCCCAGGCTCCAGCTGTCCTCCCTTCGTGCGCTCAGGACAGTGATCCAGGAGTGTGCCCCACGCATGGAAAAGTGGAAAGGCACGATCATCGAAGGTGTGGCCAAATGTTGGGTCGTGCTTGAGGACACCAATGCGTCGGGAGAAGGTACGCTTAGATGTAGGGATGCTTGATCCAGGGGTCTAGGTTGACCTGTGGTTTCAGGATCAGAGAAACTGAGGCATGAACTAAGGGGCGTTTGTGTTGAATTGTTGGAAGTGGCACCGTCTGTGCGCAACGTGAGTCTTTGCACTCCTCCGCATTGCCCAAAACACTGAGGGTTGTATAGGAATACGCCAGGATCCTGAAGTTAGACTCAAAGATCTTCGAGGGACTTGTCGGAGATATGCTCGTCGCTGACTCTAGTGTGTTAGATACTGCATAATCAGAGAATCGAAGTTGCCATCGGGACTGATGCTGATATTGTTGTTTCTAACTGAATTTCAGACAGACAACTGACAAACCTCGCTTTGCGCTGTAGGCGTATACGATTACCATGCGAGACAAGGCATCCCACATGAGCGATGCTTCTCAGACGAAGAGGTACCACCGAAGCGGGTCGTCACGCTGACGCTTGACTGCTAAATCTCCCAGACAAAGGGATTGGTATATGCATAATGTCGGCTGACGCTCCTCGATGTGGGAAGAGGCGCTTTAGTCTTACGCGCTATCTGTTCTCACTGCTCTGCAATGATTGTATGAGATTCCATACTATCGGGCAATGTCATGTGTGTCTGTACTGGCCGAACCGACGTACGTGAGAAGACGTGAGAGTCGGACAAGAGATAAGCGAAGATCCAGACGCGTCTCCTTCTGAGAATCTGCTTCGACAGTTGATAACCCGGCATATATATGCACTTCAGCGCGTAGGCCTGCAACTTGGTCTTGGGACATAATCCTCGCACGCAAGTATGCCCGTAACCTGGCAGGAGCTTGTAGCAGAAAAGAAACACCGGCAGGCCGCATCTATTCCCAAGGAGTGGCTGATTACGCCCCCTGCGGATAACGTGCTTGATGTTACTGGTGTCCCCGCGCAGTGCGGCTTGCTCTCCGCCCACGACCTCGAGATCACTGAACTCAACGACGTCTCCGCGCTCCTCGACAAGCTTGCGCGTGGAGAATGGTCGTCGGTGGAGGTCACTACGGCGTTTGCCAAGCGCGCCATCGTTGCTCACCAAGTCGTGCGTCCCGCTCGTGACTCTTCTCACCTTATCTCAGGCTTAGCCCTCCTTCTCTTCGTACACCGCCTAGACAAACTGTCTTACGGAAATATTCATCGATCGCGCACTGGAACGCGCAGCTTGGCTGGATGAGCAACTCAAGACGACTGGGAAGGTCGTCGGCCCGCTGCATGGGCTGCCCATCTCGCTGAAGGACCAGATATCCATCAAGGGGCTAGAGACTACCATGGGTGCGTGCGGCATACTACGTCACTTTCTCGCGCATTCTCATACGCGCGGGTGCTAGGATACGTCTCGTGGATAGGAAAGGTCGCAGGGCGCGATGCCTCGCTCGTGGAGATCCTGCTCGAATGCGGTGTCGTACCATACGTCCGTACCAATGTGCCGCAGACGCTCATGGTTCGTCACAATGCACTACCGACCTGACCCTCATCCGAAGCATACACCCAGTGGCCCGAGACTTTCAATGCCGTCTTTGGGCGCACAGTTAACCCCGCTAATCGCACTCTCACCTGCGGTGGTTCGTCAGGAGGCGAAGGCGCGTTGATCGCTATGAAGGGTAGTGTGCTAGGCGTCGGTTCTGATATCGGCGGGTACGCGCGAAGCCTCTCTGTCATGCGTCTCACTCGTGCACACACGGTTGTGCTCTCCCAGGTCCGTCCGCATTCCAGCGGCAATGAACGGGTTGTACGGACTGCGGCCATCGTACCACCGCGTTCCCTACGAGGGCTCAGTCAACTCAATGGAGGGCCAAGACTCCCTTCCGTCTGTCCTTGGGCCACTGTCGAGCAGCCTTAGCGGTATCAAGCTATTTATGCAGGCTGTCATCGGCCAGCGGCCTTGGCTGAAGGACCCCTTGGCCGTCAGGAAGCACTGGGATGAGGACGAATACCGCCTTATTGAGCATGGTGGTGGGACCAAACTTACATTCGGAATTCTTTGGAACGATGGGCAGGTCGTTCCTCACCCGCCGGTTATCCGGGCCCTTGAGATCACCAAACAAGCGCTGATTGCTGCAGGACACGATGGTGGATACACCCAAATGTCCTTGCAATCCAACGTTAACCTTCTGCATAGTGATCGACTGGAAGCCTTACAAACACGGAGAGATTTACGCAGTCACCGTAAGCTCACCCCCCGCACGAGCCTCAGGACGTCTGCTGACACCTCACAGAGGGATATTTGGGCGGCAGCGGGAGAAGAGGACTACGCCGCCGTCACATCTCTGACTGGAGAGCCTATAATCAGGAGCATGTCCGGCCTCGATGCAGAAGCTAATGCTCAGTACATCAGCGACAAGAGCATATCTGCGTTCGAGCTCTTCCAGGTGCAGAAGCGACGGAGGATTCTCAGAAAGGAGTATCTCGACCACTGGCAGAGCACGGGCGCGACTACGTCTACTGGACGGCCGGTGGACGCCATCATCTCGCCTGTTGCGCCATTCGCGCCGCCTCCTCATGGGAAGAATAGGTATGTGTGGTGTCTACGTCGGATTCCTCTTCATGACATCTCTCCTAGGAGCGCGGAGTACACACTCATCTGGAATGCGTTGGACTACCCTGCATGCGTGTTCCCAGTTACGAGAGTGGACCCTGCACTTGACCAACGCAAGCCGGCTCACACGTTCCTGAGCGAGGTTGACCAGAAGATCTACGAGCTCTGTAAGACCACTCCCTTGTCTCGAGATACGATAATATCAACCTCGCCTCTCAGACGATTCTCCGGAGACATTCAAGAACGCGCCTGTTGCGCTGCAAGTTGTAGGTCGCACTTTGGAAGAAGAGGCTGTCATCGCGATGACCGAGATCGTTGACGCTGCACTCAAAGCAAAGCATGCGTGAAGGTAGAATGGAAGAAATGGGAATGTGATACGCGGACGTAGGCTCCGGGGATTACCGTTATGTTGTAATGTTAGCAAATGCCCAACTGTCCCAGCCCGCTCCCGAAAAACCGGGTCGGTAGCAAGGCTGTTGTGGTCCCACGTTTTACGTTCTCAGGCGACATCTCCCTGTCGTGTCTTTGGTCCGGCTATGGCGGCACAGCCGTGACACGATGGTCCTTCACACCCAGATCGGATTGAGAATGAGCATGCGTGAGAGTGCGAAAAGGTATTACGAGGATGAGGATTGGCGGAGCAAGGTATCTGATTAGATGACGCCGGCCGATGATGGGCGGCTCGCTTGCGAAATCGGCACACGCGCATCGCACATCTGACTTGTTTACTCTCACCGCGTTTACCTCCTCTTAAAGGGACACGCATCTGTAAGTGATTGAAATCGCGCTTGTGCTATGCTGAGCGCAATATATGCAACTGTCAGGTCCGTCTTGCCGCGCTCCAGTTTTCCGCATCACCATCCACCTTCGATGGTCGTATCATCAGACTGGAATCCGCAGGAACCGCTCGGGAAGGATTTTCCACCAATCAAGAATGATCTGATTTTGCGAGCGGCACGAGGTGGGTTGTAAGGTCGTTTTCTAAACCTTACAATGCTAACATTTTCGCGACGTAGGCGAAGAAACAGAGCGTGCACCAGTCTGGGTGATGCGCCAGGCAGGACGTTATCTCCCAGGTACGTGACACACCCCTAGAGTGCTCAGTCTATTGACACCGTCCACATCATCTGCAGAGTTCCGTGCGGTCCGCGCCGAGCACGAGTTTTTTGATATCTGTCGGACGCCCTCGCTCGCATGCGAAGTCACCCTCCAGCCCATCCGCCGCTACGCGGGCCTCGTCGACGCCTCAATCATCTTCAGCGACATCCTCGTCGTCCCGCAGGCGATGGGCATGGAGGTGCTCATGAACCCCGCGCCGTTCTTCCCCGCGCCGCTCGACACGCCCGCCGACATCGCGCGCCTGCGCACGCACGTCGACGTGCAGCAGGAGCTTGGCTATGTCTTCGCTGCTATCACGCGCACGCGCCACGCGCTCGCCGGCGAGGTCCCGCTCATCGGCTTCTGCGGTGCGCCGTGGACGCTCTTCTCGTACATGATCGAAGGTGGCGGCTCCAAGACGCTCCAGAAGGCCAAGACATGGCTCTTCCGCCACCCAGCCGAGAGCAAGGCGCTCCTCGCGCGCATCGCGGGCGTCTGCGTTGACTTCCTCGTCGGCCAGGTCGACGCTGGTGCCCAGGTGCGCCCCGCGTTCCCCCCTGACCTCGAATTACACCGTGCTGACCACACCCTGCAGCTTCTCCAGATCTTCGACTCGTGGGCGGGCGAGCTCTCGGCGGACGACTTTGCCGAGTTCGCGCTCCCGCCGCTGCAGCACATCGCTGCGAGCGTGCGTGCGCGCCTCGCCGCGCAGAACCTGCCCACCGTCCCGCTCATCCTCTTCGCAAAGGGCGCCAACGCGCACACATCGCTCGCCGCGGCGGGGGCGGCGGGCTTTGACGTGCTCGGGCTCGACTGGGGCGTCCCGCCTGCCGAGGCTCGCGCCGCCGCGCCCGGCGCAGCACTGCAGGGCAACCTCGACCCATCGCTACTGTACGGCGGGCGCGAAGCCATCGAGCGCGGCGTGCGCCGCATGTGTGCTGCGTTCCGCGTGGGCGGCGCCGCACCCAAGGGGTGGATCGCGAATCTCGGGCACGGCATCACGCCTGGCGTCGACCCGGAGGACCTCAAGTGGTTCTTCGAGTGCGTGCAGAAGTATTCAGCGCGCGAGAGAGCGGTGTAGGCATACCAGGGAGAAAGGCAGACAGACAGGCGAAAAATGATTCAGGGTGTTTATAGAATATTTCGGTAGTCGTACATCAATGTGTAGCGTGCAAATACGCGGGCAGGTATCGCACGCATGCGGTATCACGGACGCCGTGCCAATATGTATGTCCAAACAAGGTGTCAAGAGAGCTAAATGCGACAGAATATATAAGATCTCATGAAATGGGGATGTGGATGTGATAAGATGCGGGATGGGGGGTGGGAAGTGGGAAGTGGGACTGGATGGGGAGTGCGGGGGGTGGTGCTTGGTGGATGATGCAAAGCTGCAAATCATGTGCAATGAAGGTTCAAAACAAATCAGATGAACAGCGAGTCCAATGCATGCGATGAGCCGATGGTCCAAACTTATGCGACGACATCGGCCGCGCTGAAGCTGCTGCGTCGCCGCCTTACGCTCCGAAGCCCGGGTCGCTCGCTCTTGTTGCCTGGCTTGACTACGGCGTTCGCACCGTTCTTCATCCACTCGTTGGCGTTGGCTCGCGTTGCGGGTGTCTTTAAAGCCACATCGCCGAGATTGCTGACGGATGCATGATGACCGTGCGCTGGGCGCTTCGGTACAAGTGTTGGTAATCTTGACGGTGACGGCGAAGCTGGCCGTGCGGTCCGTCTGGGGGCAGGGGCGGGAAGTGTGGGCACCTTCTGGGGTGGGCGCGCGGAAGTCGCGTTTGCTAACCTAGGGATCTTGTTGGGTGGGGCAGCCGCCACGTTTGCCTTGGTCGCGGTTGTGCTGAGCACAGAGCCGGGCTTCCGCGCAGCTGCAGTGGAGCGGGTTACCCGCGTAGGGCGCTGTTCCGAGGCCGTGACTCTTGCAGGACCGGTCTTGGGCGCAGCGCGAGTCTTCGGGCGCGGAATGGGTTGGGAAGCACCTAGCGCCGGAAGTGTGTCCTCCGCCTCGTCGTCCACCTCGTCGTCAGAAGAATCGGTAGCGACTCGCTTCGCGTTCGGCGTCTTGCGTGGCTGACCAGGAGGCGCGACCGCGCGGGCACGGGCAGAAGCAGCGGCGACGTGCTTGCTCGGTGTGACGGGAGGTACCGCATTCACTGTTGCAACAACAGCCTCCATTGGCACATTCTCCGTGTCTGTGTCGGCGGGTGGTGTAACGGGCGCGACAATCGTGGCCGCAGCGAGCGCGGCTGCAGCTTGCGTCCGCCGAACTTCGTCGACCGCCGCCCACTTCGCCCACTCCAGTTGCTTCACGTACATGAACTGCTGCTGCGGACCAACGACACAGCCGGGGCGGACTATGCGCATAAAGGCAATCGCCTCAGTTGCAGTGAATCCGTACTTCCAGACAAGATAGGCACCGATCAGGGTACCCGTGCGGCCGAGGCCTGCTTTACACTGCTCGCGGGGTGAGGAGACGTTGGATATGAAAGGTAAGTGTGACGCACGTGAACTGCCACAACCCCGCCGTTCTGAATGATCTCGTCAGAGATATCAATAAACCGTCGCACGATTTCGTCCGTTGGGTTTGTACCGTCGTCGAAGTACAGCTCTAGGTGGTCGACTCCACGGTCGAGGAATGTCTGGCGGTCGTACAAGGGATTGTTCAGCCGGACAACGATCTTGACATTGTGTTGCTCGAAATATTCTAGGCAGTTCTGGAAAGGAGTGGGGAGCTTGCGTTGCAAAGCGTGTGTCTTGACATCTTTCACAGGTGAAGTCGGGGCGCCCGATGTCGCGGTCTGTCCCTTGGCATCCTTTTGGCTCTTGATCCATGCGGGGTCCATGGGCGACGCGAGTGCGATGAAATGCGGAGAGATCCAGTTCCAGTCCCCGTTCTCCACCTTCTCGTAGAACTCGTATTCGTTCACATCGAATTCGTTCAGGTCGCACAGACCGTTCTGCATGGCTTTGTACATGCCCCAAAGGCAGTCTTGGATACTCAAATTGAAGTCAGACCGCCCGCGACCAGCGTCACGGAAGGGCATGAACTCGAGCTCGGCGATGGGCTGAAACGCTTCCCATGGTGCTCGTTGTTGTACAATGAGCTGGGAACAATCAGCCTCTGAAGATGGGCGGGGCGCTGTGTCGTACCGCAAACAGGGCCATTAGCAAGGCAGCGTTAGCCTTGCGTTGAGGGTCATCGGAGGTGTAGAGAATGAGGCGATGAGAGGACAGCTCCTCGTCCTGAAACGGGATGGCATGAGCACCGCAAACCAATATAATTATTAATTAGCAGGCTGTAGCGTAGGTCGTGCAATGTGGACCGAGGGCAAGAGTTGCACGGTTCACATTGCCACCGAGCCCGGGAGATATAGCAGAGATGACAGGGAGAACCAAGGACGCTAGCTGTTGGGAAGGCTGCAAAGTCCGTGCTAACCCTGGGAATCTGTGCTATGGGTGGTAGCCCAGTCCTCTACCCAGTGCCCCACAACTCCGCAAACCGCCCGCGACAGTCGCGGTTTGGATGCCAGGGAGAAGATAGACACTCACAACAAGTAGGGAGTGAATGTAGATGCACGCCTTGTAAACCATGGCGATGTTGAGAGGGCCCCAGTCTTGGAAGAAGCTCATGTACATGAGCTGGTCGTCGATGGTGAAGTAGTAGTGCTTGGTAGTAGCCTCGAACGAGTCAGATGGGGGTGTCCGCATGCCGCGGACGTCGACCTGCTCGAGTTGGATATCTGGGTCATTGAGGGTCTCCTGTTTCGGTGGCGGATGGGGGAATGTTGTGAAATAGAGCCTACACGTGCGTGGTTTAGCTCTGCCGTGCCATGTGAGGCAAACGGTGAGTGCGCAGACGCACCTGTCGCCAAAGCGGCAGAGGGGTTCGCACTTGGGCACCATGAGGATGGAGGGCAAGGCGCGGGTGGACAGAGGGGAGCGAGGTTGAGCGATTGCCCAAGCGCTGCGCCCGCCCGAACACGTTGCGGTCGCGCGCCGTAAATAACTGTAAACAACGCCTGCTCACGTGCCCGCCTCCCCAGCTCACTCCTCCAAAATCGACCTTTCCTTTCTCGTCCCCGCCTCTATTCGCGTCGTCGTCCTCAACTGAGCCTGCTGATCATCTGTCCTCGAATCTGATACATTACGGAGTTACCGGCCCCCTACTCTGCATATGAAGCAGCGCGTCTGCTTCCGTGACGCGATCGACATCTCAGATCTGCTGCCCATGCATTCTGCTCAAGATACCGAACATTTATATACCTTTCGTCATCTCCGCCGGCGGCTGTTGATGTCTCCTTATCAGTGGGAAATCCACCTTCGCAATCGATGATTTCAACTCTAAGTGTGAGAAAGTAGAGGGCGCAAGTGTCTCGCTGGTCCCGGACGCCGATCGTCATCGGGCACTGTCAACGGACTGGCACAGAGCAAGTTATAGGTGCTTCACAATATGGTAGGTGACAGAGACTGGTAACAAAATACGAGCTTGAGCACTGCAAAGACAAGCCACCACGTGCGCCTAGGCACCTCTCGATAGTGGCCGAGAGTCCCCTCACATTTGAGTGAATGAGTTGACAGAAGCGAAACAACGCCAACGTAAAGGACGAGCTCATTCCTGTCCCGTGGACATGCGCCAAACCTTGTTCATGAGAGTGGCCGAGTCGTCTGTCGCGCTCTCAAGCGACGCAAACGACACGACTGTGAGGGTCGTCACGAAGCTGCGGAGGTACGGCGCATACTGTTGGGGCGCAATCAGTATTTCGGAAAAGAACACTCCAGAAGAGACGGTCCGTACCACTCGGCAGAAGTGCTTGTACCATATCCAAGTCTGCCAAGCTGCCCACTCTTCGTCTCCCCAGCTCGCGTGGGTATCCCAAGCGCCCGGTGCGACAACGCGTCGTGGCGTGTCTGAGGATGAATGGAGGGCGTGCACAAAGCCCTCAAGCACCCGCGCAAGGGTCGACTTCTGCTCACGCTGCACCGCGCTGTAGGCCTTCAGAGCCTGTGCCAGCTGTGGCGAGTCCTCAGTCGGCGCCTCTGGATGATCTGAATAAACCTCAGCAAAATACATGACGGGTTGCAGCCTTGCGGGACCGCACCTGTGCCGTGCATGGTCTCGGCGTCGACTTCCATCGCTGTAGCATCTGCGTTGCCGCCCGCATTCGCTTTCGCCCGTGCATCGTCTTCATCTTTTCGCAGCGCCACCACCTTCCGCCTCGCAACCACGACGCGCCCATTCGCCTTGTCCACAGCGCCGCGCAGCACATCCCACTCGAGCCCGCTCGCGCGGTTCGCGAATGCCCATGCGACGACGTCCGCAGGCTCAACAATCTGATACTGCATCAGCTTGTCGAACACGATGCAGATCATCTGCCGCGAGCGCCGCCAGAAGCTTGCTGCGAGGGTGAGCAAGTGCGCCTTTGCGTCGGGCGGAGCTGCAAGCGCACGCAGCACGGTGAGATACCGTTCGACTGCGTTCAGGAAGTGTGAGAAGGACCGCGCGCCAATGTGCAGCAGCGACTGGATCGTGAGCGCGCGCACGATCGCGTCTGGGTCCTCCGTCCCGTCTGCCGTCTCGGACAGGGTGTTCTTGAGGGAATCGAGATGTGCAAGGACGTCCTCGGGCTTCATGCGGCTGCGTAGCTGGTTAAGGACACTCTGTGCCAAGTCGTAGTATGGTGCAGCTGTGAATGCTATTCAATACAGGTGAGAGCTGCAGGGGAGGGTAACGTACTAGAATCCTCATAATCATATGTGGGACCCGGCGCCTGGTCGGGCATGGCACCGGCCGCTGGATCCTGGAATGGCTCTGGCAACGTCTTCAAGATGCGGTCGTAATACGATAACCGGATTTCCAGCTCCAGCGCTCTCTGCACGAAGGTGCGCTTCGGGTGCTGCGAAGGTAGCGCCAAATCCGGAATCCTGTTCCGCAACGTCAGCTTCTTGGCAACTGCCCGGGTTGGAACACGACACGGACCATTCTTTCCACACCCACGAGAATCCGAAGTTGCTCATGTGCACAGAGAACCATTCCGCAAAGCGGCGCAGTACTTCCGTGTCGAGTCCATCTGCACAGTAAGAGTAAAGTTTGCGAATAGACTTGCCGACCGCAGGTCCGACAGTTGAGGGCGATAGCTTGCACAGTTCCGTGATCAATGCAATGTAATAGATAGGCTTGGCAGGGCTATCAGGTAAAAGGAACTGTGCCCCAAGGATGGTCTAATGCGAGCCAAACGTCGTAAATAGCACCAGGGGATAGCGCGGGGATAACTTACCTCAATAATGGTACTCTCAAGTTGCCAGTCGCGCCCAGGGAGCGGAACGCGGTCAGGGGTGTCAGTAGGGTCTCCCGGTCGTGGCTTGAATGTACCCCTGATGGACCACTTCGGATACTCCACCAAGATGCGCGCGCATTCCTTGCGGTTTACTTCGAAAATCTCGACTATGTCGAGCAGGTCAGCGCGTACGACATATCCAGCCGATATCTTGGGGTCGGCTGTCACCTACGTCGCAGCCAGGGATTAGATGATAAAGGGGGTGCCTGGGAGCACGCACATCGTTGTCGAATAGGCGAAGCATGTACTCAGGCCACTCCTCCTTCCTGATGGGAGCATGCTCGCCAGAGTCCGTCGACAGGCTCTCAAGCTCGATGATTTCTGGGGGTACGAGGACAGAGGGAAGGTCGAACGGAGGCGCCGTCAGCGAATCCATGCCAAGGTACGGTTGAGGGAAGATGCTAGAGACGTCAGCAAAGTCGGAGAGGTCGAGGCTTCTGAGAGCAGAGACGGCGCTGTCTAGGATCTGCGATGGGTCCGTCAGGGCGCCACGACATGATGCCTTGAGTGTTTGCGTACCTCGTCGGCATGCTCAGTTGGTATTTCTTCGGGATTCAGGCGAACAAGAGGATGGACTAGCCACTTAGCGCCCTTCACAGAGTCGTTATACGCCTGCACGCTAGTGATCATCTCGATAACCGCAGCCGCGGAGTGGTCCTTCAGCACTGGACCGGCCTGCGACCACATCACATTACTGGGCACACGTTAATCGCAAGAACAAACATACCCTCATCAGCCCTTCGGCCGCGCACCGTGCTGCGCGCTTCGCCCGTCCGTTGGAGACGCCGAACTCGTCGAGCACTGCCGTGAACGACTGCAGAAGCCCTAGCATGGACTGTGGTGATATGACCTTGGCGACAGTCAAGTGGGCAAAGAAATGAATCTGATTGAGGAGCAAGCTGAGGATACCGCTGTGAGAGCATGGTTTCAACACTCACGCATAGACGCGTCTCTCTCCACGCAAGTTTGTCCAGGTAGGCTTGGAACCCCTTCCAAAAGTCATCGAGAACTTGTCGGCCGAGCGTCGGCTGGCCACCGCTTGCGGAGCCATTTTCTTCACCTTCGTTCGTGGGTAAGGAAAGGTTGTATAGAAGGGCGGCATAAAAGGGAGTTTTGTAAGGTTGTTCGGTGACTCTGAATAAGCAGAAGTAAGGAGGAGTATAAGAAGAGGACTCTGACAAGTGCGTACGCTAAACGAAAAGCTTCGGCAACGACAGGTATGCTGGATGCTTCATGAGAGCGGATTCTTGAGGCTAATGTGGGCAACTCCTGCTCCGCGTCCTAGGCAGCAGCAAATCGTTAGAGATGGGAAGGGTGAGATTGACGAGGACCGACCACTTCGCCGAACTTGATGATGGCGCTCTTCAGCTTCTGGTCCGGTGACTCTGGGGCCTCTCTCCGGAAGTCATAGTGGTCATGGTCATCTGGGCGCACCAAAAGCTCAATGATCCTGTGGACGCAGCAAATCCCGATTCATCTTACCTCCTCGACGACGTCGACGACCTCCGCCGCCGTATCCGCCGCTGTGTCTCTCGTAACTCATGGTCAGTCAATAATAGTGTGCTTAGAGTCTGGTGGGCAATTGAATGGGTTCAAACTCGAAGTGTCGGAACGCACATCACGTGCGCTCGCTTTCTGAACTCGTCCCGCGCGGAGCGTTCCGGGGCTCTTCGGACTGGCCACAAGTCCACCTCCGCGTTGTATCTCACACCGTTGTTATTGCAGGCTCCTCAGGCCCGGGTGCGTCCTTGTCTGGGAGATAGTGACTCAACTCACAAATTTGCAGGCATGCGAGGCGGATGCTATGCAATTGGTCTACGAGGGCCAATGTCACCATCCTGCGCGGCGTCGCGTGTACGCGAAATGCAAACATTAAACACATCTTACCCATCTTGAGAAGAACCAGATATTCGAACACTCGATATCTCAGCTCTCAGCTTCACCCCGCCTCCACCGCATCGCCCCATCTTTTCACCGTACCTCTACCCGTGCGAAGGAACCCCGAACTAACATCTCTCACCCCCCTTCATCAATCGCCAACGTCTGCTCCCTCCTTCATTCGGTCCAAATCATTGCCTATGCTCGATGCGGACCATCTCTCCCCCGCTCAAATCTCCCGCGCAAGCGCAGCTGCCATCCGCATCTCCGTTGCGCGTGGCGCCGTCTGGGATGGCTTCCACCTTTGGCACTCCTTGCAATGGTCTGCACACCGTTATCATCACCCAGGGTCCACATCCGACCCTAGGCCGTCATTTCAAAAGCCCATAGCCGCGTTCGTGCCCGTGGACTTCGGCCGTGCCGTATCCACAAGGCTCGCCGGACACAGCTTGCTACACAGTTTGCTGAAAGCTGGAGAGATCAAAACTGCCGCGAGGCTTGCCGAGCAGATGATGGCCTATGGAGTCGAACTTCACCCAGTATCGTTCAGCAATCTCTTACACCAACTACATCCCTCGGCCGAGGCCACAATAGTCGACCGTCTCCGGAATCTCACCCAGCGTTTAGGCGGGTTGCGAAGCTCGAAGGTCCTGACGCTATCGCGCGTCATGCCGACTGATCCGATGATGCGTTTCGCGGTGCAGCTTCTGCAGGGTGCGCGGGAGCACCGGTGGCAGCGCACGGCCGGCATGTACGGGAGCATCATTCGTGTCTGCCTCGCACAGGGAGAGATACTGGTTGCGTCTCTGCTTCTTGTACTGTTGCTCAAGGACTACCAGCTGCGACGCGCATGCGAACGCGTCGCGAATGAAGCCGAGAGGATTGGTGCCACCGACGCCAATGCGTATGTCCATTGGAAGGTCCCAGAGGCACCATCCCGAGGTTTCCGATTGCTGCCTAACCGGAACACTCGCTTAGTATACCAGCGAGTAGCTGGGTTCCTCGAGGAGCACTGTATCAACGTCGAAGATCCACTCTTTCCCGAGGCTTCACAAGCACTGGCCAATGTCGCGTCGGAGCTTCGCGCTCAGCGCATTCCACACCCGAACCTCGCCACGCTCATCAAGGTGCTATACTCTTACCCTCAGTGTAAGCACAACGTATGGGTCACTTTACCATCTGGGGAACCGCATTTCTGCAACGCTTATCGCTACTTCAACGAAGTGCTCTCCGAACTCCTGTCTTCTCTGCCCCGGTATCGGCCGTATGATCTCAACACTAGCCTGCCCGCCTTGAACATGGACTCTTATCATGCGCTCCTGAACTACTCATTACGTTCCTGCCACTCATTGACGCTTGCGGATCGTTTACTGCACCACATGACGCAGCTACGCCGCCCGCCCCTCGCACCGAACATGGCCACCTACAACATCCTGCTGCGGAGCTGCACATTGATGCGTCGCAATGACCTTGCTGAGGACGTTTTGCGAGTCATTCGGCAGCACGTACCGGATACTCAAGTCGACACCTACGTACCCGATTTCTCTGGTCCAGCAGTGCAACGACGAAAAACAGAGGACCGTCCTCATCGGCCAGAGCCTTTCAAATGGCACCGTCGTCGCTTCCGCAAGCTCCTGGATGACATTCAGACACAGCAACTTACCGTCCCGCAGCCGAATGGCACCCTCGAGCCTGACAACACCCTCCTCACAAGCTATATGGCTCACCTCGTAGCCACCGGTCGGCCAAGGGCAGCTGCCGCTCTGATAGGACGCGTCATCCCGGAACTATTCGCATACCCCAAATTGACGACAAGTGAGGAGCGCATAGCCGCTTGGGACGCAAGCGTCTTACGGGGCGTGAAATTAGGCCCGTACTTCTTCGCTGCCGCGCTGAACACCCTGCGCAAGTCTGGCCTCACTAGCATCGCCGAACGGGTCTGGAGGCTTGCCTGCGCAGCTGAGGCCAGGAGCCAGGAGCCGGGGAGCACTACATCGTGGTCCCTGAGCATACATGCATACACTGCTATGCTGCAGCTCTACGCCGAAGAGATGAGGAGATGGCAGAAGGATGGGAAGATCCACGACAGAGTAGTGATCTCTGGCTGTTCGAGGACCCCAGTTCGCCGACGGGACCTGAAGCGCGCCGCGATTTTCCTGCAGAAGGGGATGTGCGTCTTCCGCCAGCTCCCAGTTTCAGCTCGGACGGCACAAGAGTTCCTTACCCAATCACGCGAAGACGGTTCGAAGCTGGAGCATATCCTGGCGCCACCTAAGGCAGATGCGAGATTCTACAATGCTGCCCTCAGCCTTGTCGGACGCCATCCAGGTGCGCCTGCACGCGCCCCCCGTCAAGGACCACATTCGCGGTGGAACGACATGCTACGCGACACTCGCCGGCACTTCGCGCATCGCGGCCGCAAGCCGCGCAGCTGGACCCCCGAGCTCGAGGAAGTTGCGTGCGCGGTGGTGCGCGCAGGCTATGCGCTGCCTGTCGGATTCCAGCTGCGGCTCGTTGGACGGGCCGAATGCATCATGCAACGTGAAAGGGCCGACATCAGTGCGCGCCCCAGCTCGTTCGGGAGGCGCGGGAGGCCGCGGTTCGCGCCGCACCGCATCCCGACGTTCAAGAGGAGGGGTTTGCCTGTGCGGGGAAGGTGGAATACCACAACACAGCCAAGTCTATTGCGCAGTGGCTCCAGGGACAAGTACTATCGTAGAGTAGAGTGTAAAATAGTGTGAATAACGGGTTGACCGTGATCATGACTGTGTGGTGGTCTTCGCTGCCTCCTTCGCCGCCAACATGGACTTGTGGGGAATAGGGCGTTTAGGGTCCTGCATATACACAGTGGTCATGCTCTTCCGGTATTCCCGCACCCTCCATTCCTTGCCCACGTCCGATAGTGCCTCGACCACCCGCGTGACGAGCGCGTCCTGCTCCTGCTTCGTGCTGGCGTCGCGCGCCATGCCGCCGCTTGCCTTGCGCGCGAAGATGAGCTGCACGCGCACGCCGCGCTCGAGATCTTGGTGTGCCTTGCGGATTTTGTGCTCGAGATCGCCGGGGCCGATGTTCCACGCGAACTGCACTTCCTTCTCCTCGCTCGCGCGCCGGCTCGCAGCCTTCTTCAGACGCTGTTCCTTCTCGCGCGCAACCGAGTCTTTCTTGTTAATGAGTCTTACTAGCGCATAGCCATCCGTCGCGTCAGATGGCGGGGCCACGAGCTGCGCGAACTCGGTGACGAAGACCTTCGGCTGACCCCCCGGGCGAGGCCGCTCGGTGGTCGCGAGGTTGGCAAGGACGTCGGTGAGGCGCTGTGGTGGTCGTGGCTTGCCGGTCTCGGGGTCGACGACGCGGACACGAGCATATGGAATATCTTGGTTCTTTGGAGGGACGTCGTTCGACGAGAACCGGGTGCCTGCAGTGTGTGGGGCTAGCTGGCGGGAGCCGAGGAGGCTCCATGCACCGCCGGAACGGAGAAGTGGGGTCGAGGCTAGTCGCAGCATAGCCTGGACGCCGTCAGAGAGCCTGGCAAATTCAACTGGCCGTTAGCTATGAGATAAGCGTGGTAAACCGTGGATGCGCACTCTGAACGCGGAACGCGCACTGCGATCGAGTTCAAGAAAGTGAGCGCGTCGGGCCGATGGCACCGCGCCGGGTCCCCTTCCGGACGGCTTTGAAGTAAATGGTACGCCCGGTGCGCTTGCTTCAGCCTTTACTGTGCCGTGCCCACGACGGGGTGAATGGCGACTCATTCGGCGATGATCTCGGATGGCTCGGAGCTCATCGAAGAGGTTCCCAATGAGCATCTAGCATGGATGCGTCAGGCTATGGAAATGGTGCGCCGCATACGACTTTGCTTAGATCTTCATGCTCATATGCAGGCTGAGGAAGCCCTGGCAGCTAGTGAAGTTCCCGTCGGCTGCATTTTTGTTCGGGATGGAAAGGCAATCGCCAGAGCTCGAAACCGCACCAACGAACTTCGTAATGTGAGTGCGTATTCTCATTGGAAGGAGTGCTTCTCACTCAGGCCTCACGGACTTACAGGCTACCCGTCATGCCGAACTCGAGGCTATCGATGCGATTCTTGCCAACCCCTCCCTGACGCCTCCAGGGCTACTTGCCAGTGGCGCATATGCCCTCGCCGATACGACACTCTATGTCACTGTCGAACCTTGCATTATGTGTGCCTCTGCCCTCCGTCAGATGGGCATCAAGCAGGTTTTCTACGGCTGCGCAAATGAGAGATTTGGGGGATGTGGGAGCGTTCTTGGAGTAAACGGAGGGTATGTAAGTGATTGCGCTGTCCTGGCACTCCTACTCACAGATTGTGCGCAAGTCTTCAACACCCGAAGCATCCCTCGTTCGAAGCGACGGCAGGTTACTGTCGCGAAGAAGCTATCATGATCCTTCGACGGTTTTACATTACTGAGAATACTAATGGTGCGCCGTCATCCTTCCAAGTGGAGAACCTTCCCAGCTCATTTTTGACGCAGCGCCAACGCCGAGGTCGAAGGCGAATCGCGTGCTAAAAACCGACATTCCCTCCCGAGAGCCCACACCAAGAACATAAATGAGTTAGAGCCGTCCACGTCGACTGGCTGTCTTCGCTAGTGAAATTGTATTGACCGCTCTACATTCGTGTCTTCCCTGTGACGTTCTCCTTCCACTTGAGTCCAATGGTTTGTGCGGCAAAGCTCCATTTGTCTGCGGCTTCCTTGATTCTGCAACACTTTCAGAGCGACCATCTCGGGGCAGTTGATAACACTTACTTAAGTTCGGTTGACTTGCCTGCGCCATGACCAGCCTTGAGTTCGAGTCGAAGGAGCAAGGGGTGCGGGTTGCTAGCTGCCACATGCTGCAGTGTCGCCGCAAGCTTGAAGGAGTGAAGCGGTACAACGCGATCATCGTCTGCGCATGCGGGGTCAGCATTTTGTTTAATTTAATGAGGGGGTTGCTATGCACGGTCGGCAGTGAGGAGCAGCATGGGCGGAAGGGTCTTGTTGGCCGGTACGTTGTGCACTGGGGAAATAGGATAAATAAAGTCAAAGTCGTGGGGATCGTGCGGGTTGCCGTAGTCCGATGTCCAAGCACGTCCAATAGTGAAGTCGGCGAACTGGAGTTCCAGGGTAATCAGTAATCATTATCTCTCAACATCATTGGGAGGTCACCTTCAGGAGGTCATGAACGCCGACCTCGGCAATGGCGGCCCCAAAAAGACCCTCAGGTCCACGGTTTACCGATGCAGCGACAAGTAAACCTGTATATGACGATGAACGGTTCGAAAGTTCAATTGAGCCTGAGTCTATACGACGTACCGCCGTTCGATCCACCGTTGATGGCAATCTTGCCCTTTGCTGCGTAATTGTTCTCGACCAGCCACTCCCTTAAAGTGGAAGTTGCAGCTCAGGCTATTGGGTTGTACAGCAGGCAACTCACGAGGCGGCGATGAAATCATCGAAGCAATTCACCTTCATAGACGGATCCTTCAGTGATGATTTCTCCAGCATTGTATATGGCTCACCTTGCGCTCACGGGTCCCAGCGAGATGCCATTCTTCGCCGAACTCACCACCGCCACGGATATTGGGGACCGCCAACACAAAGCCGTATGTACGCATGGCTGTGAGGATAGACGGGCTGAAGAATGGCCCGATGGAGATGGAGAAGCCTCCATAGCCTGCACGCCCAGTCAGTGTCACATCGAAACGGGTACGATCGTGATGCACCATATTGAATCGCAGGTGCTGTGCCATCGAGGGGCGTATCCTTGTGGCGGACCACGAACATCGGGACCTTGGTGCCGTCCTTGCTCTTATACCAGACTTGCTCTGAAAGGAACCCACCCTCTCCTGCTAGGCCACTAACCTTCGTCTCGCGCCAAACACTCCACTTTCCGTCGGCCTTCCCACCGCTCGGCTTGGTGAAGTCGTATCGGGCGGCGACGCCGGGTGTATCGAAGCCCGTCAACCAGACGAAGAAAAACGGCTGCTTGCGCCGTCCGTACGCAGCCAGGGAGCCGACATGGTCCGAGGCCAGACGTTTGAGTTGTTGCCCAGTCTTGAGATCGTGGATATAGAGTTCGTCCTTGACGTTGCGTTTGTAGACAAGCACTAGCCGGTCTTGACCGAGGATGGACGCATCCTCAAGGTGGGCGTCTTTGTCTTCGGGAATAAGGTCCTTGGAGAAGTCCTTGATGTGCGCAGAGCCGGCCTTCGAAGCCTTGATGAATGCTTCGACATCGACAGTGATGACTTTGTATTGGGGTGCATCGACATTCGTGTGCAAGTAGAAGGTGTAGCCATCGTTTCCGATGCTAACGAGGGACAGTCAGCTACGCAGAGCGCGCAGAATCGTGACACGCACATGCTATATTCGGCATCGAAGCCATCAACCAGCTTGATCCAACTCAAATTCGGCCCTATCGTATCCTTCTCGAGGTCTGCGAGCCATAGCAGATTTTTCTAACCTGGGTTCAATAAGAGCGGGGTAGCGGCAACTGAGGACGCACCCGTGAAGTGTCACGAGAGACGGACAGCTCTAGCCATCGTCCATCGACCTCGGAGATGCCAGCACCCCATAGCCACTGGGGCTGCTCGGGGTTCTTGATCACCGAGATGTCCCGCGCTGAATTGCAGCAGCTCAGAGAGACGTTGCAACCCCCGAGTGGCGAATGGAGACGTACACTGCTTTGTCCCAACCCTATGGTAGAACAGCTCTGCATCTCGATCACCGTCAGTCTCCGTTCCTGCGTTATCCGAGTCGGCGGGACCATGCGATGTACGATCGGGGAATCTCTGGGGAGAAATGAGTCATTTCAATGAAGCCACCGGAGAGGATGAACGCGCCTGATAGAAGAATCCTTGATTATCGTGGGTCCAAGCGATGCTGGAGAACTTGACGAAGCGGAGCTCATCTGCTAGGCGCAGGTCATTGTTTGCGTCGGTGAGTGGGTGTTCAGTGGAGCGAACATAGACGTTTGTGAAGTCGCTACCCTGGAGAATGAATGTATTATTTCCGCAACGCACTCAGCGAACAATAGCACGGAGCACGTACGGAACGAGATAGTGCATATGCGAACCATTTACCGTCACGCGAATAAGCCGCAGTGCTGAGAGAAACGGATCCATCCTTTGAGAGAACATTGGGCTGATGTAGGAAGATGAATTATTTGCATCTGGAGAGGCACAACGCAACGCACGTCGAAAAACACTTCACCGCCGGATCCATAGACAGAGTTCGGGAGCGTGCCATCCCTCGATCGGTAATAGACTTGAGACGGTGGGATGCTCTGAGCCAAGATAGTCGATGTGCATGCGAGCAGAAGCACGAACCGGATTGTGCCTGCAAGCCGCTGTTGTATGACCAGTACCATCGACCATCATCCCTCAGAACTGGAGGGCCAAACTGATAAGGGTTGCTCATGTATCAGGACTCTCAGCCTCGTCACGAACAGATGGCTCACCTTCTCATAGTCGGTACTCGTTCTGATTTCCTCCTCCAGCCTGGTCCGGTCCAAATTAGCATCCAGGAATCCACGTGTGAAGGCCTCTTGAGCAGCAACCCATGCATCTTTCTCCTCGGCGTCCTTTTCTAGCCAATTATATGGGTCATGAATCTTTACCTCGCCCTTCGCTTCACTGTGGTAGGTATCGATGTGATCGGAACGTCGCGCGGAGGGGTAACGATTCGGTGTCCACACGGTCGAGGCCATGCTCCGTCTGAGAGAGCAGATGATACTTGGGTAGTGTGAAGGGCGTAAGATGGAGAGTCTGGTGTGAGACCGCAATAGCGAGCCGCGAGATAATCGAGCGATAGGCAAGAGCATCTCCAAGTCTTGAGCGGACGGTTGTATCCCGTGACAATGAGTTCAATTCACGGCTCGATCATCTGACTCGCACTAAGGCCTAAGGGCCTGATCGGTAAGATTGCCATCACCAGGAACCCCCTAGGGTTATGTCAGCCCCTAACCCTAATATAGGTCACGTGATTTTCATGAAATCCGGATAAAGTCCATATGTTGGGTTGAGCTGGTGGTTATGGGAGCAGCAGGAGATGGGGTGGCATATGTTGGTACAAGATGGAGGTCCAGAATGAGCAAGTGCAGCAGCGCAGAGTGGGGTCAGGTGTTGAGATGGACAGGACTCAGGACAGGAAGGACATCTCTGATTAGATTAGATAAGGGACTCGGTGATCTGTGAGCTATCTGATCTACAATGTATATGACATCACTTTGTTCTAGCCCCTAAGGCTGTACCTACTTTCGTTCCTGTTCTAGATTCTTCTGGGCTCTTCCATGACCCACATGCAGTTCCGGTTGACCCACCTGCAGTTCCGGTCAACCCACTTTAGTTCCGCTTTCACATGGGTCTCTAGTTATCACATGTTACTGTTGTTTATTACATGCAAACCACACTCCTTTTGTGTATATAAAGGACACTGTTTTCGCCCTTGTAGCCTCAGTCTGTTGACTTCACTGACTGAGGCAAGTACTTTACTTCCGGTACTTCCGGACTTGCGCTTACCTAGTTACTGTCACGAACACTAGGGCCTCAAGGAGGTCGAACTGCTCAGAACACTAGAGCAAATCCAGCCCTACCAGTAAATACCCTACGCGTCGCTCACAATGCGACGCGTACCACTCACATTGCGACTACAAGTCGAAATGCATCACGTGACCCTTCACCCCCATTCCTCGCCCTACTCCCTAATGGCCAATTAACCCTGGAATACCCCCAAGATCCCGGACTAGGGATCTCTCAGAATGGCCATATTACTCGTCCCAAAGTAACCAGAACCTTGATCAAGGTGAAACACTTCATGCGTCCTCTTTGGGACTCTGATCATCAAGAACTCCATGGGGCCTCAAGCCCCACTCTGCGATGGAATCTAAGAAGCGTATCAGAGAGGAGAGGTTATGGGGAATCCCCTCTGGAATCCCCATCAGTAATTAGACCAGATTCGTCTGGGGGTCTCCAGTAGTATATAAGACCCCCATGTATCGCCCAGTGGTCCTCAGACTGTCCATCTGTGGCACTCTCATCTGTACCTAGCACTGCAATAGCACTGTTAGTGTGTTCCCCCTCGTATCTGCAATACTCGCAGCTCATCTTCTGTTCCCCCTTGTGACGCTCTCCAAACCCTCTGCTATCCTCTCTGCGCGCACCCCGCGAGTGAGTCCTGACATTTGGACAGTCTCTTACACCCTCTGATCAGCTGCGACTCTAGTGTCTTACTTTGGAATTACCGCACCTCAGACCGCGCTCCTCTCGGACCGTGCTCATCCTCAAGCGCTGATTCGTCCCTCGTCCTACTCTGATCTTGACGCTCCCCCTCGTGGACCGCCAACCCTTCTTGACTACGGCACTCCCACTCGTGGACTGTCTCCTGAACTCCAGTACCCTCCTCTCGTCTCCACTCCTCGCCCTCCACCCACGCCTCGTTCTCCATCATACCATCCGCGCTCCCCATCTCCGATCGACGTCGAACCAGGACAAATCCTCGACGTTCTCACTGTACCACCTCGCTCTCCCTCTCCTCACCACTCGGCCTTCGATTTCCTAGTCCGCCTCAGAGCTCAACAAGTGCAAGAACGTTTCGCAGAAATTGTACGCACCTCAGTCATCCCTCAGTCTCCCACTCCTGGCCCCTCTCGTACTGGTGAACAAGCTCCCAGCCCCTTGGTCGAGCCTACTCCAGCCTCCCCTGTCGTATCCACTCCCCAGCCTCGCTTGTCGCGTTTTTCGCCTCTTTACTCCCCTTCGCATCTCTCTATCCTTGCCCCTTCTCCTCATCCTGCATCGTCGACACATACTCCTGCGCTCAGTCCTGCTCCTGCTCCTGCTCCTCATCTTGTACCAACTCCCATACCCTCGCGAGCAGCGACGATATCTCCCTTAATCTTCGCTCCCAATCCAGCACCTGCCCCTGCCCTTGAAATCCTAGTCGACGTCGCAGTTGAGCAAATCCCAGATCACGCACCTCCTCCATACCAGGCTCCGCCTCGTCGCTCCCCCTCCATCTCTGAGTTCAGTGAGGACCTCACTGACTACGCCGAGAACCACTTCGTTCTCCCTCGCCGTGCACCATCCCCTGACTGCGCTCACACCAACCACTACTACCACGAGCGCATCGCCCAAGTCCTACACGGTTACCCAGCAGCAGTCGGCAACCACCACCAGCCCTTCCACGTCCCTCGTATCAGCAGCGCCCTCTATTACCTCACCCACTTCGACGAGTTCCTCCCTGAAGTCCGTCCCTTCAGGTCGATCATCCTTCCCAAGCACTACATCACCATCCCTTCCACGCGTGTAAACGGACAAGGTCCACCATACGCACCACAGTACATCTGCGCCGTCACCGCTTATACTCCCCCTTGCCGAGAACTCCCCCTTGGCGCCATCCGCTACGACTTCACCTACCACCTCATCCACACCTTCAAAGACCTCGCATTCGGCACCCAACGACTCTACGAAGGAGCAAGAATTCCCCTTCGTCACATTGACTTCCTCGACGGCCGCGTCCTCACCACTGAAGGTAACCTCCACTTCAACCACGGTCGCCTCATCCGCATCGACAACCGGTACTCCGTCGTGAACGACGCCTGCAGCCTTTACCCCCACCTCAAACTCTTCACCGCCTACGCTCGCGTTCCCAACAACATCAAGCAGATAGGCGACGATCCCTTCCTCGTTATCGACTCCAACCTCCTCGCCATCGTCCATATTCCGGTAGAAGAGTTCCTGTAAACCCAGTAAACCAAGTCGACTACCTTGTACCAGTAGTAGTATCTGCCCAATCGTTTTCTAGAGTGCGTAGCACCTCTGTGGGAGATACTATTGACTCAGACTCGACTCAGTGGAAGCACCACCCCAAGTATTGCTTGAAGGACTCCATCTGATCCTTACAACGACGACAATCGCCTAACCTTTGACCAAGCCTACCGACGCTTCTTCGACAAATATTATCAAGTCCTTCATCGCATTATCCGACTCCAGTTCTACGACCCTCGTGCTCGGTCCACGACTTTTCTACCGACACTCTAGTCCGCTCTGACTCTTGGCTTACCCCGGTTTTAACAAGACTTCGGCGATCTCTCCCATTCGGACAACTCTTTGACAACGATCTACACCTCAGTCACTGGTTCAACGCTGAAAGGAACATTGTCCAAAGTGCTGTAGAAGAACAGCACCTCTTCTGGTTCCTTCAACGACCTAGCGGTGTACGCTGGGAACCCATCCAAACCACCAACCTCTGGCTCGAACTCGAGCTCTTCTGGTGGAACATCGTCCAAGTCCACAAAGAACATCTCATCGAGAAAATCCTTACCGGCCATCGAATCTACTATCTTGAACGTTTCATCACTACTCCATACCAGACTCGTCTCCACTTCGCTCAACTTGTCCTACTTCAAGAAAACCCTCTAGTACCTCTCTACTCTATCCGCTCCGGCCCTTTCTGCAACTATACCTTGCACCTGCAAGACGCACACTGGATCATAAGTAATCCTCTCGACCTCGACCTTGTCCAATCAAACAACGACTTCCTGTATCCTGTACCTCGACGACCTCCTCTTATTCCTCCCGCAACCCCTGAATCAGACGTTGAAGAAAACAGTTGGAACAACGCCCCAAGCATCGTCAGCAACTTCAGCCTCGACGAAGAACAAGAAGCAACAGACAACGACGTCCCCAGCATCCACACTATCAGCGACCTCGACCTACAAGACACCAGTGACCTTACCGACACCCAGTATTTAGAGATCTAGTCAGATCCTCCTGTACCCTGTATTTTAGACTATCAGAGTCTTTCTGTCGCAATCCTGGCATCCAGACCTAATCGTCGACGGTCTCCCAGACACCGTCCTCCGACACCACTACCGCAAGTAGCGTTACCACCAGTACAACGTACGCCAACCCCTGAAGATCCAAGAAACCTCAGCAGAACCCGACTCATCGACATCCAACGTGATAACGTTGCGCACCACCCAGAAATCATCTACATCGGTCAAACCTTGCCTACCCGAAACTACCTTGGTTTTCACAACTTCCGACGCTGGTGCAGAGAAGAATACAATCGTCGCCAACTCCGTATCATCAGTTTCCCCCACGATCTCCACGAACTCG
>WTXD01000051.1:0-191549 GCA_022496205.1 Gloeopeniophorella convolvens | reverse complement strand
ACCCCTATAGAGGTTAGATCCTGAGGAGCAAATTTTCGGTTCTGTTCGGGATCTCCGGCCCGGGCCGGGAAGCACCGGCCCGGGCAAATTCGGTGCATTTCCATCTAACCTTGGGCGGGAGGATCGAAATTCGGTTATTTTTACATCTAACATCAGTGATAGTTCTCCAGGAGCGCTGCATGCGCAGGTGTATGAGTAAGATATTGTTGTTCTCATACATAGACCGGTACATAGGATGCAAGGATGTGTATTTACCAAATGCACGAATGCGTGAACCCCCCTGATCACATCCTTGCACGCTTCCGACTGGGAGCCTCTTCTTCATCCGAATCGGGCTCTAGTGTGTGTTTCGCGCGAGAGCTTGATCGTCTGACAAGGCATGAAACAGCGCCCAGCAACTCTTGCTGATGCTTAAGCAACTTGTCCCAGCACTTCTGGAATCCCGCGCTTGGTTTCTCCATAAAGAACCCATGCCCAATGTGCAGGCGAGAGTCATTCATGAAGGGGTTTGGGCAAATGGCGTCGAGCGAGAGGATGAGGTGGTCGCTATGAATGAAGAAGTATGTCGGGACGTGGTTCCCGCTCTCTGGCAATGTCGTAGTCAGCGGGGTCATGTATGTGCCATAGAACCTGTATCCCAAGACTACCACGCGTGAGAGCGTCGCGATATCGTTGCAAGTCTCCTCATAGTTATGCGTCGGGCGTATACCAGCCCCCTTCAAGTAAAAGACTTTGACTTGAGAAGCGAGTAAACGTGAGCAATAGTTTGGGCACGGTTTGGTCGGGGCTGCAGTGACACACCTTGTCCAACCCAAAGGCAATCCGCAAACCCAAAGACGATCCATGAGCCGGCTTGCAGCGGCCGCTGCGCAATGTGGTGAGTCCAGCATTGGACAATGGCATCTTCAAAGAGTCTTGGAGTGCGTCATAGACGTGACTGCGAGAGGTCATAGAGCCTCCCCCACTGGGAGCCTGCTCGGGATCTTCGGCCTCGGTCCTGACAGTACTAGGCGGTACTTGGTCTTGTTCTTTTTCTTGTCCTTGACGTCTTCTGGGACCTTGATTCCAAGGTTTGTCCAGCGGATTTGTGCTCAGCACCGGTCGTACTTGGCTTTGCGGTGGTCACTAGGGAATCCGATATCACGCGCATGATTTTGTTGACCAAGGATGCCTTGAGCGTGTTCAACGGCTCGATTTGCTGGATTCAGGGCTGGACACCGTGTCCGCAGTGGCATCCGCCTCAGCGTCCGGCGACAAAGCTTGGGGTGCAGCCGCCAGCGTGTCCTGCGTGTTGCTCACCCCTAGAGTGCCGGCGGAGTGTCAATCGATGCCTGGGCTTCTTGAGTAAGGGTAGCCTGGCGGTATCGATATGTGACCGCGCTTTTGGCTTCCTCAGTCTCGTTCTTCTTGCGCTCCGCAACAAGAACATCAACTCTGAAGTTATCCGCATCTGGACCAAAGTCAAGAACTTCGGCTTAGGGAGATGGGAGGGGACAGCCACTGGGGCGAGCCGTGATTCGCATGCTTCAGCTTCAATCGGTTGATTCTCTTGTAGTTTGGCTTGTGCTTTTCGATCTCTTCTAGCAACCGCTGAACCGAAGCGCGCCAGTCATCGAATTTGTTGGGAGCAGTGGTGTCGTCAGGAAGTGAATCACTGGAGAATATTCGTGATATGATTTAGCACCGCTTCACGGAAGGCAAGGGTCAAAGAAGTTGTGGAACGTACATTCGTAACGTGTCGTTGACAATCTCAGCTGCCGCAGCTATTCCGAGGTTGGTCATCTTCATGTTAACCTCTTTAGTTCGGTCCTTTGGGTACTCCTTCGCGTCCTCTTCATTCGCGCGAAGGAGTTGATCAACAGTAACGGTACTTCCTTGTTCCTCTTGATCTGCTTGGGCTTCGTCCGCAACCTCAACCTCCCCACATCTTCCGACATCGTCTCAAACTTCTTCATGAATTCGGCAAGGTGTGATTCGAAAGCGGCGGCGCTCTCTGGCCCTCTCGGAGTAAGTTCCATGCCGAGAATAGTAATGAGCGACTTTGCCTCGAGGTAGGCAGCGCAGATCAGCAGGTTGATGTCCTAATTGGACGGGAACTTCATCAAGACCTCTGGGTTAAGGCCTTTCATCTCAGACCAAGAGTGGTAATACCCCGAGCGATGCTCCCTCGCGCTCGCCTGGAAGCCCTTGAGCTTGAGTTCATTTGACATGATTGTTGCGAGTTTCGGGATCATCCATTCGACGAAGGTGAAGTCCTTCTGGACCTTGCGCGCGCACCCAAAAAAGTGCTCGCATACTTCTGTGGAATTGAGCCACAGCAGTAGCGGAACATGGGGGAAGTAATCGCGGTGCGCAAGAATGAGTGACAGCATCGCGTTGATGAAGACCGAGAGGATGTCGTAGAGCTCGCGTGAGATAAAGTGAGTGCTGATGTTGTAGTGCGGGTGCATAAGGATATAATTGCGCCAGCCGTCCAGAAAGAAACGGCCTCTCCAGAGCATCTTGATGCGAGCGGCATGCGTTATAACGCGGTTTTGCTGTGCATCAAAGACATCGCCAATGACAAATAAGTATGACTTGAGGCCATGTTCTTCGCGTAGGGCAGGTAAGATTGCGGAATACTCAATAGCTGCAGAAGAGAAAAGACGGGCGGCGGCACGATCGTCTTGCTTGTCCACGCCAATGATGTCAGCCTGAGAAGAGGGCTGTGCTTTCCCTCTGCCAGCGCAGCCAGCATCCCGACGTGTACGATGTAGCGCCCAAGTACAACGACACGTGCGCCAGACGTCACGCTACCCCTGGCGTTCTTCTTTGAGTGCTTTCCATCGGACGACGAAATGCGCGGCTTCCCGTTATCGAGGAGGGGTAGCTTGACTTTGAGATCTGGTTTGCCTTCTTCTGGGTTCGCAAATTCATACTCGCGAACTCGACCGTCGTCTATGGCCTCGTTCTCGAGGTCATGCAAGATGCGGCGCTCGTTCGAGGCGCCATCGGTGTTGTAGGAGAGGAGATGCATGTTGCGCTCGGAAAGATGGGCCTCAATGCTGTCATGCCATTCACGAAGCTCTGCTCGAGTAGTTGTAGGGCACAACGGCGTGGTCGCAAGGAGGCGAGGAGGGATACCGGGAAGGGGAGGATGAGCATCCACGCGCGCACCTGTGCGATCGGTTTCGGTGATGCTGCTAATGGGAGACACGAAGTCAAGACAATACCTTCTCTGCTACGTCCTTGCGCTCAACCTGACTCGCAACTCCCGAGAGTTCATCATATGAATCGAATGCCTTGACTTCGCCATGCATGCCGCCAAGTTTCCACTGCCCACGGTCCATGTACGAGCGCAGCGATGGGGTCAATTTTGTATCGTCTACAGCCAAGAGGAAGGGTCCGTCATAACCGAGGTCTTGAGCCCATTTCTGCGCCGCATCAAAGTTGGCGGCGCAGATTCCAGGCTGGAAGCGACCTTGCTTTTGATGGATGGAACTGCGGTCAGGAAATAAACATTCAGTATGACAATGACAACACGCTCGGAAGCAAGAATCGTACCGGATACTACTCATAGATCGCCCGCCAAATTCTTTCCGAACGATTCGATATGCGGCCGGTGAGATGAGGGCGAGCACAATGCAGATTTGGTCGAAGCTTGCATCATACTTCATGTTCGTCGTCCCTTTATTCGCAAACGAGCGATCTTCGGCCAGCATGATTGCCTTCATCATCCCCAGGAACGCCGAATGATTCTTGTACCGACCCGCCACCCCGCGTTTAGCGAATATAAGCCAGCGCGATCTGCCTGCGTCCTGTTGTGACCGTCTCAGAAATGCATATAGAACCAAGATAACATTCGCGTACCATCTCCATGAGTTCCTGAACATCCTTATGACGCGCATAGGATTTCCCTTGAAGTTCACTTTGGTATGCCTTAGGAGTATACTTCCCCTTCTTGCCCCCGACATGGCGTAGGGTATTTGTGAAGGATTTGACACTCTTCACTGCATAGCACCGCCCACAAGGGAGCGCGACATCCGGTTCTACAAGCGACCAATGGCCCGTTCCGACGCAATTAGGCGAGAATACCGCCCTAACCATATGATTGTTGATCCATTTCGCGGCAGCACGCTCGGCGGCGAGAACGCATGACTTCAAACCTGCCCAACCAGATGCACACGCTTTCCTTTGACGTGCAGTCGTACGGTACCGGCGGGCACGCTTGAGCTCTCGTAAGATGCGAGCCTTGAGTTTCCAGCGAGGGGGAGCGCCTCCAGTGGTCATTACGGTGCGCTCAAGGTACTTCAAAACACCCAAGGCGGAGCGATCCGTAAGTCCAGGACAAGCAGGTGGTGGCCGCGGTGCAGCCGGAGGACCAGAGTCCGGTGCAGCGAGGAATGCACTCAGCGAGGACTGTTTGCCCTTCACCTTCTTACATTTTGCTGAGTTTTGGTGTTCTTTGAACCGCTCGGTGTTGTTGTTTTGCCGCGCTTTCGTGACCTCACCACATCGGCTGCAGGTGACGAGCTTCTTGTCCTTAGAATCAAAGATGGCGTCCGGGTCGATAGCAAGAATTTTCTCTTTGAACGCGTTGTATTGAGCGGCAGCCTTAAGTTCCGCGGTTACAGGCTGGAAATCGGAAGTTGGAGAGCAGCAGGTGAGTACTACCGCATTGGGAACAATGGCACGCGCGACGAAACTCACGTCAACGGGTCGGCGGCCCCGAAGCACTACCGCCTTCGGCTTCTTCGCGTTCTCCGACTTCAGCTGCAGCGACCTTTCTCGCGTCTCTTCAATTTGTGATTCGGATGCCCTCTCCCTACCAAGGACCACTTTCTTTTCAGCTTCAGAAAGGTCCTGAGGGACCTCCAGCGCTGCCAACGTGCCTCCGACCTCCTCCAACATCCGGTTGTCCTGCTTCCCGTCAGATGCTTCACTGGTAACTTCTGGTGCTTGGATAGTCACCTCGGAGCTCACTCCAGCAGAGCTGGCAATGCCCACTTCGCCGGCGTCTGTCGCGCTCGCGGCCCCTTCGCGCTCATGCTCATCCTCATGAACAGCTAGCTCCGGTTCTCCTACAAGCCCCCCGGCTCCACTTAACGTGCCTCTGGCCGTTGATGCGCGCTGCTTCCAGGTGAGCTAGTGTTACCTGCATAGTGTGATGCTGACTGACCATCTCTGCATCATTGGACGCACGCAAGCAACGCTTATAGTAGGATGCGCGGATATATCGTGACTGGTTCGGATTCCACTCAGCAGCGCCATGGACCACGCGCCGGTGAAAGGTGTTGATCGTGGCAAGCCCGCAAGAGCTCGTATCCTTTTGAAGCCTCGTATTCAAGCCATGAAAGTCGATGACCCAATAGCCCGCGTGCTGTGGCAAGAATCTATCGAGCCATCTTGTAATGTCCCGCGAGATTTGAGGGGCTGAAGATGCGCTTGTGGACGGTTGTGAGTCCCCAATGTTGATGGTGCGATCCTTGACATCGATCTCCACAGCAATCAGTGCACATTGTCAACGTTGAATGGTATCAGGAGGCGTGTAACGTCTCCAGCTGTCACGGCCTGAGCCGGCGCGAGCGGGGCTGGCGAGGGCTGAGACGAGCGAGGTTCGATAAGTCGGTCTCGATGTGAGCCGGTCCTCGAAGGCGCACGTGAATGTGCACGAGATCCTGGGTAAGACGTGATGTCTGAAGCTGGGAGGCAATCGGCCTCCGGTACGTCGAGTTCAAAGCTGAAGACCTCGCGATGCTTGGGCGAACAAGTCCCTCACGCGGATTCCCTGGTAACCTCGTCGATTGACAAAGGAGAACAGGCTTAAGGCCTTAGAGTACAACTGCTACGCCTTAAGTACTAGAAGAGAACTGGTTTACATAACGTCCTAGTATCGAGTCATACCGAGTCAGAACGGACTCAAGGTGGGTCTCCTAGGTAGAAGTACAGTAGTGGTCCAATGGCATAAGGGGCGCGTCAAGAAGTATGGGGGAATCGTATGACGAGTGAGAGATAAGCGTCCCCGAGTCATCGAACCGGAACGGAGCTCGTATCGTACAGGAGCTGGAAAGATAAGGAAAAAGAAAATGTATCGTACAAGTCGTGACATTGCGTCCCTCTTACGTTTGAAGTCGCCTCGACTTCAATCCTCGTTCTGCGTACCAAAGTCCACGTCGTGATCGCTCGTACCTTCGCGTCTCTCTGCCGGTCCCTGCCTCGCCGTACGCCTCGCTAACAGCGTCTCTTCGTCTGCCCAGATTCGACTCGACCAGTGATGCAGGAGTGGCGTAACGCGGTTGGCTGAGTGTTGCCGCGCGTTGTGGACTGCCTGTACGCGGGACTCGAGGCAAGCGGCTTCGAGTCGTCGTCGGATCTGAAGGATGCGCATGTTCGCGTCTGCGCGCTTCCTTTCCAACTCGTCGATGTCGTACTGGACGCGCTTCCTCTTGCGCATCTCCTGACCTAAACGGAATGCGTCGGCGGTGAGTCCGTCGTCCCACAGGTCTCGAACGATGCCTAGGAGGTGGTTGTCCTGCGCCATGAGTCGGTCCTCAGTCTCGAGGGCGAGGTGGTCGGGCTTTTTGTGCCGGACTGGGGTCGCGTACAACTCGATGCCCGTGTCCATCTCGTCGTACTCGTCCTCGACTGCGACCATGAACGGGCAGGGCACGTCAGTGACCTTCTTTACCCAAGGAGCAATGATGAGTCGTCCGTCGTACTTCGAGCGGATGGTTTCGGACGTAATGACGTGCTGGTCGTTTCGAAAGAAACCTTCGGAGAGGAGGTCGCGCGGGAGTCGGGGGTTTTTCAGGCGTAACGCCTGATAGGCTTGGTCGGCCAGACGAGTGAGAACGAACATGAGCTCCTCGCTCAGCTCAGCGATCATGCCCTTTCGGTAGTCCGTCGTCAAAGCGTACCAGCGTACGGCGGAGCAGTCGTGATGCGTTCGTAGAATCGTTTGGACAACTGGGCCTTCATGTCAGTTAGACGAACTGACTTGAGGTCCCAGTTGAACCCCGTGTTCTCGAACGTCGCGGTGATAAGATGGTCCAGGTAGTCCTGGTTGCGTCCCTTGACGCGCTTCCTCTCGCTCTCTTCTTCGTCCAGGTCGATGATCGTGTTTCCCACGACGACGTGAGTGGGACCGACGGGGGTGCCAGTCCTCGGCAGCGTCGAGGCCGGGACGAACTGGGCGAGGATAGTGGCTGACCCTTCGACTCGAGGGTTCGTCGGTTCTGCTTCCACTGTCACCGCTTCTACCTTCGGGCTCGAAGGTGTGACAACGCTGGCAGAGACTGAGCGGATGGGAACAGGCATGGGAATACGTACTCCTTCGGTGACCATAATGGTCTCCTCGAAGAAGGTCGGCGGGGTCGGTGGACGCGAGCTGGCGATGGAGTCGGTGTCGGTACGGAGGTATTCGATGTTCGGGATAGGACGGGGAGCTGGGGAGCTCGATTCATGGAAGAGACGGATGAAACGGTGGTGGGGACTGGAGACATGGTAGGAGTAGGAAGTGGAGACGGGTAAGAAGTCGAGTAGAACGTTGTGATCGCTAGAGTGACTGAAGTCGCTGAAGGTAACGATGAAAATTACCCCCCTCTTATAGTCAGCGTCGACCACGGCGCTTAGATAGGGTATCGGATGCCGGTCCTGCGGCGTCAGGATGTTCAGTGTGATAGAGGTCCAGCAGGTCGTCCGCGTGAACCTCGGACGCCGTGACCCACTCGTTATCCGAGTCTGGGTAGCCCTTCCATTTCACGAGGTACTGCAGCTGACGGCGGAAGAAGCGAGAGTTCTGAATGGATTCGACTTCGTACTCTTCTTCTCCTTCGATGAGGTCAGGTGGAGGACGGGGAAAGTTCTCGCCGTGTTCCCGTGTCTCGCGATAAGGAAGAAGGCGGGACACGTGAAAGACGTCGTGAATCCTCATCGATGGGGGAAGTTCCAGTTGGAATGTCACCGGGGATAGTTTCCGTATGATGCGGAAGGGACCATGGCGTCGAGGGGCTAGTTTCAGCGTTGGATACGCTGTCGGTAAGTGACTTCCCTCGAGCCATACAAGGTCTCCTTCTGCCAACGTAGGCAGCTGACCACCGGCCTTCCGCTTCATCATGTCAGCTGTCCATTCTAGAGCTTCTCGCGCCGCAAGGCGGTGACTGCGCAGCAGTTCGAGTCGGTCAGTAATCCGGGGTATCGATGAGGCCGTTCCTATCGGCCAATCAGAATGAGGGTGGTAGCCCATCAGGGCTTCGAACGGGGATAGTTTCGTCGCAGCACTCTTCCAGGAGTTGTGCGAGAATTCTGCGAATGGAAGCCAGTCGGCCCAGTCATCCTGTCTGCCATTCACCCAGAACCGCAGGTACTGTTCGAGCTGCTGGTTAACGCGCTCCGTTTGTCCGTCGGTCTGGGGGTGATAGGCTGTGGAGATGTTCTGGCTAATGCCCAGACGTCGGCACAGTTCGCGGGTAAAGGAAGATGCAAAACGAGGGTCGCGATCAGAAATGATACGGCGTGGTAGTCCAAATCGTCGGTAGACGTTATCCAGATATAGCTTCGCCACTCCTTCGGCTGTGATCGTTTCATTGCAGGGTACGAATACCGCACCCTTTGTGCAATCGTGGTCAACGATCACAAGAATAGAGTCGAAGCCGCGAGATATCGGGAGTTTGACAATGAAGTCCATCGACACGGTCTGGAACGGACCTGCATCCGGATCGGCATAGATCGGCATAAGTTCCGGTTTCTGCCGATTAGTCCGGACCTTCAGCGCTTGACAGTCAGCGCATCCATTAACGTAGTTTTTGACGAACTCGTTAAGGCCCGGCCAGTCCCACTGTCGCCGTATCAACTCCTGGGTGTTCGTTATGCCGGGATGTCCGGCGGAGGGGGTGTCGTGATGGGCGCGAACGATATCGCGTCTGAGTGTTTCGTCCGTGTCAGCCGGTATCCAGAGCTGTCCTTTCTCGGTACGCCACCATCCATCCGACTGTTTCGTACAGCCAGTCGGTGCTTTCGTTTTGTCACCCCAGAGCTGGGCGACTCGAACACGATCCTCGAGGGATGGCGTTCCTGTCAGGAACGTCGAATTTATGAAGACCTCGGGAGGGAGTATGGCCACTTCTTCGTGTTCGATGGAGCCATCGTCATGGTCGGGTCGTCGAGAGAGGGCGTCGGCAGGGGTATGTTGTTTTCCAGGGACGTGCTGGATGACGTAGTTGAATTCGGCGAGGTCTCCGTGCCACCGCGTCTGGCGATGCGAGACCTTTCGAGTTTCCTTAAAGAATAATAAGTTACGATGGTCCGTGAGTATCGTAATTGGGTATTTGGCTCCTGCTAAGTAGTGGCGCCATTCCTTCAGCGCTTTTATAATAGCTAGGAGTTCTCTGTCGTAAACGTCGTATCTCTGTTCAACGGGTGCAAATGAGTGTGAATAATAGGCTATAGGGTGTCGTCGTCCGTCGACACCCTTCTGTGAAAGTACTGCACCACATGCAAAGGAGGAAGCGTCTGTTTCGAGGAAGAAAGGTTTATCGTGATCAACGTGAATAAGTACGGGGTTCGAAAGGAAAGCGTCTTTGAGTCGTTCGTAAGCAAGCTGGCAGTCATCAGTCCAATGGAAGGGGGTATCGTTCTTCGTAAGGGTATTCAAGGGTCGAGCAATCTTACCGAAATCCCTGATAAAACGACGATAAAAGTTCCCAAACCCGAGGAACGCTCGTACTTGCTTGACGGTCTTTGGAACTGGCCAGTCCCTGATACCGTCAAGCTTCACGGGGTCCATCTCGATCTGATCGCCATTCAGGATCATACCGAGATAGTCCACCTTCGTGCTCTCGAAGGTACATTTCTCGGGTTTCAAGTAAAGGTCGTTATCGAGTAGCTTCTGAAGCACTCGTTCGACCATATTTCGGTGGATAGTGATGTCGTCGGGGGTCGCGATGAGGATGTCGTCCATGTAGATGAATACGAGACCGGAGTCGATCTCTTCCTTGAACAGTTCGTTCATCATGGTCTGAAATGTGGATGGGGAGTTCGTGAGTCCAAAGTACATGACCATGGGTTCGAAGAAGCCGCGATTCGTTTTGAATGCGGCCTTCCACTGATCGCCTTCTTTGATGCGGATATTGTTGTATCCCCATCGTACGTCGAACTTCGTGTAGAGCCGGGCGGTCTGGAGTTTATGGAGTATCTCTTCGATGAGCGGAAGAGGGTAGTGGTTTTTGACTGTATAGGTATTCAGCTGGCGGTAATCCTGTACAGGTCGAAGTTTCCCATCCTTCTTTTTAACAAAGAAGAAGGGAGAAGCGTATGGAGAGCTAGACGGTCGGATGTATCCCTTCTTCAGATGTTCGTCCAGGAAGGACTCTAACGCCGTCTGCTCTGAAGGGGACAAGGGATATATTTTACATGGGAGTGATGGGGGGCGTCGTCTTTCAAGTCGATGGGATGATCCCATGGTCGCGACTCTGGGAATCTTTGCGCGCCTCCTCACTAAACACTTTGTCGAAGCGTCGATAGTGAGGAGGAATGGGACTGGGTTTCGTTTTATTCGGGTCGAGTGCAGCTTCGGCGAGCTGCTGCGCCTGGGTTACTCGGAAGAGGCGAACCTCGTCGACAAGTTCTGGCGGCGACCCAAAGTAGATTTCATCTCTGCGTCTAGGTTCAGGGGTTCTACTCCTGAGAGATAGAGTTGAACGTGAGCGTGTGCTTCTTCCTGCCACTCCGCCAGGGAGTGGACGTTTGATACACGTGCTCCTGCTCTGAACGTCGTGGGTGTAGGTTTCCACGAAGACGCGTCTGAGGTGGATAAGGTGATGGGGTGGAAGTCGTCTGCTACTCGTTGTTCACCCCATAGAATCGGGGGTTGGAATAATCGTAGCCAGGGAAATCCGAGGATAATGCGTTCTCCTCCGATGCTGGAAATGTAGAAGCGCTGGGAATGTGATTTTCCTCCAGCTGATACGTCGAATTCGGTGTAATGAGTGATATCACCGGATCGGTTTCGCGTCCCATCTGCGTTTCGGATGATACGAGGATGAGCAAGTCGTTTTACTTGGAGGCCGTGCTGTTTTACGACCTTCCAGTCAATGATATTGTCGGTAGCCCCGCTGTCGACCAGGGCTTTGTCGTCGATCCTTTTATGGGCACTTCGGATGTATAGGGGAACTCTGATCGCATTTTCGGCATAAGAGAGTCGTACTAGTACATCGGTGCTGAAGACGGCTCGAGTAAGGATCGCTCTACTCAAGCTTGTTGAAAATCCTGGACGCTGAAGTCCTTGTCCTTCTCAAGGACACTGAAGATGGACTCTTTTTCTGCGTCAGATGCGTTTGCCAGATAGGCTGCAAACGTCTGTGGGGAGATGGAGGGAGTGGTAGAGGTGGAGGGAGTCGGTGTCGTAGGGTCTGTCGTGTCGATCTGTCGCTGACGCGTTTCCCGAGGACGTGAGTCCTTTTGCGGGCAGGAACGTGAAACGTGTCCTTGCTGGCCGCAGTGGAAACAGCGTCCTGCTGCATATACGAGGTTCGTTCGTCGGGTGTGAGCTTCTTCCCTTTCTGATGGACGAATGACTGGGTCTGATTGACCGTCACTGTGTCCACGTCCATGGGAACTACTCCGTCGTTCCGGGGTGGCTGTCCACCTCCTCCAGGGCGTCGTATCTGAAATCGTGGCTGCTGTCTCGGGGTATCCTGATTTCCGTAGATTTCCTTCATGAGCTAATACTGAAGCTGCTGGTCGCAGAGCTTCTCAGCCCATTGATCGAAGGTCCATCGGGTGCTGCCGGGGTTTACTCCGAATACGTCCCCTCCCTGTCGTGCGGTTTCCCGGACGAGGGCGTTGGGGAACGAGCGAAGGAACATAATGATGGTGGATTCGGCGTCGAGGTGGAAGTTCCCTCTCTCTGCAAGGGTACGGAACTTTCCGATATACTCCTCGATTGGTTCGGGGGCTCGGAATTTCATGTTCGCCAGGAGAAGTTTGGCGTTGACAGCGGTTCCTCGGTTTAGGAACCGTTTGTCGAGGGTATCTTTAAACACCGTCCATGCGGTGTCCCTTGTCGCGAAGGGTACTGGTGGATCAAGGACGCTGTTCGCCTTGATTTTCTCTAGCCACTCGATCTGCCTTTGGACCCAGTCGGTCACAATAGCTCCTCGAAAGTATGTGAGGCAGAAGGAGATTTTTTTCAGTGGGTCGGTGAACGTCGAGTTCTCGTCGTTCAGGAATGCGTAGAGGTTAAACTGCCGCATGAAGTCGGCATATCGTTTGGATTCTCCGTTAAAGATGAACGGAGCTTCTCCTGTGAGTTTCCCGCCATCTCGTCGGGATGCGGTGATCGTGGAATCGACTCGGGTTTCCTCAGCCATCTCGCGCGCTGGTATGGATGTAGGATAAGGTGTCGGGGATATGAGTGCCGCGGCGGCTTCTTCAAGACGTTGTGCAACGCCTGTAAGGTCGGAGGGTTCTGGGGTTGGATAGAAGTGGGAGTCGTGTGTTCTGGAGATTCGGGGTGATCGCGAAACCACTGTACTACCTGGTCTCGGTTCGGTATCCCTAGCGCGACTACGGGTGAGGTGATTTCGTATCTCTGGTGGATTCCGGACCACTGGACGTAGTTCCAGCCTTGGTCCCTTGAGAAGTGTACTCGTAGGGTCTGTCCGCTGAGGATCAGATAATAACCGTTCTCTCGGTCGTGGAAGATTCCTCGTAGTCCTTCTCCTCTGAGTTCAGGGGGAGCTACGTCTTCGTCCTGTGCGAAAGGAAGTCGGACAGTCACAAGTTCTGCGATCGTGGCTCTCGAGACTGAGAAGCCTGTTCTAATGTCACGGCCTGAGCCGGCGCGAGCGGGGCTGGCGAGGGCTGAGACGAGCGAGGTTCGATAAGTCGGTCTCGATGTGAGCCGGTCCTCGAAGGCGCACGTGAATGTGCACGAGATCCTGGGTAAGACGTGATGTCTAGAGCTGGGAGGCAATCGGCCTCCGGTACGGCGAGTTCAAAGCTGAAGACCTCGCGATGCTTGGGCGAACAAGTCCCTCACGCGGATTCCCTGGTAACCTCGTCGATTGACAAAGGAGAACAGGCTTAAGGCCTTAGAGTACAACTGCTACGCCTTAAGTACTGTAAGAGAACTGGTTTACATAACGTCCTAGTATCGAGTCATACCGAGTCAGAACGGACTCAAGGTGGGTCTCCTAGGTAGAAGTACAGTAGTGGTCCAATGGCATAAGGGGCGCGTCAAGAAGTATGGGGGAATCGTATGACGAGTGAGAGATAAGCGTCCCCGAGTCATCGAACCGGAACGGAGCTCGTATCATACAGGAGCTGGAAAGATAAGAAAAAGAAAAAGTATCGTACAAGTCGTGACAGTAGTACCCTAGAACGTATGATAGGTGTGCTACACGAATAAATGTGTTGTTTCGGTCCCTAAGCCTGGGGTGATGAGAAGATGTGACAATCGTTGCATGGTTCTGGTAAAATTAAAAGGGTATATAAGAGCCACCATTGGCTATAGCCCGTATCATTGCTGCCATGAGAATTATAAGTTCTATCCTCGCTGCCATGAGAATGATAAGCTCTATCCTAGCTGCCATGAAACTTATCCTCGAATGGCCAAAATGAGGCAACACTTGGCAAGCTATTTTCAAACCGTCGCGATTAGGAGGAACCTTTTTCGAAATTTTGGGATTTTCCCCCTTATATGGTAATACATGTACATATATTGTTTTCGGTCTTTTGCTGATGGAAGTCGCGAGCGGAGTTTGCCTCGAGTAAGTATAGTCACGTTATAGTCAGCGCCTGCTACGTCGTATTTGTATGAACGTGTTGGTTTTGACGCGCGAAATTTTGCTACGCTTTTGCTAGTGTATCTGGACTCCGCCTATGGAGAAGTTCTGTTCGGGCGGGGGATCCATCGTTTCGGAAATCGTGAAAGAGAATGTCCAACAGAAGAGCGGTGCAAAGGAAGATTGGTACATACCCCGCGCCGCCCCGAGATCCCCCGGTTCTCCGCTTTTCGATGTCGCGGGGGGAGTAAGTATGCCACGTGGGCTCGGCCCGGTTCGCCAGCAACCGAGTCGCTCCCAAACCTTCTCAAACCGGCAACCAGTCTCTGTAACCCACCAACGTAGCGTTCCAGGACGGTGACCGCTGGTGACGGGACCTACTCACCAACCCAACACCCCACCCACCGTCTGTTTGTGTGTTGGAGGTAACGTTACGCGTCACTACTGGCGCTTCTGTGCGTGCTCTACCTGACAGAACCGTCTTCAGCATTACTCCGGTCCCGCACCAGCGAGAAGAAATTTACAGACCGGTCGAGTGAAGCACCCGCCGATCTGCAGATGCATGGGCAGATCCGCGCGATCCCTTGAAGATCAACTGGCGCATGGAATCTCCACCTCATGGCAGGATGTGGCGACGCTTTCGAACCCGTTCAGACTAACAATCCCCGCATGCGATCGATAGCTCCGAGTCACCCGGCGCATATGACACGATGAATCGCATACGCGCGTACGCGCTCCTACGCACGAATTTAGGATCTTGTGGGATCCGTTGTGTGATCCATGCGCTCCCCAAACAGGTGGGTGTTTTTCTTTTTCCTTTCTGATATGGAAAGCTCACGATGTCCCATCGGGGAATATATAAAGGATCGTCCAAGGCCTTTCATCCGGTCAAGGTTCACCGCACCGTCAACGCATGTGGTGCTCACGCGTCGCCTTCTGTCACCCTGTCGTTCTTTGGTCACCGCAACGATCGATATCGATGTTACCCCACGCCGCTCCTTCGTTTTCGAGGCCATTCTATTCCGCTTATAAGGCGAGGAGCATGGGAAGGAAGGTGAGCATTCTCACCCACTACGGATCACTTTCCCGCTTAGTGCTCTACGGCGCCCACTCAGACGCATAGGCGCAACAGCATGGGACGGCACGTGGCTAGCAATGCATCTTTCCTTGAGAGTTGACAAATAACAAGCATGACGCGTCGACGTGGCACACCGAACGCCGTGCGAAAGGCTCCAGTATCATGATCGGAAGCTCATACGTTCAACTACTGTACGGCTCACGCTCCGCCCTGGTCGATGGAACGGACGAATTTCGCAAAAGGAGTCGCAGGAAATAATCTAGGTGGATAAATATGTGCGTACAAAACACTCGGGCAACGGACGCGACGATAGCTGATCACAGGCCTGTTCATTGCGACCCCGTCTGTACGGGAACTTGCAGCTTAACCCTTGCCTTCTTCACCCACTGCTTGTACGCTTCGAGCCCTACCTGACCCCTCAACAGCCTCGGGATCAAGAACGCCTCGTACGCACAAAGCAACCCCATCTCGAACTCGAGGCGCCGCTTACCGTCCTCCTTCGACAGGGCGACGCAGGCCTTCGAGCCCTCTTGGTTGTTGAAGTGGGTCCTGCACGCTTCCTCCCTGGGGAATGGCTCCCAGCATCGCCTACAGAAGAAAAGGGTTGTCGGGTGCTTGGCGGTGGCCCTGCAATGTCGCGCGAAGTTGTGGCACTGCATCGACACCCCGGGGCACATCTTGCACCGCAAAGACTGGTCCAAGGGTTGCGAGTCGGGCGAAAGGAAGACGCTCTCCCTTGGCGTCAAGGTGGTCGTCCTGTTGCCGCTGCCGTGGACTATTTGGGAGTCCATGCTTGGGAACGCGACCGTGACCAACTCGCGTCTGCTCATTGCCTCGATGATGTCCTTGAAGGCTGGCGGCGGGCCTTGAAGGACGTCCGGAGGTCCCTGCACATATAGCGTCTTCGGCAAAGGCGCAGCATAGACTCCGGGTGTTGTGCTGGTCACGGGTGATTCCACCCCGTGACCAGCCTGCTCGAATAAGTGTTGTTTTGATGTCGAAGCCCCGGCGGTGGGTTGCTCTTGGACTGGGGCTTCGGAGGCCGCACGCTGCCCAGCCTCTCGCGGCTGCGCTGTGGGGACCTTGGCCTTCTTCGCATGACTACTTTCCTGGCTGCTTGTGAAAGGGAAGCTATGTGCGGGCTGCTGGGGTATGTTGAGAATGCCAGACCCCGATGCTTGCAGTGCCCGTGCATTCATGGGGGTCGCCGAGGATGCGGACGGCTGCGAAGGGGCTGGACCGTCGGGACCGAGCGCAGCGTACGCGGGGAGAGACAATGGATGTTCGTGCCTGGGGAAATTTGCATCAGCAAGCCACCTTCCTCGCCTCAGCACGTTAGAGCACGAGATTGATACTCACCGCAACAGGCTTCCATTTGCAACTCCACCGTTGGTCTGCGGCGCCGCGTAAGCAGCCGCAGGTTGCTGAGGAAGAACCCAATCGGCGCTGCCACCGCTCAACGACAGCATGTGGGGTGGCACGCCATTTACCAGCCCTGGTGCGTGTCCCTCAGCATTGCTTGCGAAACGCTGCTGAGGGAGTCCCTGTGCTAGTCCCTGCCAGGAACGAGATTGGGCCCGCTGAGCCCCTGACAGTCCAGCCGCGGACGCTGTGTTTGGGACGGGGTCGGCGGGCGTCAGTGCATCGCCGCTGTACGGAGCATACAGCGGCGAAGGGGTCACATCATCCACGCTGGTGGCGAGGGCTGTAAGTGGATTAATGTGAGTATGTCTCCCGAGTTCAGAACGGATGTGACTTACGTGGTATAGGGTCATAGCGCGGCCCCGGGACGTTAAAGGTTGGGACGGTGGCCTCAAAGGTGGCCGGGACCGGTGTGGGAGCAGGTGCCACATCAGCGTAGAATGCGCTGAACGCGGGCCCTGCGGAGTAGGTTGCTGCCTCGGGAGTCTGGGCAGCAGGCGCAATGGCGTCGAACGTGTACCGAGAGGAGGAGCCTCCCATGCTCAAGATCTCGTTCAGAAATTCTTCGGCAGAGGGCGCATAGATGGGTGGTATACTCTCTAGAGCGTCCATCAAGAGTAAGTATTCCAGATCCGCGTCGAAGCCAGCCTCGGGTGACCATCGCTCAACGCGCTCGTTGGAGTGGCACTCGACGACGATAGGGTTCTCCCTCGAGAGTCCAGCGCTGGGGGAGTAAGAGGTGGATGGGATGCTGTGGGTGCTAGAAGAGGGATACTGCATTTTGGTGATTCGGTTGTGGGGGCTGTGCGAGTCTCAGTATGTGGGGGGAAGGGAAGATGAGGGACAGATGCAAGGGCTCAAGGCTTTTATGGAGGTGGGGAGGTGTGTCTTTAGATCCACACGTGCGCGCTAAAGGTTACCGAGTCCAAGCCACCAAAGGTCATTGTGTCCAAGATTTTGTCAATGCGTTTTTTGTCGGAGTCCGCGACAACCAACCCTGCGCGACCCATACACTTCCGAGGAACCTCCAGAGTCTGCATGCGCTCCAGATAGCGTCGTGCTAATGTGCCCTCTGCTATGGTCGGATTATTAGGGTTCAAGTCCGCTGGTCATACAGGAGAAATGAACGGCGAGTTGGTGCAACGTCGGGGCTCCCGACTCCACGATTAGACCAAGTTACACTTTTCAAGGCGGAACCAAATTAGGCGCTAGTGCGGACAAAAGTCGCAGGACCTTATTTGCAGCCCAAGTCACTTCAGGAAATCAAGTAAAACAGTCAAAGCGAGATGGAGCTGAAGTTGCGTATGTAATTCGTGGACATTGATGATGCTCAAGCGTACCGAGAACGTTCATTCATCCAGAGTTCGAGAACGGATAGCAAACGACATCGCATTCGACTATCTTACGAACAGGCGCTTCACATGTTACAGGAATACCAGGTACAGCAGTCGTATCCTAGTCCGTCGAAGACTCGAGAAACCCGCGACGACGTGGATCCTGTACCATTCGCTGGGCGTCGATCGGCGTGTGTCAGTTATAGGAAAGGCGCGACGTTGATAACGTTCGCAACGTTCTGCCAGGTCCCGCCCAACCGCCCCAATATTCCCTCCCAAACGCGGCGCACAAGCCGTAGAGTGCGGACGGGCACGCACCTCTCTCGCGCTAGCGATCTGCGCGTGCGCGTGCGCGCCGAGCGGGACCTCTCGATTGGCCGGCCGCGCGGGGTTGATGTACGCCTCGAAACTCTCTTCCTACCGTTGCAGGTCCGCAGGTCTTCCACCCACTGCACGGAGCTGTCGAGCATCGTGACTTGAGGAGAAAGAGAAGATGGTAAAGCGAGGCAAAGGGAGTCCGCGTCGCACCGCGGGGGCACAAGTATGCGAAGCCAACTTAGAGGCCCACAGCAAGAGGGTACCAGGGACGCGCTGCGCGGATAGCGCTCAGATGACTAGAATTGTGACCACGGAGAGAGGGCAGAAGTGGGAGCTCTTGGGCATGTTGCTCATAAGCACTCGCGACGAGGGATGTCGGCGGTGGTCGCGAGCTTGGAGATCATCCCGAGGTTCTCGGGCTCATCACATCTCGCATGCAGGCACTGTAGACAGGCGTACTTGGATGCGACGTCTGCATCGCTGACAGCCACTACATGAGCACGACGCAAAGCAAATGTATCAAGGGGCGCACCTCAGTCACACCAGCGCCGTCCCCAACTCTCGCACAGCTCAACATAACCCCCGACTCTCTCACATGTCAAACATAGGGCCACAGCTTACACATTGCTATTCCCCGTGAGCTGCGCATGGGGCTTCGACTGAATCACGCTAATCAAGTATTTCGAGTTTTCCTGCCTCTCCTGTATCGTCTCTTGGAGCGTACCGATGTTGGACTTGAACGAGTCGATCTTCTGCCAGTGCTTGACCACCTGCGCGCGTGTCTGCGGGGTGTAGCACGTGTGAGCATCATGTCGCCAGTTGAAGGCAGATAGCCTAGGACGCAGCGTACCTTTATGTAAAACGTAATAGCCTGTTCCGACGTCGACAATGATGTAGAGCGAATCGGTGAGTGGGACGAGGACGGTCTTGCCCCGCGCCGCAGGGTCAGACCGTCACTACGTCACCGACACGGCGTGCGCGCCCCCTTTTTTCAGGCCTGACTCCCTGGGCCGAGTTGATGCATGAACGGAACTTGGATCGGGCCTAAGTGTTCGAGCTGGCCAAAGGAATCTGCGAGGGACTCAGCGGGCTGCATGAAGCCAAACGAGCTACGTATTTCTTCAGCTCGCTGACATCGGATTCACCTGCAAGCTGAGCACTGAATAAAAAAGTCGATGTTGCCTATCGTGGATCTATCGCCAGGCACACTGACACTGCCTAGACTGAGAACCTGTGCCCTCTACGGTTCCATGCTGCTTGCGCCGTTTCCAGTCGTCCATCAACACGGCATGGACTCCTTCATTGAAGTTCACCTGTGCCTGTGAAACGCATGTGCCACGTGAACATCATGGAGTCGCCAGTTAAGGGCAGGCAGACTCGGCGCACCTGGAACGTGGCAGTCCCGGCACTACGGCGGCCGCGAACCGCCGCGCTCCGAATCCATGACCGTTCGGAAGCTCACCGGATGAAAGTCCTTGTCTCCTAAAGCAGACCTTAGTGACGGAAGACATTCGTTCCGTTATAATGTCTGCTTCAATTTCTGGGTCTACGGGTGACTGGTGGTACCCGCGGGAAAGTTTTGTTTGCCTCTGATGGCGAGGGAAAAGTGGGTGCTACTAATCGAAGACTGGCGATCTTTGTGCCATACGATCAGTTGACGATACCATAGCGAGGTGCAAGAACGTAGACGTACATAGTACTTCCACGAGATGTGGTCCAGGGCAATCGGGTTGATGTACTGGTTGAAGATGAGAGCGCAGGAGATCGTGAAGTTGAAGATAGTGAGACCCTTGGCACGGAGGGGATAGGGAAGAATCTCAACAGTGTACGATATAATCAGGGGCGTGAACGCAAGGCCGTAGAGATATTCAGCACTGAGCAGGAAGACGATACGAGGAAGCGCGCGTACTCGTAAGAGGCGTAGAACAGTTTTCTCAGGTTCGTAGTGCTTCGTCGAAGTTAACCGCCTGTGCCCATGTCTGTGGGGCGCACGTACCACGTGCATGTGGACATCATGTCACCAGTTGAGGGAGGACAGACTTGGGTGCGGCGCATCTTCGGGGCGTAGTCGCAGTCCTGGCGCTAACAGCACCACGATCGTCCGGAAGCTCACCAGACGAAAGTTCGGTGTCTCGTCCCGCGTACGAGTAGTCGTTCAAGGGCCCGTTAGATCAATTGACCAGGCAAAAGCCCAAAAGAAGCAGGTACATCAATGAACCAAATCTCTCTCATCACATTGCCTGCCACTCACTGCATGGGTGGATCGGGAACCACGTCTATATCTTCCATGACCACTGGTGGAAGCGTCGTAGCGGGGTGTTCTCAGAGTCGGCCCAGCTTCTTCTCTATGTCACAACTCGGTGTTTTGTCGACTAGAACATTGCTGCCGGTGAAGTGGAGGATCGTGCGGAGAAGAAGAGGGCCGTTGATAGGAAGAAATAGGACACGAAGACTGAGAGGGACTGGTGGGGATATACCGATGATGTTAGAGTTCGGCGACTGCCTCACGTTGATAGTGAAGAGGGAAGTAATCATCATGTTAAGATGCCAAACGCCGATGGACCACGTGCTATGATGTAATCCGAAACTCGACAGGAAGTTGGATGTGAGTCTGCGACCATTCGTGCACCAAGTGTCAGCAGCAGATGGTGGGAGCCATCGACCCAGAAAGTGACAAGCTTAGGGATTGCTATACCTTGATATCCTCTAAGCACGCGGGATAGTCGTGGAAACAATGTTCGCCCGAATATAATCGTGCGGAGGGACACCTGTGGTGCATATGCAAGCTTAAGTAACTGTACATGTGCCTAGGCCTCAGGTGTGCCGGCGTGATTTGGTATATTCCTGTCTGAATGGGGACCATATTTGGAAGACATTGCGGCTTGTGCATTACATAAGCCTCAATCCTCGACGGAGGGCTGCGGCAGGTACACTCCTGTTGATGCTAAGGTAGAGGCCATCGAAATCCGGCTACCGTTATGTCACGCCTAACCCTAGGGTTACCCCTGATACGTAATGGTACGTAATGTTTCAATTTGGGCGGGTCTGGGGGTCAAGGTAGTCCTAGAGCTCAGGATCCCCATAATTCCAGTATTAGTGGTTGTGTATATTGTACTATCTTGTTCTATTGGCAGTGAGACATTCATTTACAGTGAGATTTGGTGTGAATTGAAGGTCCAAAACAGAGCTATGCAGCAGCATGGCATGAAGCAAAGTCAAGGGGAGGAAGGACAAGTGACGGGAAAAAGGGGCAACATGAAAAGCAGAAACACTATCATTCATAGCCTGTAGTTAATAGAACTTGTATCGGAATGCTATAGGAGGATTGTAAGGTGTTCACACAGGGGTGAGCATAAGGGATTTCGGGAGCTGGGGCTTAAATGGTCGGACACAACAGAAATGTACATAATGTGGCGACGCGCTCGTCATATCTTCATCTGCTGTTGGAGATTTTGCGGCACATTGTCGTTCAGTGGAGGCGGTAACTGGGGCCAACTTTTGGGTGTGAGAGCTAGAGAGAAAAGAGTCAAGCAAGGCAGAAATGGGAGTGAGCGGAGGAAGGCGGAGGACCGGGGGAGGATCCGGGGGAGCGGCCCGGTCGGAAGTCCGAACGGAGCGCGACGTACGTAATGGTTCAAATCCAGGTCGTAGATTATCAATAGTTCTGCAGTTGGACTCCCCTGGCACAGAAAATGCATTTGGGAGATTTCAACTTTTTCTTACATCTGTATGTGCACTACTTGATTTTTCCAAAATTTAATTGCACTCAGTGGTACGGATAGGTGTATACTTCACTCCAGTGCAATGACTTTCTCAGAAAATAAACCCATCCCAGACCAGATGTGGTGGGGGATGTCGTCGGAATTTTGCTTACATAAAGGTAGCCGGATTTCGATGGCCTCTACCTTAGTGTGCTTGTGCAGGGCGCGTTGGAAGCTGTTGGAAGTTTGAGTCAGAACATGCACTGTCTTATTACATAATCATCCGTAGACTCGGGGGGCCGTGGCGCCTGTCAGCGCTGACCTAGGAACTGGAAACAGCCACTACTACAGCCAAATCCAAATCGATAGTCGCGGTGCACTTTCGCGCGCATTGGGGCAAGTGGTGCTAGTGGTGTGAGATCCGTCCAGATTCGGTAACACCGAGTTCGACTAACGGAGCCCTTGTGAAGCCCCGGTCATGGCCCCGGTAACTCTCGGGGTCCTTGCCAGCCATACACACCCTCCCGAGTCCCATGGCACCATGAGCAATCGACGCCGCATCCCTACAATACTGCTATCAAGGCTCAGATTGTGTCCTTGGCAACACGGCTCGAGAACAACCGTGAGGTCTTGAATTAGTGAGTGGCCCAACTGGCGCTGACCAAGCGCGGCATGCCCCACCTGGCACCACCGGCCCCAATGCGCGCGAAAGTACGTCGCGACTATCGATTTGGATTTGGCTGTAGTAGTGGCTGTTTCCAGTTCCTAGGTCAGCGCTGACAGGCGCCACGGCCCCCCGAGTCTACGGATGATTATGTAATAAGACAGTGCATGTTCTGACTCAAACTTCCAACAGCTTCCAACGCGCCCTGCACAAGCACACTAGCATCAACAGGAGTGTACCTGCCGCAGCCCTCCGTCGAGGATTGAGGCTTATGTAATGCACAAGCCGCAATGTCTTCCATATATGGTCCCCATCCGACGGACAGGAATTTGAGATTAAACCGTCGCGTTCAATGGCACACCCACACACTGGCATTGCAAGTTGGCACGGACTTAGAGCGAGAAGGCCCTCTGCAATCCAGGAGCATATATATAGTGAAGTTGAGATGGTCATGATCGTACACTCCACCTAGAGAAATCCAAGACATGCCTGCGCAGAAGAGTGGTAACCCGTCCGCGTGCCAGAAACGGGAAGCTGAGGTGATCTTTCCTCTGTAGAGACCCCGCCCTGTGTAGTTATTTCTTACTTTCCCCGTTACTTAGGTACTTATGGCGTTCCAATCCGTCGTATTTGACGTCCCACCGACGCATAATACTGTCGCGCCTACCGGCGCCTCCGGAACGACGGTGCCAGCCAATACAGCATCTGTTCATGCCTTCGCAACTTGCCCCGCTTGCGAACGCTCTTTCAGACGCCGATCTGAATGCAACAGACATATCCGCGAGGCACACCTTCCTCACCACATCGCCTGTGTACTCTGCACTTGGATCGGGAGCCGAACTTACGATCTGAAAGGTCACTGGACAAAACACCACCGTGGAGTCCCGGGACCTCACTGTTGCCTTATGTACTCCCCGGATCGATACGTCGAGCGGATTGTCAAGGCCGGTGGGATCAAAAAGTGTATTAGGAGATGGCAGCAAATCTTCGACGTCGAGATAGATGCGGTCGTAGAAGCATGCGAGTGGGTGATGCATGGCCAGCGTGATTATACGCCAATGTGGGTGTTGGATAAACGCAGGGGGCAGGCCACCATATGATTGCAAGGTGTCCAAATAAGTTACCCGTCATGCTCCTGGTCACACAGAACGTTAGGGTGAAATATACTCACACTTTTCGTCCCGCTCAGATCATCTTTCTGTCCTTCGCGGTTCGCAAGCTGTATCGCTAGAAGTGATACGCAGCTCTGGTCCCCCTCCATTTGCCTATGATTCATGCGATTTATCCTTGATGGATAGTCCAGTCGGTGTACGTGGGAGCATATACGATAGTCACTCCGTGTGTTGAGCACAACGGATTTACCTGGATTGCGCTCCGATCTATCCCTGCGAATGTATTTATCTTTGTGTTCGTCAACAGCGTACAGTCTGAGGCCGCACTGTTATTTCCTCGTCAAAAAACACCCACCGTCATACAAGGGCGCCGACTCTAAGAGAACCAGGGTCAGGCAGTTCAGGAGCTCGAGGGATATGGAAGACACTTTAACAAAGTAGTGCCGCATCCGGTACATACACGTCCCCACAAGCGAGCTTCAGGGATGTTGCGATACAAAAAATTCGGCCAGTACCTTGACGCTTCTGCGCTTTGTTGTGCTTGACTTACCACGACAGGAGGCTGCTCTTTGTATTGAAATTGTTGCCTTCTCTCGGCCCAACTGGTATCTTGGGTGCACATATGACAGTATGCTGGGGTCCGTGCGGTAGAACCAGCTTTCTATCGTTAGTGAAGAAGCCCTGAGCGCGTGTACTTTCCCAGGGGACCACGTGCCGAAGGAGCTGGCACGCCTTACAAATGGCGACACAGACCTGCTATATTCGGCGGTAGGCCCGTGGGGCGTCGGCCGGAGGCGCACAGGCCAGATCGGCGCCCAGTATCCGTAGCCCCGCCAAACGCATCAAGAGACGCAGGAGGCGAACTGCTGAACGCTTGCATTGATTGAGCGGCAGCGACCGAGATTGACGTAACGTGCGTACTGCGGAACGGGGGCGGTTGGCACCTGGATCTAATCTCCGGATCTCCCCGATTATCTTGCGGCATGCATGGGTCGTTAGGTTCGCGCTGGGAGAGTGCGTGTACTTCCTGCAGGTCCGAGCTGTCGAGAATAGTGAGTTGACGAAGAGGAGAAGATGGTAATAAACAGAGGCGAGGGGAGTCCACGCCGCATCCATAGGTATGTATGCGAAGTCAGTTTCGGACCCCGCCGCGCGATGGTACCGGGGACGCTGCGCGGATGACACTTAGAGCTTAGTAGATGACCGAGCTTGTAGTCACGGGGAAGGGGAGAAAGTGAGAGCTCCTGATCAAAGACCAGGAGTATTGTGAGTTAGTGACCCCTAAGCCCTTAGGCTCATCAGATCTCGCATGGAAGTAGCAGACGCGGCATCACTGGCATACATGAGCACGACGCAGAGAAAAAGGACCAAGGAACGTACCTCAATCACACCGTTGCCGTCCCCAACTCTCACGAAGCTCAACACGACCCCCGACTCTCTCACACATCGAACTATAGGGCTATACTTCGTTCTTCAATGTTATTCCCCGCGCGCTGCGCTTGAGGCTTCGACTGGATCACGCTAACTAAGTAGTTCATATTCTCCTGCTTCTTCTGTATCGTCTCCTGGAGCGTGTCGAGGTTGGACTTGATAAAGTCGATCTTTTGCTCGTAGTGCTTGACCGCCTGCGCGCGTGTCCGCGGAGCGTGGCACATGTGAGCATCGTGTCGCCGATTGAAGGCAGATAGCTTAGGACGCAGCGCACCTTTTGGACATAGTAGCCTGTTCCGACGTCGATGATGACGTTCTCGGCGTCACGCAGCTTGTTGGGGAGGTAGAGCGAGTTGGTGAACGGGACGATGATGCTAGTTTTGCCTGCGCCGCGGGGTCAGGCCGTCAGCGGGTACTGACGCGGTATGAGCACACCTTTGCTCTCGGACTTCACTTCCTGTACCGAGTCTGTGCGTGAGCGGAACCTGGACTGTGCCTACTTGAGCGGGCCAAAGAAATATGTGAGATGCGAGAGTTCCTGCGAGACCGTGAGCGGGCTTCATGGAGCCGAAGGAGCTGCATACCTCTTCGAGCTTGCGTCTGACGTCTGTGAATTGAGAGATGTCGAGGTCTGCGACGTTGAACTACTGTGACTGGGCTGCCATCGTGTCAAATCTGTGATCCGAGACGGTCAGGCGAGGGAGAGGGATTCCGCTCCAGAGCCAGGCATGCGATTGGCTGTCCGGTCCACCTCCCGATCGGGAAACTGGCCTTCCTCTCTTGCATCGCGATGGCGACCGTCTCCCCGAATCCTCTGCGAGACGTCGGTGGCAGGTGCGTCCAATTATTGACGCTGCGCTGAACACTACAGGAATAACGAACGAGGTCGTCTGATTAGTGGCCACCGGCCATCGATGCCATCTCCCGCGTGCGATCGATAGCTCCGAATCCCGCGCATCTCCATCATGTGCTTAAACATGTATGACGCGCGCGTAGGTCGTTGTATGCGCATAGTACGTGCTCCCACACACGGATGTGTAGTCTCCGTTGCCGACCTTATACCGATCGCGGAAGACTCGTTCCGCGATGGATAAGGCGAATGTGGGATTTCTTCAATGTGGGATCTGTTGTATGATCCACGCGTTCCCAAAACAGGTGGGTGTTTTTTTATACTCCTTCCCTTCATTTTCTGACATGGAAGGTCTGCGATGTCCCATCCGGATGTATATGATGAAGGTATATATGGAGGATCGTCCAAAGCCTTTCATCCGGTCAAGGTTCGCCGCACCGCCAACGCATGTGGTACTCACGCGTTTTCTTCTGCCGTTCTGCCGTTTTCCGGTCGCCACGATGATCGATATCGATATAACCTCGCGCCGGACCTTCGGTTCCGAGGGTTTTCTATTCTGCTTATAATACGAGGAGCATAGGAAGGAAGGTGAGTATCTTGTCTCACTTTGCATCATCTTCTCGCTTAGTACACTATGGAATTCACTCAGGCGTCGCGCGGATCCAACAGTACGTGCTTCAAAATACGCTTGTTTCTTGAGGGCTGACGAAGGACAAGTATGACACGTTGATGCGGCACACGGTCGTGCGGGGAGGCTCCAGTAGCATGATCGGAAGCTCACACGTATGCTCCGCTCGGGTCGATGGAACGGACGAATCTTGCGAAAGGAATCGCGGGAGATAACCTAGGCGGACAAATATGTGCGTACAAAACACTCGCATGGCGGACACGACAATAGCTAATCACAGGCCTGTTCATTGCGACCCCGTCTGTACAGGAACTTGCAATCTGACCCTCGCCTTCTTCACCCACTGCTTGTATGCCTCAAGTCCTCCCTGACCCCTCAATAGCCTCGGGATCAAGAAGGCCTCGTATGCACAAAGCAGTCCCATCTCGAACTCGAGGCGCCGCTTACCGTCCTCCTTCGACAGGGCGACGCAGGCCTTCGAGCCCTCTTGGTTGTTGAAGTGGGTCCTGCACGCTTCCTCCCTGGGGAATGGCTCCCAGCACCGCTTGCAGAAGAAGAGTGTTGTCGGGTGTTTGGCGGTGGCCCTGCAATGTCGCGCGAAGTTGTGGCACTGCATTGACGCGCCGGGACACATCCTGCAGCGCAAGGACTCTTCCAAAGGTTGCGAGTCGTTGGAAAGGAAGACGGTCTCCCGTGGCGTCAAGGTGGTCGTCCTATTGCCGCTGCCGTGGACTATTTGGGAGTCCATGCTTGGGAACGCGACGGTGATGAGCTCGCGTCTGCTCAGTGCCTTGATGTTATCCTCGAAGGCTGGGGGTGGGCCTTGAAGGACGTCCGGAGGTGCCTGCACGTACAGCGTCTTTGGCAGAGACGCAATATGTACTCCGGGTGTTGTGCTGGTCACGGGTGGTTCCATCTCGTGACCAGCCTGCTCGAATATTTGTTGTGTTGAAGCTGAAGCCCCGGCGGCTGGTTGCTCTTGGACTGGGGCTTCGGAGGCTGCGCGCGGCCCAGTCTCTCGCGGCCGTGCTGCGGAAATTTTGGCCTTCTTCGCTCGACTACCTCCCTGGCTGCTTGTGGAAAGAAGGCTGCGCGGGGGCAGCTGGGGTACGTCATGAATGTCGGACCCTGATGCTTGCAGAGCCCGTGGATCCTTGGGGAGTGCCAAGGATGCGGGTGGCTGTGAAGGCGCTGGACCGTCGGGACCGAGCGCAGCGTGCGCGGGAAGAGACAATGGATGCTTGTGCCTGGGGACGTCTGCATCAGCAAGCCACGTTCCTCGCCTCAGCACATTAGAGCGTGAGAATGATACTCGCTTCAACAGGCTTCCATTCGCAACTCCATCGCTGGTCTGCGGCGCCGCGTAGGCGGCCGCAGGCTGCCGGCCGCGGGAGGAACCCAATCGGCGCTGCCACCTCCCAACGGCAGCATGTGCGGTGGCACGCCGTTCGCCAGCCCTGGTGCGTGTCCCTCAGCATTGCCGGCGAATTGCTGCTGAGGGAGTCCCTGTGCTGGTCCCTGCCAGGAACGAGATTGGACCCGCTGAGCCCCTGACAGTCCGGCCGCGGACGCTGCATTTGGGACGGGGTCGGCGGGCGTCAATGCATCGCCGCTGTACGGAGCATACAGAGGCGAAGGGGTCACATCATCCACGCTGGTGGCGAGGGCTGTAAATGGATTAAGGTGAGTATGTCTCCCGAGCCCAGAGCGGATAAAACTTACGTGGTATAGGGTCATAGCGCGTCCCCGGGATGTGCAAGGTCGGTGGCATATACGCGCACGGCATTTCGTTGGTGGCATGGGAGGCATGGGAGGTGGAGGTGTGCAGAGAGTGGCATGGGACGGTGGCCTCAAAGGCGGCCGGGACCGGTGTGGGAGCAGGTGCCACATCAGCGTAGGAAGCGCTGGACGCGGGCTCCGCGGAGTAAGTTGCTGCTGAAATCTGGGCGGCAGGTGCAATGGCGTCGAATGTGTACCGGGAAGAGGTGCCTCCGATGCTCAAGATCTCATTTAGGAATTCCACGGCGGAGGGCGCGTAGGTGGGTGGTATATTCTCTAGCGCATCCATCATGAGGATGTATTGCAGATCCGCGCCAAAGCCAGCCTCGGGTAACCATTTCTCAACGCGCTCGTTGGAGTGGCATTCGACGACGATCGCGTTCTCCCTCGAGAGTCCAGCGTTGGCGAAGCGAGAGGTGGATGGGATGTTGTGGGTGTTAGAAGAGGGATGCTGCATCTTGGTGATTTGTTTGTGGGGACTGTGCGAGAGTCTTAGTATGTGTGGGTGGAAGGGAGGATGAGGGAGAGACGCGAGGTGCTCAAGGCTTTTATGGAGGTGGGGAGTGTGTCTTTAGATCCACACGTGCGCGCTAAAGGTACCGAGTCCAAGCCACCAAAGGCCATTGTGTCCAGAATTTTGTCAATGCATCCTTTGTCGGAGTCCACGGCAACCAACCCTGCGCGGTCCATACACTTCCGAGGAATCTCCAGAGTCTGCAGGCGCCCCAGATAGCACCGTGTCAATGTGCCCTCTGCTATGATCGGATTATCAGTGTCCAAGTCTGCTGGTCATACGAGAGAAAGGACGGTGGGTGAACACAACGTCGGGGCTCCAGACTCGCCTACGACTGGACCTTACGCTTTTCAAGGCGGAACCAAATTAGGCGCTAGTGTGAACAAAGGTCGCAGGACCCTACATATTTAGGGTCCAAGCCACTGCAAAACTGAGGTTGCTTGATTTGTGGACACTATGATGCTCAAGCGTACCGAGAACATTCAATCAGCCAGAGCTCGAGAACGGATAGGAAACGACATGGCATTCGATTATCTTACGGACAGGCGCTTCACATATAATGGGAACATCAGGCCTAGTAGTCGTACCCTAGTTCTTCGAAGACTCGAGAAGTTAGAACCCGCGATGGCGCGAATCCTGTACCATTCGCTGGGCGTCCACCGACATATGCCAGTTGTAGGGGAGACGCGGTGTTGGTCACGTTCACAACGTTGGTCCCGCCCCAATATCCCATCCTAAATCCGGCGCACAGAGCCGTAGGGCGCGAAAGGGCACGCACCTCTCCCGCGCTAGCGATGCGCGCGTGCACGCTGAGCCAGACCTCTCGGTTGGCCAGCCACGCGGGGTTGATGTGCGCCTCAGGGCTCTCTTACTACTGCAGGTCCTGCGGGTCCTTCAGCTACTGCAGAGCTGTCGAGCATCGTAACTTGAGGAAAAGGAGAAGATGACAAGGCGATGGGAGGTGAGCCCGCGTCGCACTGCGGGGCACAAGTATGCGAAGCCAACTTGAAGCTCCACAGCGCGAGGGTACCAGGGATGCGCTGCGCGGACAGCGCTCGGATGGCTGGAATTGTGACCACGGAGAAAGGGTAGAAGCGGGGACTCTTGAACATGTTGCACTCGGGACAAAGGATGTCGGCGGCGGCCGCGAGCTTAGGGATCGTCTCAAAGTTCTCGGGCTCATCACATTTCGTGTGCAGGCACCTTAGACAGGCGTAGACGCGGGGTCTGCATCGCTGGCAGTCGCCGCGTGAGCACGACGCAAGGCGGATGTATCAAGGGGCGCACCTTAGTCACGCCGGCGCAATCCCTGATTCTCGCAAAGCTCAACATAATCCCCAACCCCCTCACACGTCAATCATAGGGCTGCGCCTCACTCTTTGCTATTGCCTGCGGGCTGTGCTTGAAGCTTCGACTGGATCACGCTGACTAAGTAGTCCATGTCCTCCTGCTTCTTCTGTATCGTTTCTTGGAGTGTGTCGTCGAGGTTGGATTCGACAAAAGTCGACCTTCTCCTCGTAGTGCTTGACCGCCTGCGCGCGCGTCTACAGAGCGTGGCGCGCGTGAGCATCGCGTCTCCAGTTGAAGGTAGATAGCCTAGGATGCAGCGCACCTTTCGGACGTAGTAGCCTGTTCCAACGTCGATGATGACGTTTTCGGGGTCACGCAGCTTGCTGGAGACGTAGAGCGAGTTGGTGAGCGGGACGAGGATAGTTTCGCCTGCGTCAGGCCGTCAGCAGGTACCGACGCAACATGAACGCACCTTTGTTCTTGGGTTTTACTCCCTGTACCGAGTCGGTGGGTGAGCAGAACTTGGACTGTGCCTACTTGAGCGGGTCAGAGGAGCTTGTGAGGTGCGGAAGTTCCTGCGAGGCCGTGAGCGGGCTTTGTGGGACCGAAGGAGCCGCATACCTCTTCGAGCTGGTGTCTGGGTCTGCGACATTGGTCTACTGTGGGCTGCCAGTTGGAACTTGGATCTGCGATCCAAGACAGCTAGACGCCTGACGAGGGCCTGGAGACTCCTGGAGAGCGCTCCAGAGCCAGGCACGCGATTGGCCGCCCATTTATTGTATAACGATCGATCGAGCGTGAAAATTGTTTGTTTGTACATAGCTGTCCACTCCCGGCCTCCATACGCCCGGTCAAATTTAATTTCCCGGTCGGGCGATCCGCCTTTCTCCCTTACACTGGCGGCCGTCTCGACAGGTCGACGGCCAGCACGGCGCGCGCCTCTCCCTGCCTCTCCTCACTCGGGCTCCTCCTCGCACCCTCAACGCGCCCGCGCCCCTGCAACTCTACTATCGTGTAACTAGAGATGGACCAAAAACGTCACTTCGGTCCATCTCCCGAGACTCCGTCCCATTTCACCAGATCTTGGCCTCAAAACTTCTACACCATGTTCCCAAGGATGTGCACAACATTCTCTCGGTGTTTTGATTTTTTTAATAAAGATCTAAGTGTGCCAGAGTAAAGCCAAAAGCAACGTCAAATACCCCGCAAGAGCTGCAGATGGGTCACGGAGTGTCACACGTGCCGGAGAGCCGACTGCCAATTTGGGCGTTCCGCCTGGCGCCTTGGGAAACGAGCGCCCAGTCCATCACCCAACATTCCCGAGTCCATCAACGCAATCTCGGTCATTCCGTCGGAGCCTGAACTCGGACGTCACGTCGGAACCCCTCCAGGACTGAAACTCTCGATTGTGATGTTCCTCGCACCCTCTTGCCATAGAAAGTGGATAGACTTATGTGTTGTCAATAGAGTGCCATGTTGTCCAAGTATCATAGCATTTGGATTGGTTTCAAGATGGTCCCTGAGCGATTAGTGCCCAAAAAGGCATACTGCTCAAAGACCGATTTATCCTGCCTCAAAAGCTCACTCAATGGACACCAGTTTTCGCAGGGGCGCAGTAGATATGTATAAGATCACTGTGTTAAATTGTTGTGTTAATGCACGCAGTCGTTGTTGCACACAAACGAGATCTTCAAAACGGTCCATCTCCCGTTACAGTCCATCTCTAGTTACACGATAGTATGCCGCCACCCTCACCGCCCTCACGCACAACCTGCACCCTGTCACCGGTCCAATCCCCGCGTGCGATCGATAGCTCCGAATCCTGCCATCCCCATCATGAGCTTGAACGTGTGTGACGCGCGCTTAGGTCGCTGTATGTGCATTCGCGCTCCCACGCACGGGTGTGGGATCTTGTAGGATCTGCTGTATTATCCATGTGCTCCCAAAACAGGTGGGTATTCATTTATTTTTTCTTTCCTTCTTTTTCTGATTTGGAAGGCCTGCGGTGTCCCATCGGGATATACATGAACAATCGCCCAAGGTTCGCCGCACCGCCAACGCATGTAGTGCTCACGTGTTTTCCTCTGTCGTTCTGCCGTTTTTCGGTCGCCACGATGATCGATATCGATGTAACCTCACGCCGGTCCTTCGGCGTTTCTGTTCTGCTTATAAGGCGATCGCGAGGAGCATAGGAAGGAAGGTGAATATCTTGTCTCACTTTGTATCACCTTCCCGCTTAGTACACTATGGCATTCACTCAGGCGTCGCGCGGATCCAACAGTACGTGCTTCAAAACCGCTTGTTTCTTGAGAGTTGACGAAGGACAAGTATGACGCGTTGATGCGGCACACGGTCGTGCGGAGAGGCTCCAGTAGCGTGATCTTCCGGGAAGCTCACACGTGTGCTCCGCTCTGGTCGATGGAACAGACGAATTTCGCGAAAGGAGTCGCGGGAGATAATCTAGGCGGACAAATATGTGCGTACAAAACACTCGCATGGCGGACACGACAATAGCTAATCACAGGCCTGTTCATTGCGACCCCGTCTGTACAGGAACTTGCAATCTGACCCTCGCCTTCTTCACCCACTGCTTGTATGCCTCAAGCCCTACCTGACCCCTCAATAGCCTCGGGATCAAGAAGGCCTCGTACGCACAAAGCAGTCCCATCTCGAACTCGAGGCGCCGCTTACCGTCCTCCTTCGACAGGGCGACGCAGGCCTTCGAGCCCTCTTGGTTGTTGAAGTGGGTCCTGCACGCTTCCTCCTGGGGGAATGGTTCCCAGCACCGCTTGCAGAAGAAGAGGGTTGTCGGGTGCTTGGCGGTGGCCCTGCAATGTCGCGCGAAGTTGTGGCACTGCATTGACGCCCCGGGACACATCCTGCAGCGCAAGGACTCTTCCAAAGGTTGCGAGTCGTTGGAAAGGAGGACGGTCTCCCGTGGCGTCAAGGTGGTTGTCCTGTTGCCGCTTCCGTGGACTATTTGGGAGTCCGTGCTCGGGAACGCGACGGTGATGAGCTCGCCTCTGCTCAGCGCCTTGATGATATCCTCGAAGGTTGGGGGTGGGCCTTGAAGGACGTCCGGAGGTCCTTGCACGTACAGCGTCTTTGGCAGAGACGCAATATGTACTCCGGGTGTTGTGCTGGTCACTGGTGGTTCCACCTCGTGACCAGCCTGCTCGAATATGTATTGTGGTGAAGCCGAAGCCCCGGCGGCGGGTTGCCTTTGGACTCTGTGTTGGAGTCTAGCTCGTTCCAAAGCTTCGGAGGCCGCGCGCTGCTGCGCTGTGGAGACCTTGGCCTTCTTCGCCCGACTGCCTCCCTGGCTACTTGTGGAAGGAGGGCTGTGTGCGGGCTGCTGTGGCACGTTGAGAATGCCAGACCCTGACGCTTGCGGCGCTCGTGCGCCCATGGGAGGTGCCAGGGGTGCGGACGGTTGTGAGGGCGTTGAACCCTTGGGACCGAGCGCAGCGTACGCGGGAGGGGACGACGGACGCTTGTGCCTGTGGACGTCTGCATCAGCAAGCCACATCCCTCGCCTCAGCATGCAAGAGCATAAGAATGATACTCACCTCGACAGGTTCCCATTCACAACTCCACCGTCAGTCCGCCGCGCGGTGGGCAGGGCTGTGAATGGGCTAAAATTAGTACGTCTTCCGGGCTCAGAGCTGATGAGACTTACGTGGCGTGGAGTCGTAGCGCGGCCCAGGGATGTCGGAGACCGGTGGCGCGTATGCGGACGACATCTCCTTGGTGGCACGGTCAGCATGAGAGGCGGAAGGATGCGGGGAGTGGCATGGGACGGTGGCATCGAGTGTGGCCGCGACCGGTGTGGGAGCAGGTGAGAGATCGGCGTAGGAAGCGCTGAACTCAGGCTCTGTGGAGTAGGCCATGGCCTCGAAAGTCTGGGCGGTGGGTGCGATGGCGTCGGCAGACTCGAGTGTGTGTCTACAAGAGGTGTCTCCAACGCTCAAGATCTCGCTGATGAACGCTTCAGCGGGGAGCACTTTGGTGGGTGGCATACTCTCTAGCGCATCCATCATGAGGATGTATTGCAGATCCGCGCCAAAGCCAGCCTCGGGTAACCATTTCTCAACGCGCTCGTTGGAGTGGCACTCGACGACGATAGCATTCTCCCTCGAGAGTCCGGCGTTGGCGAAGTGAGAGGTGGATGGGATGTTGTGGGTGTTAGAAGAGGGATGCTGCATTTTGGCGATTTGTTTGTGGGGACTGTGCGAGAGCCTTAGTATGTGTGGGTGGAAGGGAGGATGAGGGAGAGACGCGAGGTGCTCAAGGCTTTTATGGAGGTGGGGAGTGTGTCTGTAGGTCCACACGTGTGTGCTAAAGGTTACCGAGTCCAAGCCACGAAAGACCATTGTGTCCAAAATTTTGTCAATGCGTCCTTTGTCGGAGTCCACGGCAACCAAGCCTGCGCGGTCCATACACTTTTGAGGAATCTCCAGAGTCTGCATACGTTACAGATGGATCGTGTCAACGTGCCCTCTGCTATGATCAGATTATCGGTGTGCAAGTCCGCTGGTCATACAACATAAAGGAACAATAAGTACAAGCATCGGGGTTTCAGACCCGTCCACGACTGGACCTTATACTTTGCAAGGCGGAACCAAACTTAGGCGCCAGTGGCGGACACTCCTTATCTGGAGCTCAAGCCACTGCAGGGACCCAAGCAAAATAGTCGAGGCAAGATGGAGCTGAAGTTGCTTAGTCTGTGGACGTTGATGATGTCCAAGCGTACCTATGTACTGGACGTTTGGTCGTCCGGAGTTCGAGAACAGATACTTAGGAAACAACATGGCATTCGACCATCTTACGGCCGAGCGCTCCGCACATCACGGGAACATCAGGCTTATATAGCAATCGTACCTTAGTTCTTCGAGGACTCGAGAAGCTGGGGCGGCGCGGACCCTGTGCCATTCTCTGGACATCCATCAGCATATGTCAGTTATAGGTCCGAAGACGCGGCGGTGGCCACGTTCACAACGTTCCGCCAGGTCCCACCCAACCGTCCCAATATTCCGTCTCAAACTCGGAACACAGAACTCTAGGGCGCGGACGGGCACGCACCTCTCCCGCGCTAGCGATGTGCGCATGGTCCGCGCTGAGCGGGACCTCTCGGTTGGCCGGCCGCGCAGGGTCGATGTACGCCTCGAAGCCCTCTTCCTACTGTATGTCCTGCAGGCCCTTCGCCCACCATGCATGGAGTTGTCGAACATCGTGACTCGGGGAAGAGAAGATGGTAAAGCGAGGCCAGAAATCGGAGTCTGCGTCACACCGGGGGGGCACAAGTATGCGAAGCCAACTCGGAGTCACACAGCGCGAGGGTACCCGGAACGCGGACGGCGCTCAGATGGTTGGAATTGTAACTATGGAGGGAAGAAGCAGGGGCTCTTGGGCACGTTTCTCGTAAGCACTCGGGACAGCTCGAGATAGGGGATGCCGGCGGTGGATCGCGAGCTGGGTTCTCAGGCTCATCACACTGCGCGCGCACAGGCGCACTTAGACGCCGCGCCTGTATTGCCGGCGGTCACTACATGAACACGATGCAAAGCAAATGTTTCAAGGGGCGCACCTCAATCACACCAGCGCCATCCCCAACTCTCACACGTCGAACCATAAGGCTATACCTCACTCTTTGCTATTCCCCGCGGGCTGCGCTTAGAGCTTCGACTAGATCACAGTAACCGAGTAGTTCATGTTCCCTTGCTTCTTCTGTATCGTCTCCTGGAGCGTATCGAGGTTAGACTTGATCATAAAGTCGATCTTCTGCTCGTAGTGCTTGACCACCTGCGCGCATGTGAGCATCACGCCGTCAGTCGAGGGCAGATAGCCCAGGAGCGTACCTTGGCGTAGTAGCCTGTTTCGACGTCATCGACGATGATGTAGAGCGAGTTGGTGAGTGGGATGAGGACGGTCTTGCGGCCGCAGGGTCAGACCGTCACCGACACGGTGTGCAAGTACCCTTTTTCGGGCCCTCCTCCACGGACAGAGTCAATGCACGAATGAAACTTGGATAGGGTCCAATGCTTGAGCTGGTGGTCAAAGGAATCTGCGAGACATGAGAATTTCTGCGAGGCCGGACTCGTCAGCGGGCTGCATGAACCCGAACGAGCTACGTACCTCTTCGGTTCGCCGACATCGGAGTCACCTGCGAGCTGAGCGCCCAGAGAAAAAACCGATGTTCCCCGCCAACGCATCCACTGTTGTCAGGGGGCCACTGGCACTGCCTAGGCTGCGCAATGCGCATCTGCAGTGCCCTTTACGGCCTCATGTTGCTCGCGCCATTTCCAGTCCATGATTAACACGGCGCGGACTCGAGCTCAAATATAGTGCATCGCAGCCATTAGTCATGATTTGGAGGCGGGCGGCGGCGGGCTGGCGTCGATGCTGAAGCTGAAGCAGAAAACCAACTGCCAAATACACGCGTTGAACTTGGTTCTCCTTCAACGCGCCCGTCGGGCCGGATGCCCTGAATCCGGCAACAGTGCGGCGCTGGCCGGGCCTGTCAAAACCAAGTAAGTCAAAACCGTCACACAGCGTTACTTTCCTCCGAAATTATCAATCATGCGCGCGGTAGAGTTTTCGGGATTCACAGTCTCGTTCCCAGACGTTCTAGGAGAGACCGAGTTACTCGAGCGAGAGCGGGGGAGGGGGGATAGGGCGAGCCGTGTACGCGGTCCTGGAGATTACGGGGGCACAGCCAATTTCGTTTGTGAGTGACGAGTGAAGTGCAAGCGCATACCTTGAAACTGCGGTACTCACCAGGTGCCGCGCCACTCCAAGTAACATCTACCCATTCAATCCCTGGGCACGACATTCAGAGGTATAAATGCGACGGAATCGCGGCAATAATGACCATACCCCCCACCTAAAGAACTCAAGCATTTAAACCCATGCCCGTGCGGGAAAGCAGCGCCCCGTTTGCGTGCCAGAACCCCTGGGGATATGAGGTAGTTTTTCCTCCGCGGCGACCCCGTCCTGTTCGGTCGTTTCTCACTCGGCCTGTTATCCAGGTACTCATGGCATCACAACCCGTCACATCTGACGTCTCGCCACCAACGCACAACGCTATCGCACCTACTGGCGCCCCCGAATTGGCCACGATAACTGATACGCCGTCCGCTCATACTCTTGCGACTTGCCCCGCGTGCGAGCGCTCGTTCAGACGCCGACCTGAACGCAACAGACATATCCGCGAGGCGCACCTTCCTCACCACATCGCGTGCCTGCTCTGCCCTTGGACCGGGAGCCGAAATTATGATCTGAAAGGTCACTGGACGAAACACCACCGTGAAAGCCCGGGTCCTTACTTTCGCCCCATGTACTCCCCGGGTCCATACGTCGAACGGGTTCTCCAGGCCGATGGGATCAAGGACCGTGCCAGAAAACGGCAGCAGATTTCGGACGTCGAGGAGGAAGCGTTCGCAGAAGTGAAGGAGTGGATACGATGGCGCCAGTGGGACACGCCAATTCAGGCGTTGGAGGACGCAGGGGGCTGGACACCATATGGTTGTGAGCTGTCCAGGTAAGTTACCCAACATGTTCCGCGTGTCCAGAGAAAAAAAGGGAGCAAGACACTCACATGTTCCATTCTGTTTAGATTCCTCTTTTATCCGCGCCGCGAGAGCAGGACTACTAGAGGCGATTCGTAATTTTGGTCCCCTGTCCCTTTTGCCTATGAGGCGTACAATATTTTCTTGATGGTCAGCCTGGTCAGCGTACGTAGAGACGGGCACGATAGGCACCCCCAGTGTTGGGTAGGACGTATTTATCTAAATTGCGCTATGGCTGATCCCCAATGTACCCCATCTCTGTGTTTGCCAACGAGTGCACAGTCCGAGCCCCCGCTGTTGGTGTTTGACGGACAAGATTGAAAATAATCAGGAGGTCGAAGGCCATGGAAGACGTCTGGACAGAACAGTGCCACGCCCGGTACATACCCATCCCCGCAAGCAGGCTCGAGGGATGCTGCCGTAGGTGAACGCCGCGCGGAGGAAAGGCAATGCCTGCGCCTGGGGCGCCAGGCGTGGTACGGTGAGCACCAATAACCTCGTGAGAACGCGCATGTGCCCACGTGTCACGCGCGACGCCGCAGGCCCACCCCCACCGACAGGTAGTCAGACATCCATCCCGAGGCAGCGCGCGTGCGTGTGCTCGCTCCGGGTCCTTTGTCCACTGTGCGGAGGTGTCGAGCATCGTCAGCTGAGGAAAGGACGAGATGATGAAGAGGGGTGATGGGTTTCCGCGAGGACATAAGCGAGCCAACTTCGAACCCCGCGGCGCGATGGTATTAGGAACGGTGTGCAGATCATGGCGCTCAGATGGCCCGGATTAGTCACAGAGAGGGGATCTCCTGATCAAAGATTAGGAACGTCGTTGGCTAGTGACCTCGGGACTGCACATGGGAGCAACTGTCTTTACCTGGCCAGTCCGGTACGGAGACTATTCGAAGCCCTCAGGCTCATCGGATTTCGCTTGCAGGCAGCGTAGGCACGGCATCACTGGCATACATGAGCACGATGCAAAAGCGAATGGATCAAAGGGACGCACCTCGACCATACCAGCGCCGTCCCCAACTCTCGCAAAGCTCAACACGACTCCCGACACTCTCACACATCAGACCATAGGGCTATATTTCACTCTTTGTTATTCCCCGAGGGCTGCGCTTGGAGTTTCGACTGGATCACGCTAACTAAGTAGTTCATGTTATCCTGCTTCTTCTGTATCGTCTCCTGGAGTGCGTCGAGGTTGGACTTGATAAAGTCGATCTTCTGCTCGTAGTGCTTGACCGCCTGCGCGCGAGTCTGCAGAGCGCGACACGTGAGCATCTTGTCGCCAGTTGAAAGCAGATAGCCTAGGACGCAACGCACCTTTTGGATATAGTAGCCTGTTCCGACGTCGATGATGACATTCTCGGCGTCGCGCAGCTTGCCGGGGACGTAGAGCGAGTTGGTGAGCGGGACGAGGATAGTTTTACCTGCGCCGCAAGGTCAGACCATCAGTGAGTATCGACGCGGCGTGAGCACACCTTTGTTCTCGGGTTTTACTTCCTTTACCGAGTCGATGCATGAGCGAAACTTGGCTTGTGCCTGCTTGAGCTGGCTAAAGGAGTTTGTGAGGTGTGAGAGTTCCTGCGAAGGAGTTAGCGCGCTGCATGGAGCTGAAGGAGCTGGGTACCTCTTCGAGCTGGCGTCGGACGTCTGCAAGCTGAGAGATGTCGAGGTCGGCGACGCTGATCTGCTGTGGCTGGGCTGCCATCGCGTTGGATCTATGATCCAAGACGGTCAAACGAGAGAGAGAAGCGCAAGCGCTCCAGAGCCAGGCACGCGATTGGCTGTCCAACCCATTCCCCGATCGGGTAGCTCGCCTTCCTCCCTTGCACCGCGATGGCGACCGTCTCCTCGAGTCCTCCGCAAGACGTCGGTGCGTCCGAATATCCTCACTGCGCTGCATCGCACGGGAATAAAGAGCGGGGCCGTCTTACTAGTGGCGATATTCCATGCGTCGTTCCACCCAACCCAGGGAAACATCATCGACTGGTCTCTCAAAGCTTCAGATGGTCCGTAGCTCCGTCCGCTCCCGCAGTCCATTATGCACAACCTCACGATACCTTCGCCCCACGCAGACCTCTCCCTCGATGGCGTCGAGTTCAGCTCTCTCCCAAGCGGTCTCCACCTTGTCGAGCAGGACACCCTGTGCGCCTTCCCTCCTCCCAATCTGTCCCCACTCACTGACTTGCCCCCGCCCTGCCCAGATACTTCACTAAATCCGCCCACGCTGGCATCGCCGTCTTCCACCGCCGCGCAACCGACGCCGACGGCCAGCGCGGCGCGCGCCTCTCCTCGCTCGGACTCCTCCTCGCGCCTTCCGCGCGTCCGCGGCCCTGGCGTCACACCGCCGCGCTCATCGCCCTCGCGCGCGAGCTGCACGCGTCTGGCCTCGCAGAAGACACAGACGCGTACTGGGCGCCCGCACGTCAGTTCTTTGACGCGCGCGTGGCGCGTCGCACGGATCTTGGCGGCGCCGGCGCATGGGGCGGGTGGGGCGCCGAGCTGGACGGGGTGCGCTGCACGCTTCGCTGTTGCGTTTCAGGGGTGTGCTGATTTCATGTGGGGAGTAGGAGGCTGCGCAGGCCCACCCGGCGCTGCACCTCCCGCACGCGCTGCGTCTGCTCGGGCCGTCGGCGCTCACGCTCTACAAGCACCTCCTCGGCCGCCGCCGCGTGCTGCTGTACACCGCGCCGCCCCTCGCGTCTGCGTCCGTGCTGTGTCACGCGCTCGCGGACATGTGCTTCGCGCCTGAGCCTGCGCCCGCGTTGCGCCGAAGAGACGAACACCCAGGGGAGGACGGCGTACGCGTGCTGGGAGTCGTGACGTTGCACGACCTCGCGATGCTCGAGCGCGAGTCGGCGCGCGGGCGCGGGTGGATCGCATGTACGTGCCCGCTCGCTTCCTTTTGTCTACCTGTGTCGTATGAACGGGGACATGCGAGGCAGGCACGACAGACACGATGTTCCTCGAGAAACCACAGCACTACGACCTCCTCGTCGACCTCTCCGCGCCTGCCAGCGTGGGGCGCCCCGCGCTGCGCCTCGCCCCGCGCCTCACCAGCGTGCGCTTCACCTGGAGTGACGTCGCGCTCGTGCGTGCGCCCTGCCTCTCTCACTCCTCCACCCGTCTAACACGTAACATTCGCGCAGTGGACGGAGCTCGACCGCCTCCTGCGCCTCGACGCCGACACGAACGGCGCCGGCGCCGGCGCACCGTGGCTCCCGGACGCGGGCCGGCTGTACGAAGACGCGTGCCTGCTCTGCGCGGGGCTCTGGCTGCGCCCCGCCACCTCACCACCGCCACCCGCACCGCGCGTCCGCGCGCGCGGCGACGGGATCGAGGGCCGTCCCGCACTGCCCACCTCGTCGCTCTACGCGCGGCGCCGCCGGCGCCGCCGCGCGAGCGACGGCTCGCTCTGGGCGCTCGGCACGCTCCCAGGGCGCGCCGCCGGGCCGCCAGCGATCCTGGACGACGCGGACTCGGACGGCGCCAAGGACCCGGATGCAGGCGCTGAGGAGGCGGAAGAGGATGACAGCGAAGAGGACGCGGTGCTCGTGCGCGACCGACAGGCGCTCACCGCGCGCGCGCTGCTGCAGACGCTGCACGCGCACACGGGCGCACTGCTCGCGCGTCTGGCGGACGCCGTGGGCGCCAACGGCGAGGGGGCGGGGGCGCCGCGCGAGGTGGTGCTCGCGCCGCTCGCGCTGGGGCTGGGCCCGCTGAGCACGCTCGACGCGCGCTTCGCGGCGTGGCTAGGCGCCGCGTATGCGCCGCGTGACGTGCGCGTCGTCGTGCGACGCACGGTCGGGTGGCGCGAGGTCGTCGGGCTTGTGTTTGGGTATGGGGCGTGATTGCTGTGGGGTGTGCGCGTGTACGGACCGCGAGGCGATGGATATTGATACCCGCTGACATCGACGGTTTTTGTGATGCTCGCGGGGCGTGCGCATATGTAGAGCAGGACGAGCGCACGCTTTAGCCGGAGGCGTGTTACTTGCGTCTGGGTCTGGTGCAGAGGTGCCCGGAGACCCTCCACTTCTCTCCGTTCTCGGGTTGGTGCGACCGCTCCGCGAAGTGCTGTTGCCTGTGAAAAGTGTAGACAAGGCCGCTGGCGCGTGGCGTCGCATCCCTTATTTCTTCTCGACTGTGTCACATGAGCCGTGCGCTTCAGTAGCCAGCACAGTGGAGAGGCCTCTGCGCACAGAGTGACGGGGAAATGGGAGACATGAAAATTTAAATACTGCAGGATTTCGCTCAATCTCCCGTCCTGGCTTAGGAACAGACCCTCCTGACATTGGAATATTATGACCTTTTGCGCATAGCACAGATATACTGCCAGCTTCGTCCTGGTACCATATTTGTGTGCCTACCCGGGGCGTGGGCAGCCCGCGAATCCGAACGGCGTCTCTCTACATGGCCAAGTGCCAGAACCGTCCTGAGGTTGCTTTTTACAAAAGTCACTGCGTTTTGGGCGATATTGAGATCTGGGGGGTGATTTGCGCTAGCCGAAGGTTGCAGCACGGTGGGATTCAGTTTGAATGACGGTACGGCCACAGGCTGAATAAGCGGGTCGAGCACGGATTCGCATGCCACCGGCGCTGGCTCTGGCTCAATGAACCCCGAGGACTGTTGAAGCGCAGCAAAGGGTGGAGTGACAACTGAAGGACACAGAGTGACGCTCAGTCAGAGAAGGTCAAAAGACTTATACATTAGTGCAATACCTGAAGGACACAGAGTGACGCTACAAGGTAGGGTAAGCATAAGGTAGAAGTGAAAGGAGCAGTAGTGTACTTGCCTCAGTCAGAGAAGGTCAAAAGACTGAGGCTACAGAGGCGAAGAAAGAGGTCCTTATATACAGTAAGGAGCGACAGATAGCATGTGATAAACACTGCTTAGAAAGCCTAGGAGACCCACATGAAACGGAGTAAGAGTGGGTACCGGAGTACAAGGTGGGTCATGGAATGCCCTAGAATAGTCCAGAATCATGGAAACGAATGTGGGGCTGAACACAGCCTTAAGTCTAGAACATTATGTACACTAGATAAGATAGTCCTTGATCATTAGGTCCATATCTAATCTAATCAGAGCCGCCAGGACACTGTCCGTCTCAACAAGGACAGCATCAAAACCATCCTCAGGATGGTTTTGGTCGCTTAGACGGAAAAGGAAACGGCCCCTGCCCGGCATCAGCGGCATATCATCGGACTGCCAAAGTGAATGACACATCGTTGCGGCTGGCCCAAAATTCGTCAACATCAGGGAGAACCCAGGGTTCGATGTAGCAGTACATAGCTCGAGTAGTATGTTGTAGCATCATTGCAACCCCCCCCTATCAATAGCACTCTGTAGCAAGGGGATGCCGGGCCGGGGGTCCAGGACCGGGGGGTACCTAGTTAGTCCAGTTGCGGTTGGGGCTATCGAAAATTTGGACCCCTCTGAAAGTGGTCCTTTTTTTGGCTCGGAATGGTGCCAAGTTGATTGTGGGCTTAGAGAATAGGGTGTTTGGGCCGTTTCTTGTATATTTTACACTATATATAGGCTAAATACTACTTATTTGCTGTGATCGAGGGAGGCTGACTGGTTGTGAGCAATGCGTGCAGCATGCAAACCCATTTGCCATCCCTTCCCCACCAGTTTCTAGCACTTGTTGCTGCCATCTGAACATCACAGCCTATAGGATCTGCCCAAATATAGGACATGGATGCAGGGCCAGGTGTGGATTTGGAGGTGCGTTGTTATACATGGTCGTACTATGACCTCACCCCTTATCGTGCTCGCGCGTGGTCAGGGTATCATGCCGGACGCAAACGGGCGTGTTGTCTGTCCTGAATGCCATGGCACAATCACCGTAGGCAATGGCGGAATCAATAACTTCCGCAAGCAGCATCTAGGAAGCAAGAAATGTCAGTCACAGAAGCAGAAGTGGCAACGAAGTACCACGGCATCTCAACAACCACGCCTTACCTCATTCTTTGGGCGCGCATCCAAGGCACCCGCAGTCCCAAGCACTGTGCATGCACCTATGATTATCACATCAGCCATCGGGCGCCCTTCGGATACACGGCTGTCTGCAGCTTCCTCAAGAACGCCTAGCAACAAAGATGGAGACACTTCTTGCGCACCTTCCTCAAAGGATGTTGCGGGTGGTTCATCCGCCACGCGCATAGGCCTTCCGACACAGCAAAATGCCCTCAGTCTCCTTCGACACCTTGAGGATGCAATATCAAGGCTGCCGAAGTCTATTGCTGAAGCGACGCATGAGGACCCCACTGCAGGCTTTGACATTGCACCACCGGTGGACCTGGACCCTGAAGCTGCTTGGGAGGTCTTGGATGGCAGCCTCAGTCCACTCTTTGGGTATGGCGCTACTGCAGAGGCCATTGCAGCACTCGTACGACGCGGTCCAATGGGTATGAGTGCTGTGTGTACATACACACAGTGCTTCATCTTGGAATACGGGATCGATGGCGCCCTGGTAGAAGGCAAGATTAGTCGCATGATAGAGGGAGTCAAACTCGTGTGCATACCTTTGCTTTGTGGATATGGGGACCATGCGCTGATGAACACACCAGCTGCCAAACTGGCAGTAATGGTGCAGAAGAAGAGGATGGTGCCCTAGGTGGTGGTGTGCACGATGTGCTGCTGGCCTCGGATGATGGTGTCCGCAATGGAGCACAAGAGGCTGTTGCCCAAGACTCCGAAATCGAATGCCTAGGAACAGGTCAATGCTTGGATCCAAGTCAGCGCTCAAAACCAAGTCAGCGCTCAAAGCTATGCACTGGACTTGTACTCACCTTCCCTGACGGATGTTCCCCCTACTCCACCTATCCTTTCAGCCTTCATGACGCACAGAACCTACCCTGGGACCTTGAAATTCGAAATAGTATCATGACACTGCGCGCACGCATGTGTACTGGCCAGGGGGTGGTCTCTAGCCGCTGCTCCGCATGCAACAGCCTGCAGGATAGCACAGCGCTAAAAGGGATCATCTACCGTATCGAGAATGGTGTACCCGTGAACTCACGCTACGCATATCATGGCATTGCGGGTCTGATGGAGATTGCACGGCACAAGACGGACCTCATTGATGAATATCGCCTTGCTCGGTTGAACGCCGCACGCAAGCTGGTGGGACTAGAGGGCGCCATCGATGTCCAGAAGCAGATCTTACTTGCCGTGTCATCAAAGCGCATTGCGCGCGTCGACCGCGTACTTCACATAGGTTTTCGCCGGGGGATGGGGCTCCATGCACTACTGGATCTTGTCAAGAGGGCAGCAGAGGGAACCTATCACCCAAAGAGCTTTGACGAGCAAGAGGAGGTTCAAATGACACTCATCTTTAGGCTCGGAGGCGGCCGGGTGGCCGAAATCGTTCGCAAGATATTTGGGATGCCTGCACTGTCCACCATTCGCAAGAGACTAACAGGATCAGTCCTGCAGCCCTCACCCTCGATGCCGACGCGCGCAGAAGTCGAGAAGAACATTGAGAATGTGTTCGAGGGGATTCAAGATGTTGTTGCAGATGCAAGTCGGGCAGGGATGTCACACGCGGTCTTGATGTGGGATGAGATTGCTGTTGAGCGGCGGCCACGGTGGGATAGCAAGACAAACAAGGTGTTAGGCATCTGTCGTGATTGCGGAAAGTCCACTTCCCTTAACTTCAACCGGATGGAAGACCTTGATGTCTTGTTTGGCGAACTGGATAACAGGACAGTGCATCTTGCGTCGGAGGTGGGTTCGAAAACGTGTTCAGCGCTGAGTCGAGGCTTACGCGTTTACGAGATAGGCAACCGTGGGTGCCATTGGACTGCTAAGCGCTGAGTCACGTCTTTACAGCGCGCGTCCCATTCTGCTCTTCGGTAGCTGCAAAAGGGAGACCGCAGAGGAGCACGCTGCTCTGCTCCAAACGACAATCGATTCTGCCAATTCCCAGAGCTCATTAACGCGTGCCCGAATTGTTTCTCTTGCTTCCGATGGCGAGGCTCGATGTGGCAAGGCTCTTGTGCAACTCACCTTCAAGGCGCTCCTCTCACCCTCATCTCCAATACACGCACTCCTCTCACCACTCCATCTCATGGACTTTCACGTGGGAGACGATGACATCACCCCAGACAAAGACTACAAGCACGTAGCCTTTAAGCGTGTCCGAAATGCTCTGCTTCGCGAGAAAGGCATTTCTGTGCTTGGCACTTGGCTCACCCCCTCAATAATCCGGCGGCACCTTCGCGAAGCGGGACACAAGCCTGTGCACATACAGTCCATCTTCAACCCCACTGACAAGCAAGATGTCGAGCTCGCGTTTCGACTTTTGAGCGACATTTGGTCACTCCCCAAGTCCTTCCCGGCCCAAAATGCTATTCTCGCACAGACTGAGGATGCACTACGCGTTTTTGGTGCCATGTGTTACAACCTCGTGCTTCCTTACATCTGCATAGATCTCACACTCTCAGAGCAACTCACGCACCTCAGCAGCGCCGCACACCTCGCACTTGCATTGTTTTCATACAACAACATGAAATCCCACTTCCTTCTAACAACACTCTTTATAGACATCATGCTTATGATCAAGAACGTATTCTTCTGCGTCGCAAAGGCAAAGGTCGACCTACCAGAGCAGCCATTCTACCTCATCCTCCTCGGTACTGATCGCTTGGAGACACTTTTTGGTATCTTGCGAACAATGGTCGGCAACGATACTAATCTCGACGTCTTGCAACTTGGTCTTCGTGTCACTGGAGCCACTGATGTCGCGAATATACTAGCCAAGCACCCAGAGTGGGATAAAGCGCCACGTCGACTGCATCTTCCAACACTCACGAAGGATGCGCAGCCGGTACATGGCGCTGATCATATCAGCCTGCGAGCATGGCAGGCAAACCTCATCCCTGTCACGAACTGTACGATACATTTTCTTTTTCTTCCTTATCGTGACTGTATGATACGAGCTCCGTTCCGACTCCATGACTCGGGGACGCTTATCTTTCACTCGTCATACGATTCCTTCATTCTTCTTGACGCGCCCCTTATGCCATTGGATCCTTATTGTACTTCTACCTAGGAGACCCACCTCGAGTCCGTTCTGACTCGGTATGACTCAATACTAGGACATTATGTAAACCATCTCTCTTGTAGTACTTAAGGCGTAGCAGTTGTACTCTAAGGCCTTAAGCCTGTTCTCCTTTGTCAATCGACGAGGTTACCAGGGAATCCGCGTGAGGGCTTGTTCACCCAAGCATCGCGAGGTCTTCAGCTTTGAACTCGACGTACCGGAGGCCGATTGCCTCCAGCTTCAGACATCACGTCTTATCCAGGATCCCGTGCACATTCACGTGCGCCTTCGAGGACCGGCTCACATCGAGACCGACTTATCGAACCTCGCTCGTCTCAGCCCTCGCCAGCTCCGCTCGCGCCGGCTCAGGCCGTGACAATCCCGAAGGATGTCACACTCGCAACCTGCTGGAAGCTCGGCCGGCACGCGATGGAAGACAAGTTCCCTGCCATGAAAGATCAACTTCACATCGTCGACAGCATCGAAGGCGCGTCCATCCTTGCTCCCTTCGGAACGCTCCTTGTGAGGCTGCCTACGAATTCGGGGCCGGAGAGTGATGAGGAGGACGCTGCTGTAGGCTCGAGTGCAGATAAGTCTGCATCGACAGTGCTCCCCCACGAGTGCATAAGCGGCGATGGTCTGCGCGAGCTCGAGGATGCTGCAGACGAAATCGATTGGAATCACTCCCACATTACGCCACCAGCATTTTCAAACAAGGTCGACGCAAGTGGGAATGGAATACTCATAAGCAAGGCACGCGCGCTGGCTCAGCGGTTCAAGTACGACAAGAATGCGAGCTCGACTGACCGCCTCCGCCATGTGCAGCAGGAATCAAGATATGGCCCGGTCTACACTGCAGGTGATGGCGAGGACGCATTTGCAGGTGTTGATGGCCCGCGCGTCATGGTCACTGATCCTATTGCGACCCTTGTGCGCTGTGATGGCCATCTCTTCCTCTGCATTGGCGAAATCAACTCAATTCGGTTTCACTCGAGGCCACAAGATGAAGTTCCGGTCGCCCTGCTTCACAAAACAGCTGTCCAGGTGTCGTATCAGGCTCTAAGCCTCCTCCCCACATCTACAGAAGACGATGTGTCTTCAAAGCATGACTGGCGTTCCTCACACCTACTCCCGATCACACTCACTGCACCAGGCATTCTCATCCAGCCCATCAACCCCAAGTTGGTTTCAAACTCCTTGCGCCCACCCTATTTCTTGTTCGACAGTTCTACGCTAGTCACCTTGGCATCATCCCTACACGACCGAGTATCAGAGGCCCACCGGCGGTCTGTGCCTTCAGTCAAAGGTGACGAACGCTTCCCATATCGTGAATCATCAGGTGAGTTCACTCAAGAAGCCTCTGGCAGTGCGGAATGCTGACAGGGAATCTCGTGCATAGGGAAAGCGTGCTTCATTGTTGAGGGGCGACATCAGGCGCACGAATCTGCCGCGCTCACTCTCTGTTGTCCCCACTGCACTCCCGAAGTCAATTTCACATCCATGAGCGGACAGCGCGTTCTGGAACACATTGGGAGCCATATCTTACACGATCCAGCTGTGGATCGAAACATCGAGCCCTGTGGACTCTGCCTTCATTCATATGGAGTGTGCCAGATCTATCTCAGAAAGAATAAAGGCCGGCACGGAAACCCGAAGATCGACAAGGACAGGAGTTCGTGCCCAAGCACGGTGAAATTCTCGTACGCAACGGCTGCAAAATCATCGTCCTCTTCGCCATGTAGCAATGTCCCACTGGCTTGCCCTGTGTGCCCGTCCAATTCGCCTGCCGTATGGCGCTACAACCTGCGCGCACACTTCCTTCGCCTTCACCCATCTATCCCTCTCCAATCATATTCGCATCTGTGGACACTTGCGGATTCCAAAACCACCGAGATGGCGACCATCTGGAAAAACCGACTCCGGCAGTCTGATCGGTCACGCAAGAAGAAAGCAAACAACGCCAGACTCACCATATCAGATGCACACAGCTCTCGCGCTGCTGCAGGGTAGGCCCCCATGTCATATCTGAGATCTCTGTTTTGAGTTTGTCTAGGTTGATAGCCGGGAGCGAATCCAGCGAATCCAAGGAGGAAGGGGACGCGGGCAGTGAAGATGATGCTGCCGGGATCAGCGCGCTCGATGATGACGCGGGCCCGCCGGGAGTCGAAGTTAGCATTGTCAGCGCACAAGAGAGGGGGGAAGGTGATGTGACGCGCCTCCTAGGCATGCCCGCGAACATGGGGGAGCTTGCTAGGGAGGACAACCCTAGCGAACCGGATGCGCTGGCGCTGCTCCCATCTCATCCAGAGCAAGGCGCACTGTCCGTCGTGGGAAGCAGTGCACCCGGAGAACCTGTGGACCAGCCAGGTGCCTCCGACGTGGTCGCGAACGCTGCCAGCACTGTCTTGCCGCTTGTTGACGCACCGCCCACGCGCAGTGGGAGAAAGCGCAAGGCACGCGACTTGAGCAGCCTTTTTGAGTGCCTGTGTGGTGATGTTGTGGAACCCGGGGAGAAGAAAGTCATTGAATGCACTTCACCTGGGTGCCAGACAAGATGGGTGAGTGCTAGCCTTATCGAAAACGAAACAGGACAAGACTAATAAGAGACTTACAGTATCATCTGGAGTGTGCACAGCTTGAACAGTTTGAAAAGGGCTGGGTATGCACGCCCTGCGGAGACAAAAAGGCTAGGAAGACGAAAAGGAGATAAGCTGGGAAGTGTTGAGGGCGTGCGCGAGAGGAAGCGCGAGGATATGGTGTTAAAGGGGAGTGAGTTGTACTCGGACCGTGTGATCTTAATATCTTATCTTATCTATTTCCTTTTATGGTAATGTTCCTGATTACGTACCTAGTTAGTCCACCCGCTGAGTTGACTTAGAGAAAAAACGACCCGCGGTCAGGGATCCCCAGCCCGGCATCCCCTTGCTCTGTAGCTCGAACGATTACTGCGGAATGTTGTGCCATCTACAGAGGGTCCATGTAGCTCTACATATCTCTCTTCCTACGGGCCTACAAGAGCTATGTAGTTCATACTGGGGTACGACTGGTGCTCTATGCGCTCTGGTGCTTTGAGATCTATGATGCTATGCTCAGATGTGTAGACTTTGTAGCTTGTGTAGCTCGTGTAGCTGGTCGTTGATATGACCAAAGGCCCTCGTTGCTGATTGGCTCACCCTGGACGACACGATTGGCCACTCACTTTCAACTCCTATTGGTCCATTAATCCCTCGGAGATATCCTCAAGCCGGACCAGCAGCTGCGCATACACCCACTAGTTATTTCACGTGGCGTTCGGATCTCATCTGCCCAAGTGGCTGTGTCTCGGGCTTGGTCATCTTAAGATCTCATCTAGTAACGCGGGATGGAACATGAACACCGGTATGATTTATTAGGAGATTTGAGAGAGTTTCTGGAGAGTGGGGAGATATTCAAAACGTTTGCGGGGTCCACGCCATTCTGGATCCTTTTGATCCTTTGGGGTAACTACACTAAAAAAAACCGCCTCAAGCATCTTCGTCGGAGCCTACATCACTCTCCTCCGCCAGCGCAGCTTGAAACGCCGCCGTAGAGACAACCCTACGCTGCCTAGACTGAGAGGCAATTGGTCCGACCCTAGCATGGTGCCTAGTATGCAGATTGGTCAGATATAGTACATGACGATAGGTTTAGAGCCCCACCTTCCGGTGTCATGCAACGTGCGGCGCAGCTTCAGGCCCAGGTTCCTGACCTGGGTGTGCTCATCGAAGTCTATGAGCGACTGGAGGTGATCATTGTACAGGTCCTTGTAGGCAGCGCCAGTGAAGTGTGTCGCGTTCTTGGAGCCCGAAGACCACTCGTCAATGCAGCACTCGATCTAGGGAACTGTGAGCACTTAGAACGCGAGGGGCCACTACTACTGACTGCGGTGATGGCCAGGGCGATTGTCGGCAGCGGGATAGGGTTGAAGTATTTAGGGAACTTGACACCTTCGTCGTTGTCAGGACTCACTCGCGGGGTGCGCGCAGAGAGGATAGCAGAGGGTTTTGGAGAGCGTTACAAGGGGGAAGACAGAAGATGAGCTGCGATGTGCAGGAGCAGAGTGGGAACACACTAACAGTGCTATTGCAGTGCTAGGTACAGATGAGAGTGCCACAGATGGACAGTCTGAGGACCACTAGGAGATACATGGGGGTCTTATATACTACTGGAGACCCCCCAGACGAATCTGGTCTAATTACTGATGGGGATTCCAGAGGGGATTCCCCATAACCTCTCCTCTCTGATACACTTCTTAGATTCCATCGCAGAGTGGGGCTTGAGGCCCCATGGAGTTCTTGATGATCAGAGTCCCAAAGAGGACGCATGAAGTGTTTCACCTTGATCAAGGTTCTGGTTACTTTGGGACGAGTAATATGGCCATTCTGAGAGATCCCTAGTCCGGGATCTTGGGGGTATTCCAGGGTTAATTGGCCATTAGGGAGTAGGGCGAGGAATGGGGGTGAAGGGTCACGTGATGTATTTCGACTTGTAGTCGCAATGTGAGTGGTACGCGTCGCATTGTGAGCGATGCGTAGGGTATTTACTGGTAGGGCTGGATTCGCTCTAGTGTTCTGAGCAGTTCGACCTCCTTGAGGCCCTAGTGTTTGTGACAGTCGTGCTTGTTTGCAAACCACATCACGTTGATCGCCCTTTGAAGCGCAGGGTGATAATAGAGACCTTGAAGGGTGGGTTGCCTAACCTGCTCAGCCATTTAGTCCACGGTGTCCTCAAAATCTGTGATTGATATAACACTCACTTTATACAAGAACGCCCGTTCCTCCATGAGCTCCTCAACTTTGGTGCGATTGGCTGCCTGGGTCTTCTTGTCCTTGGCCGTGTCGAAACCATATGCCCCCTCGATAATGGAAACCACCTTAGTTTTGAGCTCCCCGCGCAACTGGGAGCTGCGGCTGCAGATCTATCATTGTGCTAGTTAGAGTAGGACACCTTAGACAATCGCTAGGAATGCACGACTCTGATAATGTCCACAGTTGGGGCCACAATGGCGACCGACATCTCTTGACAGGCTTCACTCCAGGCTTCTGCGGCCCACTGGCTCTCTGTGCCGTGGTCGGGGAATGCGTGACGCGTGCTAACCTTGCACCTGAAAAGCGAGATTGCAGTACCGAGGAGCTCTCTGGTGGCGTCGTCGTAATCACCTTGACGGGGACGGGTCGACCGCTCATTCCTGGCGCCCTTGCGAGGGATAGGCGCGAATTGCTCACCGGCTGAGCGGTGACGCCTCTTGGGCCTCGACACGAGGAGAGGGGCAGTGACACCGGCGGGTACCGCTGGTGCCTGTGACATGACCTCAACCACCTGCAGCTGTTGCGGCGGTGGCAGGAGTTGATACTGTATGGGAGCGTGCACGGGAGTAGCCTGGGGTTCCTCTTCTTCTTCGTCGCCGTCGGAGCCGTCGTCAGGGTCACCCCGAGCTTTACCATGCTCCTGCTCGGAGTCACTGGCATTGCCCTCACTCTCAGCAGGAACGTCCTCGTCATCTTCATCATCGCTAGCAGCAGGCCCAGCATGAGTTGTATTCTGGGGGCGCAGCTGAGGGTCGATGACTTTGTCGTTCCAGTGCCTATGAGTGATTTTTCAGCCGCATGAGATGGTAGGTTGGCACCAAAGCTATTTCAACTTACTTTGTGGTTCATAGAGGGCTTGCGCTGGATATACCTAGGTTGGAAGCGGTGAGCCATAGGAACTCTCTTGTTCCGCTTCTCGAGCCCCCGCTGGGCGGGTCAGCGCATGCATATGAGGGCTGGCGCGATGCCCCCGACGACAGTAGTAGAGGCAAACTATATGAACCATTGAATCAGAATATGCTAAGACACCATTGGGGTGCCGCAAACGTACCGGTGGGCTTATGCAAGGGGTGACATGAACACTTTTATGCGTTTGCCTCCATTAGCAGCCCTACTGATGCAGCTGCCGTGGCGGGCACGTTTCTCAACGCCTCGTGCGTTCTTGTCTGTTGTTTGCAACACATCAGATCTGGCTCATGAGGGGCTGTATCGCTCACCTATCTGGCGTTGTTTCGTTGAGGCTTACGCTTGCGACCGGCTTTCAAGTTGAGCCTGAGGAGCCACTTGGAGGGCATCCTGCAGTGAGTCGGTTAGGTGTTACCACGGCATAGTTGTGTGGGAGTAAGTAAAGTGGGTTGGCTGGAGCGACGAAATACATACCATACATATAGGGCCGCGGGTGGCCAAGATCTGGTCGATTAAGGGTCCATCGCATCATCTGAACAACCCCAGGATCTCCGGGAGTCCATGCGATTGTTGACTTGCTGGGTACGATCGTTGACCCATACTTACCCCCCGTTGGATCCCATGTGGACGCACAGCTTGGATTATGTCCCCGCCGACATGACCCACGGGGGTGGCGCAAACGACTGCGTGTTACAGGGTCACGAAGAGTTCGACATGCCTCTCAATTCACCCCCCCCGCATAACCTTGCCCTTTATGCCCAAGCGCGCAATCCGCCCTGTCGTGCAACACAGTTGCCCATTCTGTCGGAAGTTCTTTCCAACGGACGGCCGCCTCAAAGGCCATATTCAAAACTGATTTCATGTAGAGAGCAATGGTTCGCCCGCTTGACTGCAGCTCAGCCTGTCTACCCAGAGGAGCCAGCCCCGCCGATACTGACGACGACTTCGTGCGGGACCCTCGCCCGACTTCCCTATATTTCAACCTCCCCCCCCCTGCCACAAGAGGCTGTTCCTCCTCGCGCCGTCCCTATAGTCGTTATGTCGAGAAATTTCCTGGACCTGTAGGCCAAATTATAGGCAAGGCCGAGACTCAGTTCGAGCGCATGCTGGCCGAGAACAGGCGCGCGCATGACATATGACGCTACAAGTAGTAAGCATAAGTAAATGAAAGAGTGTAAGTGTACTGCTCAGTCAAGAAGTAAAAGATGAGCTACAAAGGAAGAAAGATCTATATACAGTAAGGACGACAGATAGCATGTGATAAACATGCTAGAAAGCTAGAGACCAATGAAACGGAGTAAGAGTGGTACGAGTACAAGGGTCATGAAGCCTAAATAGTCAGAACATGAAACGAATGTCTGAACACATTAATTAGAAAATTAACAAATAAATATTGATATTATATATTAATCTAATCAGAGCCCAGACACTGTCGTCCAACACATACCTCCGTGGCATCCTTTTGCTACGCTTGAAGAGTGGGAGCTCACGCGCTGGGTTGTGAAGAACGTGGGTCAGGCCAAAGCAGACAGCCTACTGCAGCAACCTTTAGTGCGTCATTGATTCATGATGTAGCTAGGACTCATGCTTATCTGCCCTGATGATGGACCAGCTGAACTCCCGCCTCAATCCTTCATTTCACAATAGTTACTCTCTCTCGAAGATGATAGACACGCTTCCGACCGGTCCATCCTGGACTTGCGAGCTCGTGAACGTGAAAGGCGATCGCATTGGTGAGGATGGGAAGCCCATGGAAAGCAACTTGGAGTTATGGATGCGCGATCCCCTGAATGCATACAGAGTTGATGGGTAACCCTGCATTCCGTGATGTCATCTCCTATGCTCCCTGAGCGCGTCTATGAAGATGAGACGGGTACTCAACGCCTCTATGATGAGATGTGACAGGGGACTGGTGGTGGAACACTCAGGTGCGCTTTTGAACTTTGAGTTGATAATAAGACTTCTCACCTTTTCCGTGTAGTTGAAGCTCCCCCCTGGGGCAGTTGTCGCGCCCGTTATCTTGTCTTCTGACAAGACCAGCCTTTCACAACACAGCGGGGACAAGGAAGCTTGGCCTGTGTATCTTACTATTGGCAATATTGCGAAGGACGTACGCTGCAAGCCATCGTCTGCGCAATGGTCTTGATCGGTTATCTCCCGGTGTCGAAGATGGAGATGTTCACGACAGATACGCGCTCTGCGCTCGTTATCGCCTTTACCATTACTGCATGGCTCAACTGTTGAAGACCTTGGTTCGCGCGGGCTCCGAAGGCGTCGACATGACATGCCCCAATGGCTTCGTTCGTCGGATCTTTCCCATCCTTGCTGCTTATATCGCCGACTACCCTGAGCAATGCCTGATTGCATGTTGCAGACAGAATACTTGTCCGATCTGCCCCATAGAACCCAAGAAACGCAGGCGAACCCCTTCATCCTAACTTCCGAGATCCTCTGCAAACACTATCAGACATCCGCGCGCACATCAGAGGCGAAGACTCCACCCGGTTTAAAGCTCACAATCTGCGCCCTATCTTCTCACCGTTCTGGCACGATCTTCCACACGCGAACATCCATACCTGCATCACCCCCGATATTCTCCATCAGTTGCACAAAGGCGTCTTCAAGGATCATCTAGTCAAGTGGTGCACTGATTTCATAGGCGATGATGAGATTGACTCTCATTTCGAGTGGATGACGACTTCCCTGACTCCGCCAATTCGCATCTGGTATCTCCACCGTTTCGCAATGGACTGGAACAGAGTACCAGGAGATGGAGCGCGTGTTTATTGGAGTCCTCACCGGCGCAGTGGACTCCACTTGGTTCAAGATGGCCAAGTCCCTGGTAGACTTTGTTCACAGCGCGCGCCTACACACTCATTCCACTGCGACGCTCACCTTTCTCAAGACCAGTCTGTCGACTTTCCATAGCGAGAAACATGTCGTCATAGATGGTGGATACCAGAAGCACTTCAAATCTCGAAGCTACATTCCATGTTGCACTACGCCCCTTTATCGAATCACACAGGTCAGCTGTAGGGTATAACACAGAATATCCAGAACGCTTACATATTGACTACGCCAAAGTGGCCTATCACGCAAGCAACAAGCGTGACTATGTCGTCCAGATGACAAAGTGGCTCGGCCGGCAAGAAGCAATGGACTTGCGCAACGCCTACCTAGAATGGGTAGGCGGTACTATGAACTTGCCCACACAAACATCAATGGTCTTGCACCGACGTCCTACCAAACGAGTTCAATCGACTGCAACATCAGAAGGGTGTCGTACTTGCCTCGCGTCTCCTCCCAGGGCAGACTGCCCGTTTCTTTCGCATGGCGTTGAAATGCCCTTTTCCCCACATGAAGGTGTCCACCATCACCGAGCTCTATGGCGCAAGTCTTTTCATCGCTTCTCTTGGCACGTTTCTGGCGAAGACGTACCCCCGCGGTCACATTGCACCAAGCACCCATGACGTCTTTCCGGTGCATAAAGTGCTCAAAGTCGTACAAATGCCTCTACGGTATGTGGGCGATCGTCTTCGCGCATACACAGTACACGCACAGCCTGCCCGCCCACGCCAAGGCAGGACTGCACGCAAGGCAGCCAAATTTGACACCGTCTTCATTGTCGATCCCGATGGAGACTCGGGCGTCAGAGTGATTCCGGGGATTGATGGTAAGCTCTCGCAGAGATCAAGCCGATCGTTTACTCACCCTGTGAAGCTTGCATTCGCGTGGGCCGCGTGCGCACGATCTTCTCACTTCCGAGGCATCTCGGCGAGACAGCAACTCCGCTATTGTATGTCGAGTTGTTCACCCGGATCGGAACCTGGGATCCCAGCACTGGCTTCTTCCTCGCATCCCCATCGACAAGGCGTCACGAGCGCAGATGCGTCATAGTGACGGCCAACGACCTCATCGCGCCTTGCCACCTTATTCTCAAAAGTTCACCCCCATCCAAATGGCCGCGCCAATGGAGAAGCGACACAGTCCTCGAGCACGCATCCCAATTCACTATTAACGCATACATAGACCTACACACATTCGTAGCCATTAATATAGAGACATGAACGCACATGAGAGAGCGGCGCGGCACATGACACAGTGAGGTACCTGACGATTGATGTCGTTCGATGTGGATCGCGTGGGGCCGCGATCGTGGCTCCTGCACCCCAAATAATCGGGGGTTGTCGGCGAGAGGGTGAAACGGTCAGTCCATACATGCTGCAATGATGCAAGCCCACATTCAACTTACCACCGCCATGCAAGCCACACGCCCCACTCGGCGCGCGGTCTTCAGAGTTGTCGTGAACCATTCCTTACAGACGCACTCTGGCATTCACCACTAGGTCGGTGGGAAGGTTGGCGTTGCCCTGAATGGGAGCCTGAGGCAGTGGGAGCCGTGGGTGAAACTCTTCCAGTTCCGGGCCAGGGTCACGATTGCACTGCGCTGAGGTCACAGCTGCCGTCGCGCGCATGATAGATTGGTCCAGCGGAGGTGTCCCTCGAATTGAGCCGCGATCGCAACGTATGGAATTCTTCAGGGTAGCCTGAGTGCCCACACTTCAGTGGACTCATACATCTCCATGTCAGACAAAGACTCGGACCCATCCGTGCTCAAAGTCGACTTAGAGCTCGGGCGCGGCGCCGAAAGGTTGTCCTCAGTGGGGTTGATAACGCTGACCCCAGCTATTAGGGAAGTGGTGAGCAAGGGCTTATTCCGCAGTCGGGAAATTGACTTATGTAGGCATAGAGGATTTTTGTGCACGCTAGCGACAATACACAAAACTCAGCGACCAAAAAGAGAGGACGCCAGGCGACGCCTTCAGACAAACCCAAAACACGGAAGCGGCGCAGATCTGTAGGCACCTCTAAATCGCAGCACCCTGAGGGGCAAGCGCAGTCAGCAAAGGATTCACAGCGGCCTGAGGAATCCAGAGGGAAGCAGGCCGCTACGGAAGGCGCACTTGCTACCTCTTCGAGCATCATGCTAGAGGAGGTCGTACCTGACAGCCAGGGGGAGGAAGAGGTGAGGCCAAGAGCAGTTTTCGTCGAGACCCGACCCATACCTGAAGATGTCTATTACGACTTCATGGGGAGCTTGGACGACCTGATAGAGACCCAAATGTCTCAATTAGGACCCACGCAGCTTGAGAGACTTCAAGAACACAAGGTACGCGGCATGAATTTATTCATATATAGTGCGACAAGACTGAAATATCCTCGGGGCTAGGCCAACTACGAACGTTGGAAGGCCAGTAAGGATGCCGCAACCTCTAGTAGGAGTTGTGAGGGAGCCCAGAAATAATAAACAACCTGCTTACCGGGATGTGACCTCCCATCCAGACCATGAGTTTTTGCCTTTTGTCACCCTTCTCACGGGTACAGAAGCGAGCGGTCCGGACGCCCGGACCCGGGGAGTCGGACTCAAAAGTCCAAGACACCTGTGTGTCCTAGGCTTCACAGTACTGTAATCACTTGTTAGTAATAAAAAACGTGTTTTCCCGATTTGGAAGTGTGTCCTGGTGTGTCTGTGTGTCGGGGAGGACAGGGGAGGGAGGGACAGTGTGTCTCAAGTGCTCCCCGCTCCTTCCTCACTACCCCCTGCTCCCCGTACCTCAGAATGTCGACCTTCATCATTCCCGACGCTCCCGACAACTTCCGGACCAATCAATCACAATGCCGATCGCGCAGAAATGAAGCCGGAGAGCACGACGATCCGGCGACGTCAAAACGCGTCGGAAGCATTAGTCATGACAGGCAGAAGAAGGGATTCACGCACGAATGGGAGGACTTGGCCGACTTCCAGGCTTGGCTCAAGGCCCAGGAGATGGACCATGCAATCGAGTTCATTTCCCATCATACCACGCGTTCGGATGGGCTGATCTGGCGGGAGCGGCGCATGTATAGTTGCGTGCGGGGCCGGACCAAGGGGCCAGACCCATACAAACCCAAGAACGATGCCCAGCGAAAGATCCCGAAGAAGTGGGCGGATTGCCGATGCAAGATTACGATCAAGCTGTATTGGCACGTCCCCACTGTGTTGGGGCGCTATGATACCGAGCACAACCACGACATTGGAGACGAGAATCTCCGATTTACCCGCCTGTCAGACGAAACGCGGGCTCTGGTTCTCGACCTCGTCCGAATGCGGGTGGATCCCAAGCAGATCGTACGTCATCTGCTCATTTCCAGCTCCTATTCCATTACTGACGACAAATTAACAGCGGAAGCGCGTCCAATCTCAGTACACCGCTAAGAATAGAGATTACCATATCACTATGCGCGACATCAACAGACTGAAGGCAATCGTCGATAGCAAAGAGATCCGCCTGGACGATAATGATGCAATCTCGACCAGGACATGGGTCAGTAACCTCAGAGATGAGGGGAACATAGTGATCTACAAAGATAAGCAAGATCCCCCTCCTGAGGGCTCAGATCTTGCCCCAGATACCTTCTTTCTGTGTATACAGACCAAATGGCAAATAAACGCGTTCCGGCGGCTCGGCAACGCGTTCCTGGCGATCGACGCGACTCACAACACCACTCAATACATTGGGCTCCAACTGTTTACCCTTCTGGTGCGGGACCATTGGGGCCACGGTATGTGCCACTGTTAATTTCGTATCCGCGTGCTTCATTTCCGTTCGGCAGGTGTACCTGTGGCCTGGCTGCTGTCGTCCAGTGGCACCCAGACAACTATTCAGTGCTTCCTCAATACGATCGGGCAAAGGAGCCCCGCCGTTTACCCGTCGATCGTTATGTCTGATTGCGATCAAGCGCAGATTAATGCAATCAAAGAGGTGTATCCGAGATCTCGGATACTGTACTGCTGGTGGCATGTGCTCCGTGCCATGCGTACCCATTTCAATACAACCGAGTTCCCGGCACTTTGGAAGCTCATCAAGCAGTGGGTGAGAATCTCGGATCCCATCAAGTTTTATGAAGTCTGGGCCCAAATTCAGACTGATCCGAGTGTTCCCGTGAGCGTGGTATCTTATCTGAGCGACAAATGGATGCCAGATGTGCAGATGTGGTCCGCGATCTCAAGGCAGCATAGGACGATCTTTGAAGAGAGCGATACAAACATGTTGATTGAATCGTAAGCTACCTTATCTACTATACGATCTGTAGCGCGAAGGGATATCTGACCAGCGATCTAGCTATCATCATGTGCTGAAGGGGACTTGGCTTGAGGGGAAGCGCAATCGCCGCCTCGATTATCTCGTGCACACGCTGGTGAAGGACATGCTGCCGAGCTACCAAAACCGGCACGAACGCCAGTTGCTCGGTTTCGAGGGGCCAAATCTCGCGGACCGCCGACGCGACAACATCCTGAAACGCGTGCCGGAGATTAAAGAAGATGCGCTCGTCAAACTCAATCACGGGCGCTTTTATGTCAGGTCGGCCTCTGATACATCCAAGATGTATCTGGTTGACCTGGAGAAGTCCCACTGTGATTGCTTGGACTGGCCTAGAGTTCAGCTGTGCAAGCATGTCGTCTCAGTCAGCTACTATGTCGAAGGGAGGGAGGAATTCCGCAAACGGTTCAGCAATGCGCTCAAGACGCCGTCGCCCGAAAAGGAGAAATCACCAGAAGCGCCAAGCGTGGAGTCACAAAGCGACGGCAACACCAAACTAGTTGCTCTGGCAAGCGAAATTGCGTCCCTTTCGGACAGGCTACGGGTAGCGCTGGCGGGTAGTTCATCTCCCTCGTCGGTCCAGTCTGTTCGGGGGGTTCGGAACCATTTCGCCGCTGTCGTGGCATCCCTCCGAGCAGGCGGTGGCCCCACTCTTCCCGATAAGGAGCAGATCGCTCCCAACCAACACAGCTGGACCGAGACCGCCCCACGGATGGGTGCACAGCGCACTGGCCGAAAACGCAAGGCCGCCCCCGGTGCATCGGTCCCAGTAGCTGATCACATAGGCGAAATTAATCGCAAGCGTGCGCGGCGTGGCACTGACGAGCAGAGCGACCTGTACGGCGGCGGCGAGAAATCGGGCAACCGGGCCAAGGACGACGCAAGATCAGCCGCTGCCAACGCGACAGCTCGCGCTCGCGCCGCCACCGATGCTGCCTTGGCGCCGCCGCCGAGCCTCGCAGCATCGCTCCCTTATCGCGCTTCCCTCCCCCGCTCTCAATTCCCGGCTACCCAGCCCGTTGCGGCGGCTCCCCAGTCCCAGATTGCCTACCCAGCCACCAGCTGGATGTACTCCTACCCTCCCTCTGCTTTCCTCCCCCCCAGTACTCAGTAGATAGTCCAATAAAAGTGTTTTAAGTCATCTTTAATTGTGTGCTAAATACAGTTACTTAATACAAAAAAAAAGTGTTCACAGTTGTTCACAGTTCTGAGCCACAGGACACAATCCAAACTTCTGGTACAGGCGGGATCTGAAGCCGTACCAGGAGCTTGGATGAGGGAGACACCGGACCGGAAGCAAAACCGGACCGGAGTGTGAGAAGGGTGACGAAAAGACGCAACTCAGACCATGTGTGACCTTGAGCTTCCTCCATTTCTGCTGGAGGGCATGCGCACTCCATCTGCTCCACGAAGTGTTGGCCGCGAGCCCCTTCCAATCAACATCGTGCTCATTTCCCATCCCAAGACAGGCAACCCTGTGGCGGATAAGAGACAGGACCAAATACAAGTCAATGCGTACTTATGCACCAAAACGACTGTGTTGTTGTGAGTCCAGTCGTGAGACTTGTTTTGACTTCGCGTCTTGGGCTCGAGGGAATCAGACCTATGCAACCATAAAGACTGTAAGTTTTGATCTGATCCGCGTGAGATAGCGTTGCTCACCACTTGTTCTGACATTGTTTAGGCCCTCGTGCGTTGTCCATGCGCTTCGAAACCTCTATCCAGAAGCCGTGACGGGTACGAGGGGTCTGGCCCTCTTGAGCTAGGGCGCGCACTATCTCGAGAAGGTGAGATTCTTCTGCCTTCGTCCATCTGCCTACGGGGAAATTAGACAGTATATGAGAGGCATTACGATCAGCCGACCTTGACGTGTACTCTGCATCTTGTGCAGGAGTGCACAGTGTCAATCGCGGCAGTCAGAAGTCGCTCGCTCGACGATACTGGCAATACGATCCCAGTCGCCATTCTCATCCTCATAGGCCCTAGCAACCTAGATGGAGACTACGCCACGCACAAGATGCATACTCACTGCAGTAGAAGACGATCGTTCGCGTCCGTCCAAGCTTCACACCTGCCCAACGCATTCATTCGCCGACGGACGTGATCGTAGATTGCCTTCTGCGACCTGCCGGGAACTGCGCGCGCTACACAACAACTGAGACGACCAAGTCATATGGAGGTGACACAGCACGCACCGAGTCAAGTCCAGAAGCCAGGTGCCATCTTATCTGGGCCGAACATGAAGTCCTCGAGATCCTCTTGAGACCATGATTGCTCCTGGAGAAGATGCGTCAAACGAAACGTAGGATGAGGGTACATGAAATACCGCCTTGAAACAATCCATTTCCTCCAAAAGCTGTGCGGTTTCCTCCTCTGAGAAGCACCCGCGCTTACATACGACCTCTAGGGAATGATTCAATCAATATATCAAGCTAGCGTACATGAGGTACGCACCGTATTTCTTCCACATTTCGGCGGGAGACAGCCATTGCGTAGCGCAGAGATTATACTGCTCTTCAACAGAGAGTGTTGGGTGCGCAGGATCGAATTCAAAGGTCATGGGGATGAAGAGGCTGTTCAAAGGAGCGGTGGCAATGGGTGTGGCGTACAGGTAGGGCGCGCAGTCCTAGTAACGAGTCTAACAATGCGCGTCGCGCGAAGTCGTAACACGCAGCACGCCGCACTTGACGTCGCGGCAAGATTTGGTTCAGTCTTGTAGTATAGTACCAATAGTACTAATCGAACTATTACACGGGGGTTCTCAATTTAATCGTCCCCCCAACGCAGTTGTACAGTACTCTACGATGACTTTGTGTGTTGCGCGGTGCTAGTGAGGTGACACTGCGCAGGGAGGGAAGTGAGGGATGCGAAAGAAAACCACCTATAGACGCCCATTGGATAATATTGGACGCGAACTGTGCGAGAGGTTTGCTGCCACGGAGGTGTCCGGTGCCGGCGGTTTACCAAACCGGGGGGTGCGCTGGGCGGGACAAAGATCGAGCCAGTGAGCCGGTGCAACCTCTCGTGCAGTAGGGCGCAATATGTACAACTCGGCAAGGTCCGAGCACGCTTTCGCCCCTCCCTCACCCCTGCCCGGTCCTGGATCTATGTCATGGCTTGCACGAGAGGTTATAACAGTGAGAGTCGTGTGCCTGTCGAGAAGATACTATAGTTTGAAGGTTTCAATGAATATATCTCGTGCAGGGTGCGGCCGCGGCGTAATCTGACCACACGAGAATGAGATGAGTGCCTCGAGTGTACTCCGAGTCCGCAAACACACAGCGCGACTAATATCCCTCAGTTCTCTTGCGGTCATTCTCCACAACCCTTGGGCGGTTTGTGGATTCACCCCAAAATACCGACCGCATGTACGGAACGTGTGATCGTCATTAAAGGATATAAAACCTCGCCCCTCGACTCTCATAGACTTTGACCTCACCGACATCATGCCCCGAGCCCGAGAAGCTGTAGGTGACCCGCTGCACACTCCAGGGGAAAACCTATTGAGGCATGATCTACAGGTACACAGGTTTCTTGATCTTGCAGCCATCCGTGCTGAGGACGGAGAGGAAGAGGAGGAAGAGGACGATGAAGAGGAAGAGGAGATCGGAGAAGACGTTGAGGAGGACGAGGCGGGGCAAGACGAGGGCGAGGAAATAGGTGAGTCGCAGGCCAATGCCCTCAGCAGGAGCACTCAGATTCATGGATGTTTAGACCGCGTCGACGAGGACAAGGATGAGGGCGAGCGCGACATGCCCTGGGGCACCGGTCGCACGAGTGCCCTTGCCCTTCCTCACGCGCTGTTAGGGTCCAGCGGTCTCTACGCTCGGAAACCTCAGATCTGGGTATTTTGCCCTGCGAAGCAATCGGGTTGAGCTGGGTAGCAAAGGATGTGACCCCAGACTGCCCTTGAGCGCAGATGCAAGCTTGTACGTTTGTATATTGCAGTTCCCTTTACTTCCTTTTCTTTCCTGGTTCCTTTACACTTTCAGGTCGCAGGAAACCCTTGTACCTACCGGATTTGGCTTCGGGTTCCCACGTAGTCAGTAGTACTGCATCCTGTAGTGTTTTGGATCAAAAAGCTTCTTTTCCCCGGTGCTCCCATCTCATTTTGGGTCTGCGTCGTGTTCAGAGACTCTCCCTCACTCTCTGGAGGGCCCGAGGCCTTCCAGGACCTTCGGGTCAGCTTCAGGTTGTGTTCCTGCAAGTTCGGGTCCTTTCCTTGCGTTTCCGAGCAGATCCTTGCAGTCACTAGCTCATCCTATTGCTCATCCGACCACCCAATCCTCATCCCATCACCCCTGGCGACTATAGCAACTCCCCTCGGTCCACATCTCTAGCTGGACTCAGGATATCAGCGCCCTCCTCTCCTCTCAATCGGGCGGATGAAGCTGCCAAGGAACTCCAGACTGCCCTCCTGCAAGCGAACAGGTTCCGTTGAGCCCGCCCTGCCGACACTCTCGCGCTGGCCAACATTGACGGCGGTCAGTTACCTCTGATGCTTCAGATGCCTTGGGACGACGATCCGGGTCTTTGGTCGATCCGAGTCAAGGTACGTCTGCGGTTGCTGGGGCAAGAAAGACTATGACTGAACCGAAACGCAGTTGCGGCACGAATTGGATGTCGTGCACCAGATCCTCCGGCACTACATGGATCACGGCGACCTGCCGATCGTGTCCGTGTTCCACCGCGACGGTCTCCCGGGATATGTCTCCATGGAGGCGCGCTCCTTGCCAGACGTACATGCCGCAGTCAGGGGCTATATAGCAGTGCCCAACCCGCGCCCCCAAGTTGTCGAGGTTCACGCACGGACTTCCCTGCTCGAGCGCTGATATCCTGAGTCCAGCTAGAGATGTGGACCGAGTGGAGTTGCTATAGTCGCCAGGGGTGATGGGATGAGGATTGGGTGGTCGGATGAGCAATAGGATGAGCTAGTGACTGCAAGGATCTGCTCGGAAACGCAAGGAAAGGACCCGAACTTGCAGGAACACAACCTGAAGCTGACCCGAAGGTCCTGGAAGGCCTCGGGCCCTCCAGAGAGTGAGGGAGAGTCTCTGAACACGACGCAGACCCAAAATGAGATGGGAGCACCGGGGAAAGGAAGCTTTTCGATCCAAAACACTACAGGATGCAGTACTACTGACTACGTGGGAACCCGAAGCCAAATCCGGTAGGTACAAGGGTTTCCTGCGACCCGAAAGTGTAAAGGAACCAGGAAGGAAAAGGAAGTAAAGGGAACTGCAATATACAAACGTACAGGCTCGCATCTGCGCTCAAGGGCAGTCTGGGGTCACATCCTTTGCTACCCAGCTCAACCCGATTGCTTCGCAGGGCAAAATACCCAGATCCGAGGTTTCCGAGCCTAGAGACCGCTGGACCCTAACAGCGCACAGGCCACTGGCACGCATCTCATATTGAAGCAGGACAGTGGGTCCATTGCATGCTAGGATTGTACAAAGGCGATATGGGGTTCGTGGTCGATTCTGACGAACATGTCACGGCCTGAGCTGGCGCGAGCGGAGCTGGCGAGGGCTGAGACGAGCGAGGTTCGGTAAGTCGGTCTCGATGTGAGCCGGTCCTCGAAGGCGCACGTGAATGTGCACGGGATCCTGGATAAGACGTGATGTCTGAAGCTGGAGGCAATCGGCCTCCGGTACGTCGAGTTCAAAGCTGAAGACCTCGCGATGCTTGGGCGAACAAGTCCCTCACGCGGATTCCCTGGTAACCTCGTCGATTGACAAAGGAGAACAGGCTTAAGGCCTTAGAGTACTACTGCTACGCCTTAAGTACTACAAGGAGAACGGTTTACATAATGTCCTAGTATCGAGTCATACTGAGTCAGAGCGGACTCAGTGTGGGTCTCCTAGGTAGAAGTACAGTAGTGGTCCAATGGCATAAGGGGCGCTTCAAGAAGTATGGAGGAATCGTATAACGGATGAGAGATAAGCGTCCCCGAGTCATGGAATCGGAACGGAGCTCGTATCGTACATCAAAGATAAGCAGAAAAAGAAAACGTATCGTACAGTTCGTGACAGAACAGGACGAGCGCGACCTCACGGTAGCATTCGTCCCGAGATTGCACCCAGTCGGTACACAAACCCTGCGCAAAGACCTTCGTGGACAGAAGCGGAAGCGGTCAGTGTGACTGCTACCGAAGCCAGTCAAGCCCAGGGAGGCTCTCGCTCGGTGGGGCAGGGCGCGGGTTGTGATCTCTGGCCAGGATCATTACACCCTGGACGGGATCGAGTACCACGGCGGCCTGGTTCTGTGGCCGATTCCATCTACACACGTCCGCGTTGCTGACGGGCCTCCCCTCGACCTAGCCCCATTCGCGAAGTCTCCCGCCCTGCGGACGCGGGGCGTCTTCTGCGAATGGCTGCAGAAATCGTTGCCAGAAACGATCCAACCTGACGCGCGCGTCAAGGTCACAAGCGGGGCGCTGCAAAACCTCATCGGGTATGTGGTCAGCGTTATAGGGTCGACAGCAACTGTGGCTCCTCGCGAAGGGACTCAGTGCACTCGCGAGCGGATCAGCGTACCGCTGAGTGAGCTGGAGCCATACATACTTCCGGGCGATAGTGTCAAGGTTCGCTGGTCCGCACTCAGTGGCATGGCAGTCGCGGTAGATCACGAGGAGAAGTCCCTTGTGGTCTTACAGGAAATATACATGTTCGAGGTACGATCTCCAACCGGCGCATCAAGTTTGTGCTCACACGACTGGCATAGTTCAAAGTACCCATGTATGCAGTGCACTTCCACGACCCCCCGGTGCGATGGAGCAAGGTGCAGTTGGGCATGTGGGTCAATTTCCGCCTGCCAGGGCCTGGGTCCAGCGCTATATTCCGCGGACGGGTTACCAAGCTGATTGACCTGGTTGACAAAGTCCGTGTGGTGGAGGAGCTGACTGACAACTGGGTAAGAGATAAAGTTTCCGCGCTCGCATGGTGTACTGGATGACTATGTTCAGTACGACGTCCCGAGGTGCGAGGTCACAATTTCTCGGCTGCAATCCACTAGACCCCCCGTCCTCAACATGGAAGACAAAGTGGCGACCCACATCGACCATGTGGTGATCGTGAAGAAAGGACAATTTAAAGGCTACATCAGAAGGGTGAAAAGCGGCAACATCGATGGGGCCAACGTGGAATTGGAGGCCTTGCTTGCCGCGCATGGAACGCAAGGACATTGGTTCAAGTGGGACGATATCACAATGTCGTATGTGACAATACTCTCGGGGTTTTTTGCACTCCACTCATGACAAGGACGCTGCAGGCCCACAGCCATCAACAATGCGCGCGAGGCCATGGCGAGCTTGTTCCCGGCACCCCGCATCCGTACGCCTCCGCCGGCAGCAGATGACGTTGGTGGCTGGGAGGCTACACCTCCGCCTGGCACGAGCTACGGTTCAGGTACGCCCCCGCCTTCTGAGGGTTCAACCGCTGTCACTGATGTCAATCATGACAGCCCTTGACCACTGGGTACACTCCCCAGAGTTATGGCTAGTTGTGACGAACAGGTGCCTCGTGTTTGAAGTCCAGTGCACACATGCCACCTGTGAGGCGAAGAAGTATGATCGCCTCGCCGCGAAGACGGTGCCAGCTGCCCAGCGCAACAAAGAGCCGAGCAAGGGTGGTGACGTCATTGTCACCGTAGTGCTTTCAGGAAACTGCGTGCGGCAAATATCCATCGACCCGTGCGAGTTGAAGCCCCAGGTTCCATCTGCTGGCAACGATGTCGTCGTCATATCGGGTATCTTCGCGGGCAGGGTTGGCAAAGTGGTACGAGTGCGGGACAACGGAGAATATGATGTCCTCTGGCCCGCGGTACAGACTGTCCCAACTGAGGAGATGTGTTTCCCATCCGCAGCTTTGGCTGTCGTTCTTGATGCATAGTTACGGGCATGTTGTACAGTACAGAGGTTCACATGTCACGACTATGTCTAATATCACTCGCGCCGACTTTCCCTAGGTAGGACTTTCGCGCCGGTTTTGTGATGGACCCTATATAGCTAGCAACAAGTTGTGAGACATAGAAACGGGCCCTCGTCAGTCTGCATGTATCTACATAGGTGCTTTCAAGTTGGCTGTCACGAACTGTACGATACGTTTTCTTTTTCTGCTTATCTTCCATGTACGATACGAGCTCCGTTCCGACTCCATGACTCGGGGACGCTTATCTTTCACTCGTCATACAATTCCCCCATACTTCTTGATGCGCCCCTTATGCCATTGGACCCCTATTGTACTTCTACCTAGGAGACCCACCTTGAGTCCGTTCTGACTCGGTACGACTCGATACTAAGACATTATGTAAACCGATATCTTTGTAGTACTTAAGGCGTAGCAGTTGTACTCTAAGGCCTTAAGCCTGTTCTCCTTTGTCAATCGACGAGGTTACCAGGGAATCCGCGTGAGGGACTTGTTCGCCCAAGCATCACGAGGTCTTCAGCTCTGAACTCGACGTACCGGAGGCCGATTGCCTCCAGCTTCAGACATCACGTCTTATCCAGGATCCCGGCACATTCACGTGCTCCTTCGAGGACCGGCTCACATCGAGACCGACTTACCGAACCTTGCTCGTCTCAGCCCTCGCCAGCTCCGCTCGCGCCGGCTCAGGCCGTGACATTAGAACAGGCTTCTCAGTCTCAGAGCCGACGATCGCAGAACTTGTGAGACTTCCTTTTGCGCAGGACGAGGACGCCGCTCCCCCTGAACTCAGAGGAGAAGGACTACGAGGAATCTTCCACGACCGAGAGAACGGTTATTATCTGATCCTCAGCGGACAGACCCTATGAGTACATTTCTCGAGCGACCAAGGCTGAAACTATGTCCAGTGGTCCGGAATCCACCAGAGATACGAAATCACCTCACCCGTAGTCGCACTAGGGATACCGAACTGAGACCAGGTAGTACAGTGGTTTCGCGAACATCCCGCCCACGACTCCCCAGAACACACGACTCCCACTTCTACCCAACCCCAGAACTCCTCCGACCTCACAGGCGTTGCACGACGTCTTGAAGAAGCCGCCGCGGCACTCATATCCCCGACACCTGATCCTACATCCTTACCAGCGCGCGAGATGGCTGAAGAAACCCGAGTCGACTCCACGATCACCGCAGCCCGTCGAGATAATGGGAAACTCACAGGAGAAGCTCCGTTCATCTTTAACGGAGAATCCAAACGATATGCCACTTCATGCGGCAGTTCAACCTCTATGCATTCCTGAACGACGAGAACTCGACGTTCACCAACCCACTGAAAAAAATCTCCTTCTGCCTCACGTACTTCCGAGGCGCCATTGTGACCGACTGGGTCCAAAGGCAGATCGAGTGGCTGGAGAAAATCAAGGCCAACAGCGTCCTTGACCCACCAGTACCCTTTGCGACGAAGGACACCGCATGGACGGTGTTTAAAGATACCCTTGACAAACGGTTCCTAAATCGAGGAACTGCCGTCAACGCCAAACTTCTCCTGGCGAACATGAAGTTCCGAGCCCCCGAACCAATCGAGGAGTATATCAGAAAGTTCCGCACTCTCGCAGAGCGAGGGAACTTCCACCTCGACGCCGAGTCCACCATCATCATGTTCCTCCGCTCATTCCCTAATGCCCTCGTCCGGGAAACTGCACGACAGGGAGGAGATGTATTCGGAGTAAACCCAGGCAGCACACGATGGACCTTCGATCAATGGGCTGAGAAGCTTTGTGATCAGCAGCTTCAGTATCAGCTCATGAAGGAAATCTACGGAAACCAGGATACCCCGAGACAACAGCCACGGTTTCAGATACGACGCCCCGGAGGAGGAGGGCAGCCACCCTGGAATGACGGAGTAGTTCCCATGGACGTGGATACGTTGACGGTCAATCAGACCCAGTCATTCGTCCATCAGAAAGGGAAGAAGCTCACACCCGACGAGCGGACCTCGTACATGCAGCAGGGACGCTGTTTCCACTGCGGCCAGCAAGGACATGTTTCACGTTCCTGCCCGCAAAAGGACTCACGTCCTCGGGAAACGCGTCAGCGACAGATCAACACGACGAACCCCATGACACCGACTCCCTCCACCTCTACCACTCCTTCCATTTCCCCACAAACGTTCGCAGCATACCTGGCGAACGCATCCGATGCAGAGAAGGAGTCCATTTTCAGTGTCCTTGAAAAGGACAAGGACTTCAGCATCCAGGATTTTCAACAAGCTTGAGTAGAGCGATCCTTACTCGAGCCATCTTCAGCACCGATGTATTAGTACGACTCTCCTATGCCGAAAATGCGATCAGAGTTCCCCTTTACATCCGAAGTGCACATAAAAGGATCGACGACAAAGCCCTGGTCGACAGCGGGGCTACCGACAACATCATCGACTGGAAGGTCATAAAACAGCACGGCCTCCAAGTGAAACGACTTGCTCACCCTCGTATCATTCGAAACGCGGATGGAACTCGAAACCGGTCCGGTGATATCACTCACTATACCGAATTCGATGTATCAGCTGGAGGAAAATCACATTCCCAGCGCTTCTACATTTCCAGTATCGGAGGAGAACGTATTATCCTCGGATTCCCCTGGCTACGACTGTTCCAACCCCCGATTCTATGGGGTGAACGACGAGTAGCAGATGATTTCCACCTCATCACTCTCTCCACTTCAGACGCATCTTCGTGGAAACCTACACCTACGACATTCAGGGCAGGAGCACGCGTGTCAAACATTCATTCCCTGGCGGAATGGGAAGAAGAAGCACGCGCTCACGTTCAACTCTATCTCTCAGGAGTAGAACCCCTGAACCTAGACGTAGAAGACGAAATCTACTTTGGTTCGCTGCCGGAACTTGTCGACGAGGTTCGCCTCTTCCGAGTGACTCAGGCGCAGCAGCTTGCCGAAGCTGCACTCGATCCAAGTAGAACTAAACCCGATCCCATTCCCCCGCATTATCAACGCTTCGACAAGGTGTTTAGTGAGGAGGCGGCGCAGAGATTTCCGGAGTCGCGACCCTGGGATCATCCCATCGACCTGAAGGACGACGCGCCCCCATCACTCCCCTGTAAAATATATCCCTTGTCCCCTTCAGAGCAGACGGCGTTAGAGTCCTTCCTGGACGAACATCTGAAGAAGGGATACATCCGACCGTCCAGTTCCCCATATGCTTCTCCCTTCTTCTTTGTTAAAAAGAAGGACGGGAAACTCCGACCTGTACAGGATTACCGCCAGCTGAATACCTATACAGTAAAAAACAACTATCCTCTTCCGCTCATCGAAGAGATACTTCATAAACTCCAGACTGCCCGACTCTACACGAAGTTTGACGTACGATGGGGATACAACAATATCCGCATCAAAGAAGGCAACCAATGGAAAGCCGCGTTCAAAACGAACCGTGGCTTCTTTGAACCCATGGTCATGTACTTCGGGCTTACGAACTCCCCATCCACATTCCAGACCATGATGAACGAGTTGTTCAAGGACGAGATCGACTCTGGTCTCATGTTCATCTATATGGACGACATCCTCATCGCGACACCCGACAACATCGATCTCCACCGACGCATGGTCGAGAGAGTACTTCAGAAGTTACTCGATAACGACCTATACCTGAAGCCGGAGAAGTGCACCTTTGAGAGTACAAAGGTGGACTACCTTGGTATGATCCTAAACGGTGATCAGATTGAGATGGACCCCATAAAGCTCGACGGCATCAAGGACTGGCCTGTCCCAAAAACCGTCAAGCAGGTACGAGCATTCCTTGGATTCGGAAACTTTTATCGCCGCTTCATTAGGGACTTTGGTAAGATCGCACGCCCTTTGAATACTCTTACGAAAAACGATACCCCCTTCCACTGGACTGATGATTGCCAACTTGCTTACGAACGATTGAAGGACGCTTTCCTTTCTAACCCCATACTTATTCATGTCGATCACGATAAACCCTTCTTCCTCGAGACAGATGCTTCCTCCTTTGCATGCGGCGCAGTACTTTCACAGAAGGGTGTCGATGGACGACGACACCCTATAGCATACTATTCGCACTCATTCGCACCTGTTGAACAAAGATACGACGTCTACGACTGAGAACTCCTAGCTATTATAAAGGCGCTGAAGGAATGGCGCCATTACTTAGCAGGAGCCAAATACCCGATTACGATACTCACAGACCATCGTAACTTATTATTCTTTAAGGACACTCGGAAGGTCTCGCATCGCCAGGCGCGATGGCACGAGGACCTCGCCGAGTTTAACTTCGTTATCCAGCACGTCCCTGGAAAACTCCATACCCCTGCGGACGCCCTCTCGCGACGACCTGACCACGACGACGGATCCATCGAACATGAAGAAGTGGCCATACTCCCTCTCGACATCTTCATAAATTCCACCTTCCTAACCGGAACCCCGTCGCTCGAAGATCGAACCAGAGTAGCCCAACTCTGGGGAGATGAAACGAAAGCACCCCCCGGATGCGAAAAGCAGGCTGACGGCTGGTGGCGTACGGAGAAGGGCCAACTCTGGATACCGGCCGACACGGATGAAACACTCAGGCGCGATATCGTTCACGCTCATCATGACACCCCTTCCACCGGACACCCCGGCATTACGAATACTCAAACACTGATACGACGGCAGTGGGACTGGCCAGGTCTTAACGAGTTCGTCAAGAACTACGTTAACGGCTGCGCCGACTGTCAAGCGCTAAAAGTCCGGACCAACCGACAGATGTTGAGACGGACAGTGTCCTGGCGGCTCTGATTAGATTAGATATGGACCTAATGATCAAGGACTATCTTATCTTGTGTACATAATGTTCTAGACTTAAGGCTGTGCTCAGCCCCACATTCGTTTCCATGTTCTGAACCATTCTAGGGCATTCCATGACCCACCTTGTACTCCGGTACCCACTCTTACTCCGTTTCATGTGGGTCTCTTAGGCTTTCTAAGCAGTGTTTATCACATGCTATCTGTCGTTCCTTACTGTATATAAGGACCTCTTTCTTCGCCTTTGTAGCCTCAGTCTTTTGACCTTCTCTGACTGAGGCAAGTACACTTACACTCCTTTCACTTCTACCTTATGCTTACCTTACCTTGTAGCGTCACTCTGTGTCCTTCAGGTATTGTTGTAATCAAGTCTTTTGACCTTCTCTGACTGAGCGTCACTCTGTGTCCTTCAGTTGTCACTCCACCCTCTGCTGTGTGGCGGGAGCTCCAACTCCGCACAACACTAGTACGGTCAAAAGGAAGGTTGTTTTTGAGACAACCGGCGAGGCGTTCGCGCAGAGCTGAAGTCTTGCGCCAACCAACTGTCCAGGAGCGGTGTTGCAACTTGGAGGCCTTTGTGCAAGGTCTCGCAACGAGTCAAGACTGTAGACGAGCTGGTCCTCAAGATTAGAATGTAGACTACTACAGAGGCTTGTTGGCACTCTTACCTGGTCCTCAAGAGGAAAGTCTGAGGACCTAAGTGCGCAACTACATGGGTTTATATACTACTAGAGGAGTGCTTACTAAGCGACTCCGCAGCTGCTGACTGAGCGACTTGGTGCTGACTGATGCACCTTACTCACGCTCACTAAGCCAGTTTCCCACACTACGTCATGCTCACTCAGCGATGACATCATGCGCAGCACAATCTAGACTACTGACGTCACCATGACGTCACAACCCCAAGTCCATGGCCTCTAGGCCCTTCTAGCCCTTTCTAACCCTAATATCCCACGGGACGAGTCACAAGACGAGTCACGTGCCGTCATGTGCAGCTTACGTAAGCCTGCACCTAACGCAAAGGAAATAATTCCCGTGGAATATGTACTTTTAGCGCTTCTTCGATTACTCAGCTAGCAGTGAAGGCTCAAGCCTGCTAGATGGTCCAGGAATCCTTCGAAAAGACGCGTCCGTGACATGCTGCGCTTCAACAACAGAAACCGGAGCTCATGCCGATTCATGCCGACCCAGACGCAGGTCCTTTCCAGACGGTATCAATGGACTTCATAGTGAAACTTCCTCCGTCCCGCGGCTTCGACTCCATCCTAGTGGTCGTTGATCATGATTGCACAAAAGGTGCGGTATTCATACCTTGCAACGAAACGATCACAGCCGAAGGAGTGGCGAAGTTGTATTTGGACAATGTTTATCGCCGATTCGGACTGCCACGCCATATCATTTCTGATCGCGACCCCCGTTTTGCATCCTCTTTCACCCACGAGCTGTGCCGACGCCTAGGCATCAATCAAAACATCTCCACAGCCTACCATCCCCAGACCGACGGACAGACCGAGTGCGTTAACCAGCAGCTCAAACAGTACCTACGGTTTTGGGTGAACGGCAGGCAAGATGACTGGGCCGACTGGCTGCCATTCGCAGAATTCTCGCACAACTCCTAGAAGAGCGCAGCGACGAAACTGTCTCCATTTGAAGCCCTGATGGGCTATCACCCTCATTCTGATTGGCCGATAGGAACGGCCTCATCGATACCCCGGATTACCGATCGACTCGAACTGCTGCGCAGTCATCGCCTTGCTGCGCGAGAAGCTCTAGAATGGACAGCTGACATGATGAAGCGGAAGGCCGGTGGTCAGCTACCTACGATGACAGAAGGAGACCTTGTGTGGCTCGAGGGAAGCCACTTACCAACAGCGTATCCAACGCTGAAATTAGCCCCCCGACGCCACGGCCCCTTCCGCATCATACGAAAACTGTCCCCAGTGACGTTCCAACTGGAACTTCCCCCATCGATGAAGATTCATGACGTCTTTCACGTGTCCCGCCTTCTTCCTTATCGCGAGACACGAGAACACGGCGAGAACTTTCCCCGTCCTCCACCTGACCTTATCGAAGGAGAAGAAGAGTACGAAGTTGAGTCCATTCAGAACTCCCGCTTCTTCCGCCGTCAGCTGCAGTACCTCATAAAATGGAAGGGCTACCCAGACTCGGATAACGAGTGGATCACAGCATCCGACGTTCACGCGGACGACCTGCTGACCCTCTATCACATGGAACATCCTGACACTGCAGGACCGGTATTGGATACCCTATCTAAGCGCCGTGGTCGACGCTGACTATAAGAGGGGGGTAATTTTCATCGTTACCTTCAGCGACTTCAGTCACTCTAGCGATCACAACATTCTACTCGACTTCCTATCCATCTCCACTTCCTACTCCTACCATGTCTCCAGTTCCCACCACCGTCTCTTCCGTTTCTTCCATCGAATCGAGCTCCCCGGCTCCCCGCCCCATCCTGAACATCGAATACCTCCGTACCGACACCAACTCCATCGCCAGCTCGCGTCCCCCGACCCCTCCGACCTTCTTCGAGGAGACCATCATGGTCACCAAAGGAGTACGTATTCCTATGCCTGTTCCCATCCGCTCAGTCTCTGCCAGCGTCGTCACACCTTCGAGCCCGAAGGTAGAAGCGGTAACAGTGAAAGCAGAACCAACGAACCCTCGCGTCGAAGGTAGTGCGACCATTCTGGCACAGTTCGTTCCCACTTCCACGCTGCCGAGGACCGGCACACCTGTTGGACCTACCCACGTTGTCGTGGGGAACACGATCATCGACCTGGACGAAGAAGAGAGCGAGAGGAAGCGCGTCAAAGGTCGCAACCAGGACTACCTTGACCACCTCATCACCGCGATGTTCGAGGACACGGGGTTCAACTGGGACCTCAAGTCAGTTCGTCTAACTGACATGAAGGCCCAGTTGTCCAAACGGTTCTACGAATGCATCGACGACTGCTCGGCACAACGCTGGTACGCATTGACTACGGACTACCGCAAGGATATGATCGCCGAGCTGAGCCAGGAACTCATGCTCGTTCTTACTCGGTTGGCCGACCAAGCCTACCAGGCACTGCGCCTGAAAAATCCACGACTCCCGCGCGACCTCCTCTCCGAAGGCTTCTTCCGAAACGACCAGCACGTCATCACTTCCGAGACCATCCGTTTGAAATACGACGGACGACTCATCATCACCCCCTGGGTAAAGAAGGTCACTGACGTGCCCTGCCCATTCATGGTCGCCGTTGAGGATGAGTACGACGAGATGGACACGGGCATCGAGCTGTATGCGACTCCGGTCCGGCACAAAAAACCCGACCATCTCGCCCTGGAGACCGAAGACCGACTCATGGCGCAGGACAACCACCTCCTTGGCATCGTTCGAGACCTGTGGGACGATGGACTCACCGCCGATGTGTTCCGTTTAGGTCAGGAGATGCGCAAGAGGAAGCGCGTCCAGTACGACATCGACGAGTTGGAAAGGAAGCGTGCAGACGCGAACATGCGCATTCTCCAGATCCGACGACGACTCGAGGCCGCCTGTCTCGAGTCCTGCGTACAGGCCGTCTATAACGCGCGACAGCATTCGGCTAACCGCGTCACACCACTCCTGCATCACTGGTCGAGTCGGATCTGGGCAGACGAAGAAACATTGTTGGCGAGGCGTACGGCGAGGCAAGGACCGGCAGAGAGGCGCGAAGGTACGAGCGATCACGATGTGGACTTTGGCACGCAGAACGAGGATTGAAGTCGAGGCGACTTCAAACGTAAGAGGGACGCAATGTCACGAACTGTACGATACGTTTTCTTTTTCTGCTTATCTTCCATGTATGATATGAGCTCCGTTCCGACTCCATGACTCGGGGACGCTTATCTTTCACTCGTCATACAATTCCCCCATACTTCTTGATGTGCCCCTTATGCCATTGGACCCCTATTGTACTTCTACCTAGGAGACCCACCTTGAGTCCGTTCTGACTCGGTACGACTCGATACTAGGACATTATGTAAACCGATATCTTTGTAGTACTTAAGGCGTAGCAGTTGTACTCTAAGGCCTTAAGCCTGTTCTCCTTTGTCAATCGACGAGGTTACCAGGGAATCCGCGTGAGGGACTTGTTCGCCCAAGCATCGCGAGGTCTTCAGCTCTGAACTCGATGTACCGGAGGCCGATTGCCTCCAGCTTCAGACATCACGTCTTATCCAGGATCCCGGGCACATTCACGTGCTCCTTCGAGGACCGGCTCACATCGAGACCGACTTACCGAACCTTGCTCGTCTCAGCCCTCGCCAGCTCCGCTCGCGCCGGCTCAGGCCGTGACATTGGCGATGACCAAATGCGGCGTTGATAGACCTCTGTAGATGTAATGTTTGCATAGTGTACATATCTCTCGGCTACAGGTGCTACAGAGTGCTACAGAGTGCTACAGATGCCAAAGGGGTAGCTACGACTCCAACGATTTTTCCTGATGAAGTCGCATTGCTTGTCTCTTCAACTTGGACTTGGACTCCCTCCACCCGCTCTCGTGTGCCATCTTTGCTCTCATGTATTGAGATGATTAGGTCTACTGTATATTGTGTCTCTAGTACTATTGTATAGCATAGTAGTCACTTGTCCTGTATATGTACTTAGTTCTGAGCTAGTTGTGAATGCAAGGCCCCGTTTTTAACATTCTGATTGTGCAAAGCCCCCGGTGCTCTCCCCAACGGAAAGCAGGCTGAGACAGGCGACAGATATGAATGACTACAGCGGATCGCATAATCTTAGGCCCTTTCTCGACCGTTTACACACGCAGGCGTTTGATCCCCGTCGAGCCCAAGATGGAAGGTCCGCCTGTAAGCGCACTCATTTTGATTAGTCATGCTTGGCTAATGGGCGCGCGGGCAAATGTGATTGGACGATTCCTGCTGCCTGGTGATAGTTCCGATCCCCGCTAGACTCCGGCTGTGTGTGTAAAAAGTCAAAAAGGGGCCTATCGTTTTGCAATCCGCTGTAAGCTCCCGAGTCCCGGCTAACCTCGTGTCCTGATTACAACCTGCAACGCAACCTTAGGTTGGACTGAGAGCATCCTGAGGATCAACCTCGGCTATCCTGGCGCATCATGTACAAAAATAACCTCGTTTTGTCGCTACAGCCATCCTCTGTCATACGTCTCCCAGGCCAACCTCAGGATGTTCCCTCCACTTGGCCGTGTAGATCTAGAGGGGAGCGGTGTCAGCTTCAAGCTCCGCTCAAATCAAGATCGGGGCGAGAACGCGACGACACAAGCTGGTCAAACAAGGCCCTTCGCGAATCCTATCCATACTTCGCGCCGTTGTCTGCCATCTCGAGCACTCGGCCTCAGTCCAGACTATTAAACACATGAGATTGCCCTCACAGACACACTGCTCTCTGCGCGACCTGAGAAAGCACATGTCGGCACCCAAATTTCACAGCGTGGCCTTTGACACACGCCTGCCTTGCGGCGGTGGCTGTACTACGCTAGGCTGCGAGCAGCCCCCAAAGAACAGGGCGTCTGTCGATGCACCCTCCGCTACATCAACCTACTCTAAAATTCGAGACAGCCCTCAATCGCATTGAAGCATTCCATCTACCATGCCTCGGCGGTCACCCGATCTAGAGCTCCGCCCAACACGAATGCTTATGTCTGAGCTGGCCGTTGGTGTGTTCCTTGTTTCATCGAATATTTTCCGTTACAGTCTTCCTCACTGGATGATTCCCAGACGACTTTCCATCGTCGAGCCGATTGCACTCCGATGAGGCAGACTCGCTCACTGAATTCTTGGGCGAACAGAGGCGCGTGTCTGGCAGCACGGCCGCCAACCCGAGTCAGTCATCTATCCCACTTTGCAACAACGTTCGGCTGATCGTCTGTAGGAAGGACACCACGGCCTGAGAGGGGGCAGAGTGAAGGTGGCGGGGACATGGAGGACTCGGCCGCGTTCTCTGGCGATCCGGCTGACAAGCTGTGGGTGCTGTACAACACCCAGGCAGGGAAGGATGACCAGGAACGTGCGGAGAGCTGGAACGGCGACACGCAGGGTATCATTATCTTCGTGCGTAGTTTCGCGTGCATCCACTCCTCCCGGACTCCGGCTGACTGGATGCGCAGACCGGTCTGTTCTCCGCAACGATCGCGAGTCTCCTGGTCAACAGCTACAACAACCTCATACCCAGCTCTGGAGACAACACTGTCTCCGCGTTGACCCATATCTCCGAGCAGCTGGCAGCACATTTCAACGGCACGCCCGTGTCTGGACAGGTTCCCGCATTCGTCATGCCTCCCTTCCATCCGCCACCATCCGCCGTCGTTGTGAACACACTGTGGCTCCTCAGTCTCACTATCAACGTGGTGTGCGCGCCCCTAGCGACAATCATCATCAGCAGTGGACCAGGAGATATCTCCAACTTGGCCGCCGGCGCCATTCTCCCCACAGACGCGCGCGGGTCCGTGCATTCTTTGCGGAGGGCGTCGACAAGTTCCACATGTCGGTCATGGTGGAGACGATCCCTGCGCTGGTCCACCTGTCGGTCTTCCTGTTCTTCGTGGGCCTCATGGACTACGTCTTCATCGCCAACGTCACCGTGTCCTGGTTCCTCCTGGCGTTCTTGGCGCTGTGCACCGCGGGATACCTGGTCCTCACCATCTGCCCTCTCTTCTCCCCCAACAGCCCGTATGAAACGCCCTTGACGGACTTCGTATGGCTGTGCGCAGAGGCTGTGCCCCTGGTCGTCGCATGGTCTCTCGGGCGCTGGCGGGACTTTGCTTCCGTTATCGCCGAGCGCAAGAAGCACATCTACGAGGGCATGCGCCTTACCTTGGAGAAGATGGCAGAAGATGCGCCCGAAGAGATCGATGTGCGCGCCCTTGAATGGACCCTTGTTGTCCTGGATGAAGACGAAGAGCTGGAGCAGTTCGTCAGCGGCGCGCCGGGCGTGCTGCGTGGACGGAGCAATTCCCTCAGCATGGAGAAGGCACTCGCACCATGGCTTGAGCAGGCCATCAAGAGACTGCTCCAAACTTGCAAGCGCGGCTTCTTGGCCGATGCGGCGCGCAGGCAGCGCCTTCTAGCGTGCTTCGACACAGCCTGGTGTCTCCCTGAGCTGCGCGCCGAGCATATTCGGGCCCTGTGGGCCATGTGGGAGAAGCCGGTGTCGGAGGTCCAGCTCGAGGACGTGTGGGCTGTAGCGTGCGTAGAAACGTGGGAGGTCGCCCAGAGCATGTCGGAGGACCCCGAACCCCTGGTGGCGCAGTGGGCACACTTCTCCCAAGCGGTCCTGTCCATGATGTGGGCAACTGGGCGGCTTGCTGCCTCCGATGACGACGTGCGGCCTATCCTCCAGAGCCAGCTCGGCTTCTCTCCCGTGGAAAAGGGTCGTCCAGCAAACATTCGCCAGGTTGCAATAATAGCCCGTTTCCTCAAGGTGGCGCTTCCTGTTATTGAAGACCGTACGTCACACGCATCCCAACGCCTGTTTTCCCGAGCCGTCTCCTCGTTCGGAGATAAAGTTTTCAAGAAAGGTTTCAAGCCCGAGGGCGAGGACTCCCATGCGGCATCATCACAGCAAATGGAACTGAGAGACTGGCTCAGCCAATTCGTTAGGCTCATCGATGTGGCTGACGAGATTCTCTCTCCCAATGAAACGAACGCCCTCATGTTCATCATCCGCGATGTCTCCCAGACATACTCCGCTTCTTCAATCAGCAGTCATTTGCACTATCGTGACGACAACCTACAGGCACTGTCGCAAGTCATCCCTTACCTCAGCGATGCTGGAGGCTGGTGCTTTCTGAAACTTGTGCAAGCTGCCACGGCTGCCATATGGACAAAGGGCCACGATGCGGGCACTCCAACGTGGCCTTGGTTTGTGGACTGTTGGGAATTGGTGGAATCGATTGGCGTGGGAGGGGACTTCCAACTAGCTGTGCGCTCGTCCTGCGCGCGCGCGCTGCTAGTTGCCGAGTGGTTCAAAGTCAAGACGTACGCCGACGCGCTGGCAGCGCGGGGCGAAAGCGGGCGCAACCCACGTGCGGACCCGTATCAACTCGTGTCGGCATCCGAGGCAAGGGTCAGCGCGGAGCTCAAGGGTCTGCTCACGACACCCGAGGACTTCCTCCTCACTGTCGCGCTGCAGCTTATACAAGCCATCGATGGGCCTCACATCTACGCTCTCCGCGACGACAGCGTCTCTGACGACTTCGTTACGGCACTCACCAGCGTGCTCAGCACTCGCGCGCGCTCCTCAGACCTCGCATCACCTCAAGAATCGGGTCCTCACGCACCATTGAGCACACCCCGGGATGTAGTTGACGGCGCGTCCGAACAAGTGCGCGCTGATTTTGCACGAGCTGTTGCGGGGGTGCGGGGGATGGCGGCAGAACTACGCATTACGCGTCTCTCAATCTTCCTGCAAGGATACTCAGAACCGGTGCGTGCGGAAGTGCAGGAGATACCGGTACTGTCAGATGCTGCTGGACGTTCCCAGTGGAAACGATAGATAGCTCTGGCATCGGGACGCGCATATTCCTGCCAACGCTGAGATAATATACATCCGAAATGCACGATGATCTGTGTCAACGCCCAACGTTCGGGAGTTTTGATTGTGTTATGAGAGTAGCCTTGCGAGGAGAAACGGTCCTAGGTGGAATGGAGGAGTCAGCTTCGGAGACCGACCTGCCAGCGAATCGGGACAGGTCGAGATCAGTCGGGATCCCATGGTTCTACCGGTCCGGGGAAGAGTGCCCTTCTCGGAAGAAGCCGACCTACGATTCTCAGATCTCAGTAGCGGCACCCGCCGCAAAGCCTCAACAACTTGTTCAAGTTGTACCCAGAAGCGCGGCTTTGTTGACAGTCTTTACAGTTGCACTTTTCTGAATCACATATATCGAGGTATGTAGAAGCCAGCCTCTGAATCTCAGTGACTGCACGCCTCCCAGCATCCGTTTTCTCTGGTCCTCTCCTCGTTCGGTGATAAAGTACTCCGAAGACACATAATCGGTGGTCCCAGCTCCCCTCTAGCCCACCCACCTAAAGCGGCATTGAGGGACTGGATGACAAACTTCATCACACTCGTCTCGAGCGTGAAGTACATCTCGCTCAGCGATGCCAGGATCCTTGCGCTCATCAGAATCTCTCAGGATGTCTCCGAGACATTCACCAGTGCTCTAATGAGCGATCTCCTACTTCACGATGGGGAGTCGGTTCATGACACACTATCGGGCGTACACTACTGCCTCCGCTCTCTCGGGAGTTGGTGCTTTGTAAAGCTCGTACTGGCCGTTGCGTCTGCTCTATGGACTAAAGACATTGATCTCCAATCCAAAGAAGTCGCCCTGAGTCGGTCAAGAGCTGTTGGGAACTTACAGAGTTGATGGACGTACGATGGGACATACAATTTGGCGGGCGCTCGTGCTGCATGCGCGCCATGCTGACCGTCGAGTGGGTCAAAGCCAAGCTGCTTGCAGACACACTGGCAACGCGGGGCCCGGACGCGCCCCCACTGCTGGAGCTCTCAGAAACCATCACACCAGCCATGGACAACTTAAGAGAATCGATGTGGAACTCAAAAACCCGACCGCAAGACCCGAGGACCCCCTTTTTACCATCGCGATACGACTGAGCCTTCCGGTCGATCGTGGACACACATTACGAGTCGGAACGACGTCTCCCCCTTTTCTACAAGCAGTAGCATGGCGGAAGACCTCATAGTAACAATCACTTACTGTCGGACCCTGCATCATTCCAGTCGCCAGTGCCCTACTACGTGCCTCAAACTCGCAGCATCCTCAGAGAAGCGGTCGACAGCGCTTCCGAGGAATTGCGCGCGGACTTTACTCGAGTCATTAGGAAACTTCTTCGGATTATGGATCACTGGAGCAGCATAGGACCTAATTTACGGCTACTCTTGCGAGAATGCTTGGATGTCGTGGCTTCTCGTAAATATCATGTCCAATGATAGAGAAGTAGTGGTTTATATATGGAGATCGTACGTGGGATAGAAGCTCATGTTGCGTGCGCTGGGCATAGGACACCGAAGTTATTTTTCCTCGTAATAATACGCGGGTGGACCAGGATTGATCATTCTGTCATGTATGGTCTAACCTACAGTGATCCGCACTTACAATTCGGAGTACTCAATCCTAAGCATCTTCCTTCTGAATTAACTGTGCTCTACAACACTACCGAGTCTCAAGAAAAATCGAACACAATCCTACTCAGTGACGCCCGCGAGAGCGCCGCCCGCGGACCTCTCAAAGCCCTTCAGAATCGCCGCATAGCGCTTCTGCGCCTCTTCGCCGCGCCCACGGCGCCTGTTCCCACCGTCCTCCTCGTCCTCGTCCTCCTCGTCCGCGCCGGCGCCCCGTGCGCTGCGCTCTGCCATGAACTCCGCGACGAAGCGCCCCACCGCTGCCTCGCCGACCTCGGCGTGCGCGCGGGGGCCCCAACGCCACTCCCACGCCGCGCCGTCGTCATCGCCGTGCCCCTGGGTGTTCGTGAGACGCCCGCGCTTCGGCGCCGCAGCGGGCGCTGGGCCCGCACGCATGCGATCAAGGTAGCCCTGGCGCTGGAGCTGCGACAGGAGTAGCTCGAGCGTGAGCGGGCGGTGCGGCGCGCCGGGGAGCGGGAGCGGTGTCGTGGGGTGCAGACGCAGGCGGCGGAGCAGGGCGCGCAGTTCGCCTACGCGTGCATCGTCAGCGTGTGTGCGTGAATTTGGAATGGGTGAATGGATGGATGGGCTTACCGTCGGGAAGGACACGCCCGCTTGCGAGCACGAGTGCGAGGACGACGTGGAGCACACCGAGTGGCACGGGGTTCTCGCCGGCTGCGAGCAGCGCGCCGTGCGGCTCCTCTACGCCCCCTTCTGCGTCAGGGTCGATGGCGGCTGCCTCGACCTCGCGCACGCGCTTGTGCGGCTGGGCCGCGTACGAGATGAGCGCGGGGTCGAGCGTCGAGCGCAGGATATAAGTTTTTGAGCCCTGCGCGGCCACTGTGTCCTCTGCATTAGCTTTCGCAATTCCAAGGGCAACGCGGCGGAGCGCGCACCTTTCTTCCGCAGGCCGGTGACGGCGCGCTCGCCGTCGTCATCGCCACCCTGGGTCTGAGTCTGAGTCTGGGTTTGGGACCTGTCGGCGGCGGTTGCGGAGCGCGTCGGCAGCTCGACGAGCTCCATGCCAAATGTCAGCCGGAGCGTCTGCTGCGCGCGCTCAAAGACCGTTTTGAACTGTCCGCGCCGCTGTCCGAGCACTGCATGTCCGCGAATGTCAACTCGCGCGCATATACCTGCAGCGAGAGGGGACGAACCCTTTTTGGAGATTTCGTCGCGGCGCAACGGCAGGCGCCGCTGCTCGTTGAACAGCGCAAGCCGGACGAGGTCGTTCGCACGTTTGTTCATATCCTTCTACGGGGATTTTAGTACCGGGAGGGGAAGGTGGAGGCGGTGTTTATGTACGTCTCCCTCGTCCAAGGCGCGCGAGAGCTCATCGAGCATCGCCTCATCGTCGCTGGGAGGCATCTCTTCGTCTTCCATCTCGGGTGTGCTGAGTTGTACTTGTGCGCGAGCGCGTTGTGAGCGTGAGGGACCCGCGCGTGCCATGCTGGGATATAGTACTGGTGAATGCTGGATGTAGAGGTGATAGAAAGTTCGTCCAAAGGCTGAGAGTCGCCGTCTTCGCCAGACACGCTAATTTCGTCACGCGACGCGTGCCACGCGTACGGTCACACGATCACGCACGCAACCTGTCACACAACCTTGCCACTACGCTGGCACTCGCACGGCGAGCAGTCGTCTTCAAAAACTATGATTGGTGCTCGCGGTAATATTCGTACAGAGACAGAAGATACGCATGGAAAGCACTGCGATTTTTGTTGCCATCTAGACCCATCGCTGGACAATCACGCTATTCAACAGGCCCGCAGCCTCGATCGTCACGGTGTCGTCCTCGAGTATGCGGTTCGGGAACGTCGTCCCGATCGTGTACGCCCGTGTGTTGTTCTCTGGACGCGAGCTAGGAAGCATGTCTTCAATACATTACGACACAAGATAGTACGCGAGACACGCACGCATTGATAAAGTTGCGCAGATCGCGCACGGTGTGCGTCAGATTCATGCGCGCCACCATCCTGAATGCAATCCCATCACATCAGTACAACAGCGCACCAAACAGTGCCATAGAAACACCGCTGCACCTCGTGCCATCAGCCAGGCGCACCTGCACGCTCGTTGTCGGCTTTGTCTGGTCCACCGAGAAGCGCGTGTTGACGCTGTCCGGGTCGCGCGGCAGCGACGGGGGCGCCGGCACCGGCGCGGCCGACGAGCTCCCAATGCCCGGGAACGCGCCCGGCATGGCGCCGGACGGCACAGACCCTGGTCCGGGCTCCGTGACGGGCGCGCCGAGGCGATTGCCCGAGCCCGCGAAGCCGCGCCGCGGCGTCGCGACGTAATCGTCCTCTGTGCGGCGCGTGACGCGTAGCTCGACGGGTTGTCCAGGGAGGACGTCTAGAATAGACGGGGGCGCACGGCTGCCGCACCGTGAATTAGCAAGGTGCGGTGCGGTCGAGAAAGGAGGGAGAAAGGCACACCCGGCGTTAATCTCGGAGAGGATCTGGGCCTGCTGTGGGTCGTCGTAGCGCCGCAGCTCGCCATCCTCGATGCTGAAGCCATCGCGCCAGAATGTAAGGTGGCGAGTTGCTGTCTCTTCAGCTGGAAACAATACAGATGTGAGTATGCGGACGGGGAAGCAGGTAGGCAGGAATGGCGACCTGGGTTCGGGGCTCCGTTGGGGTCCGGAACATAAGTGCTGTCGACATCGTCCGAGCCGAGCCTGTAACCACCGCCGGAGAAGGCGGACGAGTGCTTCGTCTCCTCCGCCTCAGCTTCGGCGGGTCGGTCGTTGAGCGCGCGTGCGAGCAGATCACGCATGAGGTTGCGCCCAGGGACATCGCGGCTGCTGTCTGGGTTCTGGACATTGATACCACTAAAGCAATAAGAATTTCAATGATAGTCACTGATATCATGGCCACGTAGACGTACCTTCTCTCCCCACCTGCGAAGTAGTTCTGTGGCTCGTCCTCATCGTCACTTTCATCGTTCAAAGAGGCGACGCGGCGTCCTCCACTGTGCACGGAGCGCGTACCCCAATTAGCTGCGTTCGCATGCTGCCAGAAACGATGTGTAGCACACCTGGATCCTGCGCTATTGCCCAATCCACCGATGCGGCCGATGCGTGGACCCGAGGAAGCTGCAGGGCGTGCCCACGAGGAGGGTACAGCCTCATTGGCATTATCGCCACCAAGAGTGCGCGGTCGATTGGCGTTATCGTCAGACATTTGTCAATATTCCAGGATTATACGGGTAGGACGACACGGTGGTTGAGAGTGTAGAATCTGAAGGAGTTCTGCATGGTTTATAGACACTGACGCGTTCCGAGGCAGGTGAGACAGTATGTCTATATCGGGAAGCATATGCCATAGGTCGATGCCACCGGGCCCCTACCGGCCCGTTGGCAGCAAGTTGGCAGAGTCAGGCAGCATATCTTACATACACGGCGAATGGAAACGCGCAACAGCGCCAGAGTAAATCCACTGACACTGTCTATTGTACGAGAGTATCCTTTCCAGAGGGTTAAACGCTTGGCCGAATATTGAAGAACATGGCTGCCAAGCTCCGGGTTCTGTCAGGTTCTGTCACGCAGCCGGACTGAACGCCTTGGACGGAGGTCTAGAGCCACTGACGAATCTCTGCTGGACCCGAGCAGGGGCGTTTCTCAAATGGATACTTCAAGCCTGGGGCTTAGAGCACTGGCTGTGGGGTTTGAGCTAGTACCCATAGCATTGCCTTCCGAACGGCCAAAGTGAGCCGGACCTCCCCTGTCGAAGAGCATGGCATTCGGATATGATAGTTGCAGGACCCCTTTTTCTCTATTTTGCACTACTGATAGAGAAAGTGTCTGTTTGAAGCGTCTACTCGTCCTCGTAGCCCTGCACTGGCCGTCTTGGCCTCTTCGGAACTGTGAAGGGGTCAGTATAACACGAATGATCCACACAACATGCTACGCACTGGGATATGTGGTCGGTATGGGCTCTGCAGGGCGATATCCAAAGCTCTCGCGGATAGGAGGGACAGCATACGCGAATACGGGGCCAATGCTACCCATCACGACGGAGTAGAACAACACGGGGGATTCGTGCGCCTGGCGTTGCTGTAATAGAGGAGTCAGTTTCACGCGCAGCCGCCTCACTTGGGTAGAAACCTACGAGATAGCGATAGGTGGTGCGGAAAGGTGCGGTGAAGGACGCCATTGCTGTGTCTCAAGTGCAAGTTGACCCGAATCCGTGTCCGAGGCTGTGTTTGCTCTTGTTATGGCTCCCCGGTACGGCCGGTCCGAGGCTCAAACGCTTCCGAGAGCCTCCGAGCCTCCATCGACGTCGTTGACGTCTTTCAGCAGTCTTTCAGCCTATGATAACCACTGCCCAATGGGTTACGTGTCTCGCCTTGTTCCCGTCACTGACGGGGTGCTTCTACGGATACTGTACCGTTGTAAATGTTGACATATCGTTACCACGAGGCCACAAATACAAAGGCGCACGCATGCCCTCGGACCCAAGATGCACGTTGCACAGAAGGTTGCTCAGCAAGCACCTTCACTGTAAACATATATATCACCCTGACAGCCCCCAGAAAGAACTTCCCGCTCGCACTTAGGCTACCCTATCATTCAAGTAACGCTTTCTCTTATCTGAACATCTCTTGACAATGTCTCGGTCGCCTGACCTTGAACTTAGTGTCATGTCTGGATCAGCATCTCAGCTAAGCTCCGATGTGTTGCATCCCTCAGACAACTATCGTGGACCTCATCATTGGCTACCCATTAGTGAATATGTCATCGTATCGTCTGCTCGCTGACGATGAGGGACCATATGGTGGTCTGCCGAGACGAGCACCTCGTGGACCAACTATGGGCGCAGGTGAGTAATATACTCTTCCCTCATACCCCTGGATTCACGGTAGACGGTCCGCTCGCACTGCGCCCTGCGATCCTCCGCGTCGAGTGGTTGAAAGCCAAGGCATACGAGGCCGCGGGCGGGGGGCCTCCGCTGGCGGCCAGAGCCCATCTGGGCCGGATGCCCGAAGCCGAAATCGACGAGGAGCTCCGTGGCCTGCTCAAAATTCCCAAAGACATCCTCCCCATCGTCGCGCTTCGGCTGCTGCGGACCCTCATCGACCGCCACTGCATCCGCATACTCAGTGACGACAGCGTTGCAGACGATTTCATCACAGCCTTCGCCCACGTGTTCAGCACTCGCATTCGTTCCCAGGATCCTTCGTCCCCCCAGCTATCCGCCTCCTATACGCGTCGGGACATGTCATTCTGGGACGCGTTTGACGGCGCGTCTGATGCTCTGCTCAAGGAGTTCACGCAAGTCCACGATGGGATCCACGTCCTCGTAGGAGAGCTGCACATGGAGCGCATGCAGAAATCCATACAAGAAAACTTAGATACGGCGATACCTCGTGAGCAACGTGAACGATAGCGTAGGCAAATCCTGCGAAATGCAGCGGCGTGTATGATGATGCATTTCTCCCAAACGTGCTTAAGCTACAGTGCGCGTATTATGTTTCAATGCATATCTATCTCACGTCGTCGGTGTCCACAGGAGTCCTGGAGGCGCTGGTGGATAAGGACTCTCCCCCATGCTGGATATCTACAGTGGCGCTGGATGGTCCGCGGTTCAGCCAATCCCACTCGAAGCCGACATGATAATCCAAGGCGGCCTTCCATCGTCTTTGTGCCCCGCAACATGGCTCCAGTCGGCTCCAAGTGACGTTCTCACGGTAGGCCCCCGCGTTTTGCAGGCGACGGCTTTCGATGCTGGGGATCAGGCCCAGGGTATAAACACAGTAGAGGAATAAAACGCACAAGTGGACGAGCTTTGGAATCACGCGTTTCGCTGCGCGGGAAGTGCACTCGGCGCCGTCCACCGGCAATCTGCATTCATCCTCCGCCGAGGCGATCACCCCCCAGTCCCGAGATAGCGGCACGTACAGATCCATGCGATGGTCGAGCCAAGATCTTGGATCACTACACGCCGTTTTAGGCGACAGTAGCCGCGCCGCGCGCAGTTTATGAAGGTGTAACAGCATGATGGACGAGTCGACGAGGGGCGTTTGACAAGACGAAAGTGATTTTTGTTTCGGATCGAGCAGAGCTGGCGCGGAAATCGCGACTGTCGAATCCCACTTGTCGAATTCTTCCCAGAGGTGCGTTGGGTCAATCAGGAAGATGGAATTAGTGGGCGAATAGATGACTTTTTCGACGTCTTCAGGGAGCACTGCAAACAGAGTCAGCTCTGCGTGAATCCGGTTCCACGCGCCTCCTCCGCGTGTGCGGCGTCTTAGGACGCACCTTCGAAGGGTGACTCATTCGCTGGCGGTGAAGATAATGGGTAGAACCGAGCGACGATATTGTGCAGTGGGTGGGTCAAGAACCGTAGTCGACTTTCCAGATATAACTGCGCTACCTCGACGCATAAAATGTGAAATTGAAGTGGTCGAGTGCTATACATGATCGCGGACTGCGATCGAGTAAGGACTACGTCGAAAGATGAATATCGCCCACTGCGCACCTTGATCAGGATTGCGCCTTCCTTGGCAGACGCCTCCGAGTCCATAACCAAGGCAAAAACAACGGAGTTCGATGCGTCTTTTTCAGTTTCGTGATGAGTAGCTGGTGGAGAGGGCACTGGTGGAGTAGGCAGTGATGGACTGGCACGAGCAGGTGGCGAGTGTAGGGCCTCGAGGTCTACCGCGGTCGAGATTATTTGCACCTCATCGGGGAAGAGAAGGTTCTGCACAGATAGTACGAACAGCACTATTGCCGCGATGAACAACACCAATAGAATCTGACGCGGTTCGGTGTCGAGAAGTACCCAGCGCTCAAAACTCCAAAACCTGGTAAGCTTTTGTGGGGGCGAACATCGAGACCCGAGGGCCTGCAGGGCGTGGGCCGATGAGCAGTTTATGGCTTGATGAGGGGAGAGCGTCCGGTACAATGACACCATGGCGGCGAGGTGAGAGCACGCGTGGCGGGGCCTCAAGGGGAGTGAGGAGTCGGAGGGACTGAGTGTCGCACGCGTGGGGTGTGAGGTGGATTCTGTGCTCAGGAGCGCCACAGCCATCCAGGCGGATGGTTAATATGTACATTTGGCCTGAGAACATGTCCACCCGGAAAGTGAGCGAGAAGGTGATGCTCCGATCAGTGGAGAGCCTATTCCAAGATGCCGGAGGAGCATCCCTGGGAAAACCGATGAGCTTCGCCTTCCTAGACACTCTCCTATGCGGAAAGCTATGAGATAACGTAGACAAAGCCAGGAAGATGCAACAAATCAGGGTGGTCATCTTCCCTGGAAGATGTCCCCGGGGCTTCGTGAGCGTCCGAATAGATATGTTATGCTTAGTCATCGCGACTACACCTAGAGGAAAGGCAGAGATAGAACAGCTATTCATCGAAGCCGGGGCCATCCAGGTGATGCGAATAAGGAGCACCGAACATGTCAAGCGTCAGGATTAGGACGAGCGCGTCCTCAATCGTAGGCGCCCGCCGCCACGGCGACCAGAACACCCAGTTCGGCCGTGGCATGCACAGACGTGCAGACGGTGCCAAGACGAGATGGTTTTCAAAGAGCTGTCTCGGAGAAGAACATCGCAAGGAATCGCCTCGTTTACGTCTGGGTTTGTATTGGGAAGCATGTATGGCGATGGGCGATCCGTGGGGATGGGGCGGCTGGAAGTCCATTGAACTGATGTGGTCGAAACGAACGACGCGGATGCTTGGTGCTATACCCCGCAGGATCACCGTGCTTGGCGATAGCGGTATGGAAGGTGCAGCACACTTTGGTGAAGGCCGCGGCGAATGTGCACCAAGGCTGATACTGCGGCCAGTTCAGTTCAGCTAGTTCATTTTGGCCTAGGGTCCGAATTGTCGTGTGAGGAAGAGACGATCAATAATTTCCGGGGATCACGGTTTGCGCGTTGCACATCGGCATGGTGCGAGAAAGTAGTTATAAACTTGTACGCGCTGAGCGACGTGCCAGTGGGAGTCGTGGATCACAAGACGCGTGTACTTACCGTCCCGCGTCCCGCGGAGTCCACTTACTAGCGCCGGCGTCTGCCGAGCCGCTTGGCGACGCACTGGACAGGTTTCGGCACCGCCAGAACAACACAACCCAGTAATTCTGGAAAGCAGCGATAAAGGAGTGCATTAAATTACGACGTGTCTACTCAATTACGGGAATATGGTGGGTGGGTCCTACAAAGCATGTGCGATGGATGTCGATGATCGATGATAACTCTAGATGCAAACGGTGTGCCAGCAAGCCGCGCGAAGCCCGCGCCCGCGCCCCGGCCGGCCAGTCTACTTTTTGTTGTGCGGCAGCGACTTGCGGTACGCCTCCTGCAGCTCCACCTGCACGTTCGGTAGCACCGGCATATGGTTCTGCGCGGGGCGACGTCAGCGGCAGCGCACACCGAACAACGAAGGAGAGGAACGCACCTTGTACTCCATGCTGAACTCGCCCTTGCCCTGCGTCGCGCCGCGCAGCTGGCTCGAGTACCCGAACATGTCATTCAGCGCGACCTCCGCGACAGCCGTGAACTCGTCCTCGCGGACCTCGCTGTCGATGATCGTCCCGCGGCGCGCGTTGAGCCCGCCGATGACCGCGCTCTGAAACTCGACGGGCGCGACGACCTCGACGGTCATGATTGGCTCGAGGATGACCGGCTTCGTCTTGAGGTACGCCTCGCGGAATGCGCCGATCGCGGCGAGGCGGAACGCGAGCTCGGACGAGTCGACCGCGTGGAACGCACCGTCGCGCAAGACCAAGCGCACGCCTGAGATGGGGTTGCCTGAGAGCGTGCCCTTCTCCAGCGCCTCGTAGAAGCCCTGCACGCCCCACACGCGTTAACATACTATGCGACGCAGGGAGCAGGACTGCGCGCGCACCTTCTCTACAGCGGGGATGTAGTTGCTCGGGACGTTCCCACCCATGACGACGCTCTCGAAGCCGGTGTCCTTGCCCGACTCGGGGTCGACCTCCATCGGCTCGACATGTCCGATGACGCGTGCGTACTGGCCCGCGCCACCCGTCTGCTTCTTGTGCGTGTACGCAAACTCGGCGCGCTCTGTCACCGTCTCGCGGAACGCGACCTGCGGGCGGCCTGTCGTGCACGCAACGCCGTACTCGCGCTTCATGCGCTCGACGTAGATCTCGAGGTGCAGCTCGCCCATGCCGGAGATGATCGTCTACGGGACGCTGTGTCGGCGGTGCAATAGGCTAGGGGAGATAGGATACACGTACCTCCTTGCTCTCATGGTCAACGTGCACGCGGAACGTAGGGTCCTCCTTCTGGAAGCGGTTGAGTGCGCGGGAAAAGTTGGGGGTCTCGGCGCCTGTGGGTTTGATAGCGAGCGAGATGACCGGCTCGGGGACGAACATAGATGTCTGGATTGATCAGATATAAGTGACCGGAAATTTTGAAAACAGGAGAGAATGCGCACCATAGAATAGTTCGAGGTACCGTCAGTGAAAGTGTCACCAGTCGCACAATCGACGCCGAAAATAGCGCAGATCTCGCCAGGGCCAATCTCGTCGATGTCCTGGCATGCCCAGGTCAGCCTCCCCTCAATCGCATAATCACGCAGTACGCACCTCCATCTCGTTGCTGTGCATGCGGACCAGCTTGGGGACCTTGATCCGCTTGCCCGTGCGCCCATGGAAGATAAACTGGCCCTTCTTCAAGCTTCCCTGGTACACGCGCATATACGTGAGCTGCCCAAAGCGGCCCTCCTCAAGCTTGAATGCGAGCGCGACGAGCGGTGCGGCGGCAGCCGGCACGAGCTGCACGGGCGGCGAGTTCGCCGGCAGCGCCGTGTCGTGCGCGACGACGTCGCGCTCGGATGGGCTCGCGAGGTACGCGCACACGCCGTCGAGCATGGGCTGCACGGCCGTGTTCTTGATCGCGGAGCCGAGGAAGACGGGCGAGAACTTGAGGCCGACCGTCGCACGGCGGATCGCCTCGGCGAGCTGCTGCGTCGACGGCGACACGTCATTCAGAAAGAGGTCCGCGATCTCCTCGTCGACCTCGGCGAGCTGCTCGACGAGCTCGGTGCGCTTCTGCGTCGCGAGCTCGAGCGCGGAGGCCGGGATCTCGTCGGACTCGACGACGTCGACGCTAGGGGCGGGCACGTCAGCTGTGTCGTGGAAGAAGCCGGTGGCGAGCCTACCCCTTAATACCCTTGTTGTAGACAGCCTTCCACCGGACGAGGTCAACGACGCCCTCAAGCTGGTCCTCGACACCGATGGGAACCTGAACAGCAGCAGCCGGAATCCGAAGTTTGGTCCTAATCTGGTTAATCACCCGCCAGGGGTTCGCGCCGGGTCTGCAAGCAGCACGCCGTCAGACGCATCTTCAAAAACCAGCAAGCCCACATATAAGCAACGCACCTGTCCATTTTGTTGATGAAGGATATCCGAGGGACCTTGTACCGCCGCATCTGCCGGTCGACCGTGATAGTTTGACTCTGCGAGGCCCGCGTTAGGCGCGTGTCCTGCCAGCGCATACACCCACACGGAAGGACGCACCTGCACACCAGACACCGCACAAAGAACCAGCACCGCACCATCGAGCACGCGCAGTGCGCGCTCGACCTCAATCGTAAAGTCGACGTGGCCTACACACACAAGCGCCGCAGTCAGCCCGACCGCATGTGAGAACCAAGGCGAGCGCACGACGTACCGGGCGTGTCGATAATGTTGATCGCATACTTCTCCTGCTCGCCCGTGACCGGCGAGCGTGCGTCCCAATCACAAAACGTCGCTGCGCTCTGTATCGTGATGCCCTTCTCGCGCTCGAGCTCCATGCTGTCCATCTTTGCGCCGACATTATCCTTCCCCCGAACCTACACATGCCCGCCTCTCAGTCAGCCCGCCGCCCGCAGAGAGCACAGTACATGCCGGGCGCGCACCTCGTGGATATCGCGGATCCGACCGGTGTAGTACAGGATGCGCTCCGTGAGCGTCGTCTTGCCCGAGTCTATGTGCGCGGACACGCCGATGTTGCGCTGGAAGCGCAGGCGGCGGTGGTCCGCGTCCGAGAGCGCGAAGCGCTGCGCGAGCGTCGGCTCGGCGGCCTGGGTCTGCTGCGCTGGCTTGGTCGCCGCGGCGGTGGCGGCGGCGCGGCGGGCGAGGCAGAGGGGCGCGCGGACGAAGCGCGCAGGGAGGCGGGGAGCCAGGAGCAGCATCGTGGTGCGGGCTGCCTGCTGGCAAAGGCGGCCGGGTCGAGTACTGACGGTCGCGGTGGGCGGAGGAAGGAGGCGGTCGGGTAGAAAATAGGAACGCGGTAAATTGGCGCCACGTGCGCGACGCGCCGACGCCCCTTGCAAACTCCGAGACTCCGCGCGCTCCTAGAAGTACCAACTTACATACGTACACCCTCGCACTGACTCAGGGAACAGGACATAAATAGTCGATGAGCGCAGTGCGTTTTATATGCCTTTTTGTACCATACGACGGCAATTTATCGACTACTGGGTAACAAACATCCGAGCGTACGTGTCGTGTCGTGCAGTAACCAGTGAACATGCGGAGCACAGAGACAGCGTCAACAACAGCGGGGAAATTGTATGTACGCAAATAAACGGGAGCCATAATTTTTCAGCCGACAACCAACAACTAACTAAGTACTGCAAAGTCTGAAAATCAAATCGTCCCGGAAACGGTCCGAACGACGTCCAGAGTCGCCCAAAAGAATGTGTCTGAAATAAAAAAGAAGTGTACGCTTGGGGTGCAGGGTATGTATGCGACGGGAGGACAGGTGGGTGCGATCGGGAGGAGGGAGCAGGCTCAGAGCGCGAGCGTGGCGAGCAGCGCACCGGAGAATAGCGCCCAGGCGGCGCCGCCCACAGTGAGCGCGGACGCGCCCGACTTGGTGCTGCCTGCATTCGGGCCAGAGCCGGAGCCTGAACTGGAACCTGAACCGGAGCTGGAGCCAGAGCCCGAGTTCGAGCCAGACCCTGAGCCGTTGCTCGAGCCGTTCGAGGTGATCTGGCCTGCGATGTCTGTCGTCACGCAGGTCAGCCATGGGGGACACTGGAACTAGCCGTGGGTACATACACTGCTCGAAGGTAGGTAGCGAGTAGTTCGCCTCCTGGTACGGGCGCGTCTTGTTAAGAGCAACACCGACGGGAACGATGTGCTAGCAAGGGAGCAACGTGTTAACACGCGGTCAACGAGGCTAACGGGAATGAGCGTCGGCGCACCTGGAACGCGCTCTTAAGCTTGGGGTACTCGTCGACCGCCGTTTGCATGGTGAAGTTATTCAACTCGTGCGTGAGCATGATGCCACCGACGGTGTTGAACGCGCCCGAGGTCGCATTGCTGATGAACAGCTGGTAGTCCTCGTCGACGTCGGCCTCCGTAATGCCGTTGATGCCGACGCGCCAGTCGTTCGAGTCGAACTTCCAGATGATCGTCTGGAGGCCGAGTGCGTTCGCAATCGCGCGGATGCGGTCCTGTGAACCGGTATCAGCAGGGCAGCGTGGGAACACACGCGGGGAATTTACGCACATCGATGTCGCCGAACGGAGGGCGCCAACAGGTCGGGGTGACGCCTGTGGCGAGCTTGATAGCTTGCATCTACAGATGCTTGAAGTCAACATTGTTCCAACATGGCGATGGTGAGGCACCCACCGTGTACCACAGCTCGGCAAATGCGTCCTCGCTCGAGAATGCCGTCACTGTAATCGAATATCATTACCAAGCCGCGCCACCGAGTCACCCTAAAGGCGCTTACTGTAACGGTGAGACCATGTGTCTGTCCCACGGTTTTAATCAGTTTCCGCCGTACGCCGAAAAATTCGCACAGGATACGTACGGACGCAGAGCTCATGACCATCCGCAAGCCCGCGTTGGGCCTCGAGTGGCCAGTCCATAACGTTGCTCCCGATATAGAATAACGTTGCCTTCTGGTTTTGCTGCGCCAGGAAATCGTAGAACGCGTTGTGCGAGCAGTTGGGGCCGTCGTCAAAGCCGTAGCCCATCGTCAAGGGCTCGGGCACGCTCGCAATGTCCGGGGACAGACCGGGGAGCTTCGGTTGTGTGCACAAAGTCTCCGTCCACCCTGTTCGAAAAGGAGGGAAGACAGCGGTAAGCGCACTGCTATTTTTGGATCAAGAGACCCAGAAAACCGGAACGTGATGAGAGAATGTGATGAACCAGGGGGAACACGCAGGCAATTTACGGAGCCCACGCGGTGCCTGGCAGCTCACAGACGGAAGCAACGCGCTCCTCCTTGTTGCGCTCTCCACGGGAACCATCACCCAACAGCGACAAAGGTGGGTACACTCACAACAATCCGGATCAGCCACGGTGTTGTATGTTGTACCGATGGTGCTGCCGTTCAGCTGGCCCTTTGGCTGGATGTTGGTCGGCACGCTCTTCGAGATGTTCGCCCACATTGCCTGGCCGGCGGTGTCATTTGGGAGCAACGTCGCGGGCTGCCAGATCTGGGGGAAGTTGCTTATTTGCGAGCCCGAGGGCGCGTAGTAGTAAGGCGTGCACTCCTGGGTGGGGTCTGGAAGCATTGTCAGCGCCGTGGAGATAAAAAGCGCACGCGGCGAAAGTCGGCCGTGTACCATTGATCTGCGCCTCGGACTGCTCCGAGCTGTGGTCCTGAGCGAGGACGGTCGTCGCGAAGATGGACGTCGCGAGGAGAGCGAGAGCAAGAGGCTTGAGGACAGATGATTGGGACATGGTTGGGATGGAAGGGAATCAAAGGGAGCTAGTGCGAACAGATAACAAGGCGCGAAATCTGTGCGCAGGAGGTGAAGCCGCCGGGGGTGATAGCAAAGGATTGAACGGACGGAGGCAGAAGAGTCTCCAGACAGGTATGGATATACGGATGGGAGGGAGGGAGCCGCGGCGGGACGGCGGTGGTGGTGGGGAGGAGGAGAAAGGGAAAAGGACGATGGGGCCTGAAATGGGCACGCCGGCCGGAGCGATTTATGTGCACGGAGCCACGAGTGCGCCCACGTACGACGCCAGGCGCCTTAGTGGTTCGGATGAGCCCTCTGGCAGATTGCCTGTTCTGCTGCTATGAATAGAACCCCGCGTCCGGGGCGCGCGCTCGTCTGCCCACGCCGCTAATCACCAGTGACAGTGAGGACTCGGCCAGCCACCAAACGAGGTCTGTGTGCAGCGGCGCCGACAGTTTTTCGGTGAGACATGGTACATCCAGGTCAGCTGGTGGCGGGCGCAGTTGTGTGGTGCGGATGCGCCGTGGCCCGCAGGTTGTCTGCGAAGAGTAATTCGCTCGGCACATCGAGACCGAGATCAACGATCTAAAAATAACGATATTTCGGCGGTCATAACAGCGACATGACTCAGTGGCTCACCTTGAGGCACGCCCGCTGCAGGAGAAATGCGGCAGCTGGCGGGAGCGTGAGCTCTGCGGCATCGCCGCTTGTAGCGAGTGTTCGCAAGCAAGTCAATAGGCGATGCCAAGCCAAGTTTCCCCGAGTTGCTCTCTCCTACCGCCGGCATCTTTCGGCGTCTCCCGGTTCATCAACCGAGCATCGGGCCGCCCCGACCCCGTACACCGGCGTCTATGTACAGTCGACCTACCTGACGCTTAGCAGCGCTTATGTAGCGCACAGACCACGCGGGACCACGCGCAGCACACAGCAACAAGCGCTCAACGTCAACTCCAGAATCCGTTGTCGTCTCCACACGCCTATGCGACTCACCTGTAGCCAGGCCCATCTCTCACACTGTTACTTGTGGGCAAGCCAACAAGAACCCGCACGGAAACCATTGGCGAAACATTTCGTAAACCCACATGGCCGACGACGTCGTCGGCACCTGCTGTGCCATCGCATTCGTTGCGTGTCTTGAGGTCTACGCAGGGATCTGCACCGACTTTGCAGCCTCACGTATGTTGCCACGTGTCAGGTTGAACTTGGGCTCCATATCTAAGTTTCACCACGCAGAACATAGCTGCACTCAGGTGACGTGCCGAGGCTGCGGATGGTCGAAGGACAAGCCACCAGCGGGGGACGGAGAACGCGCACCTTTGATACAGCAGACGCAACCCACACCTTCTTCCCCCATGGTTTCTGAGAGCCCTTAGCGCGACTGACTGCGCAGTGTATTCTTTATATACGGTGAGCCCTCAGTGGATGCCCTTACTCCCTTCTTCCAACCGGTGTCCTTTTTATAGATCCGTACTATTTTTCGATATACCATCCACATATAGGCTTCCAATTGGGATGATCATATCCCTTTCGTCTGAGGGTCTGAAATCACTTGCCACGGAATCGATGCCGTCGAACCGGAGGTATGCCAGCGTGCGGGGCCTCCAGCCCCCAGGGCAGGCCCGGCGGGAGGCCTAAATTCACGCGATGCAATTTGGATTGACCTCTTGTTCAAGTAAATCTGTCGAACGTCATGCGCAGTCTATGTTATCCCCCTGGGACGATACTCAGGCCCCGGGGCGGCCACTCTTTCGATAACCGGTCTCCCGCTCCCGGGGCGTGCTGCAAGTTGGCGGGCGCGCCCGACTTCCAAACAAGCAAATATTAGTACCACGCGAGCCAATCGACCTCTCTTGTGTTCCACGCATACACGGCGAGACGAGGTATGCAGTCCTTAGCTTCAGATCGGGTACTGCATAGGAATGCGTAGGTGTGGCGCCTCCAGCACCTCATGCTCAAGGGGGTACTGCAGCTGCAGTTTTTGGCGCGAGGCGGAGGTGGATTCTTGTGACCGGGACGCTGCTGAAATGCAGCGTCTGCACTGGTACAACATTCTGGCACAATTCGCGTATTTACTCACACGACAACCACGTACGTACACAGGTAACGAGAAAACAAAAGCGAACACTGTCTATAGGAGCGTAGCATTGAGAATATAGTCAGGAATGTGGCTCGTCAAAGTGTCTGCCTGATATCTGTCCACGTTTAACGCGTTTCCGATGAGCTGTTGACGGGGGAGTGGGAAGAGAAGTGGGGAATGGAACTCCGACTTTTCTCCTCTTCGTCGGACTAGGGGTCTCGCTCGGCGGCGCGAAAATGTCGGGATCGAGAGCCTGATCGTCAGACTGGGACTCTTCCCCCACCAACGCCCGGTGGGCGAGGCGCTCTCTTCCGCGCTTCCGGCGGTTGATTTCGGCGCCGTGGTATGACGGGTGTGACGAAGGAAGTGGGGATGGCGTCAGCCACGCGGTCGTGTTTCCTCTGATCGCGATCCCCCGGAGTGAAGAATATGTGCATCTCCCCGATCACCTCCAGGAGCAGCTCCAGATGACCCCCCGCAGCATTCGATCTAGCGCTTGCGCGATCGCGGGACGACTCGTATACTGTTTTTCCCAGGTCTTCCAGAACCTTCAATGCTCGGGGAGAAGGTACTGGTGGCCCTTCGTCTAAGCAAACCCGTTCCTTCATCTTCTTGAGCAGGTTCTGCGGTTTGGAGAGATCGAGAGATCCCGGTTGAGAGATTATCGCTCGGAGAACCTCTTTCCCTAGATTGCAGAAATTTAGCAGATATCCGTCGCTCATGACCGCGGAGCGTAAGGAAATGTATGAGTCTGGAGGGATATCCAGCTCTCCATTGGCGACGTAGAAATGCCGGTACGCCTCATCTCGTCTACTGGGCGCATCGGGGCGACCTGCAGAGTCGATCTCCAAGGAGAAGACGACTTTTGCGAGTGCCACCATGCTCCAGGATGAGCGCAAGTCTCCATCAACGGGGTCGGAAGCGTGTCGTGAGAGTAGAGTGTGGCAGCACTGGACGTCGTAAAAGGCAATGCGGAAGCTGAGTCCTCTGCGGTTAAGAGCCTCTGGGTACCTTCTCCTGGTAAACGTGATGAAACGTTCGACCTGGACCATCATCGATTCGAACTCGGCTGATCTCCAATCTTCTTTTGTGGGGGATTCGAGAGCCAAGAGCGCCACGTCGAGTACGTCCAAGCAAGCCTCGAATATACGAAGCTTATGCGGCAGAGGACGACTAGAATCCAAGCAATCCTGAATGATAGCTTCTAGACTGTTCCAGAGGCGGTCATCGAGGATGATGTGCTGGAAGAGATCATGGAACCTTTCGGAGCTGTTCCGGACGTATGCCGGTAGACAGGAGGCGAAAGATTCTAAGAACTCGGGATAACGAAGAGGATCGTCACCCCTAAATTCGACTGGTTGAGGTTGGTGTTGGAGAACTTCCAGAAGACGCAATCTTCTGGCAACGGAGTCCATAATCTCAAGCAATCGAACGATGTCTTGCCTGCGCTTGTGGGTTTGTATGGAGGTCTGTACTTTGATACGAACTCCATCGAAGCGCATTCGCGCCAGCTTGGATGACTGGACCTGGACGAACCCGTGAGACATTGTGAGGGCCTCGAAGGTCTTCCAGCAGATCTCGAGATCCACCGCCCCTCTTCCTTCGACCCGAGAGACGATGAGATCGGCAAGAATCGTGAAGTTGATGAGCGGGCCATCGTCAAGCACACGGGTCCAAACAGTTGGATTGTGGATTTCGGGTAGGCTCTGGGGATTCGCCGGGGCTTTGTTGAGCTCGTCCCATTGGAAGCTAGGCTTTTCAATCCTAGCGGAAATGAAATGGTATACAGGCACGAGGTACTGAAGAAAGGGAGTGCTGCGGGTGGTAGGCTGATGATCCGAAGGTCCGGCCCGAGGCGGCGTCAAAAGCGCCTGCAACGTGACACTCCGGATGCACGCAGCACGAAGGGCAACGTCGAGGTCTTCTGTAGTGACCAAGTGACTGAGATGGCCTAGAATCGACCCGGTATAGCCGGCATCCAAAACCGGCTTCCCGGACGCGTTGTCCGCGGCGATGGCCTTTCTTGACAACGCGTGCAGAGCGTTGACACAAACTTGTACGCGGGACATGCATTCCCGTGCCAGAAGTTCGGACGAAGTGACGCAGGTGGTAAAGTGCTGTTTGATGTGTGACAGTATTTTGTCGGCTAGCAGGCCCTGAAACAGTTTTTGAGGATTTGTGCGATGTGACGAATTGATGTATCCGGGAAGGCCTTCAAGAAATGCGACCATCCCATGCTCATCCATTTCTCGCAGGAGCCAGTGCAAGACAAAGCTATCGAGCTTTGTAGTAGTCGTTTTCCGGTTTGCCGTCATTATCAGGATCGCTTCCCTGCTATCGGCGATGAGCTTTGAGGGTTCCGATCCTCTTTGACCTCGTTTACGTCCGCATAAACGAGGGACAGCCTTGGCTATGTAGTGAAGAGTAGATTGTGCGGCAAGGAAACACGCTCGGATTGGGGTAGTCAAAGCAGTTCAATAAGGTGAATTGGCGAAGACAAGAGGGCAGATGCTGAGAAGTATGTATAGAACCGACAGCGCGATGACGGAGAAGTGCGCAACCGAGCCAACGGTTGAGTTCACAGTGTGGAGGAAGTCGCTGAGTGCCCAGAAAAATAGGAAGATGGACGCATGGAGGAGAACGGGGACGCCGTAGACCAAGCCATCCATCTGGAAGCGGCGGAGGCCTAAAAATAGATATGCTTGCACTCTTCTGCGTTGATGCGGTGCAGCGCTTGGCTGGGAATATTGCAGATACTCGCGGGCCCACTGCTGAATGAGGATGGAAGCGAGTGCGCTTGACAGGCTAAGGAAGAGACTGAGAAACATGAGGATATTGATGCGGACCGCCGAGCCTGGAACGCTGGTCGAGAGGGTATTGAAGTTCAAAGGGGAAGGGGAGCTTGTATGATTCGACTGCGAGACCAGTTGGGAGAGGAGAGTGACAGTTTGTGATCCCGAATCAGGTTGGAGAGTCTTATATGTCTCGACCAAGAACGAGGAAACAATGCTACTCTACGAAAACCCCCCTGTCTTACTCCTGCTTACCAGGATTAGCCTTTCTTAGCACTCTTAGAGCTAGATTAGAGCCTGCTTATGCCCATCTTACAGCCTTCAGCTTGCCTGAGTCTTCTGCTCAGCTTCTGCCTTCCTTACATCTGAAAAAAAACCTCTCCATACAAAAGAATAGAGATAGTATTGGATATAATCTGTCTAGAGTTTCCCACCCGCTGCAGTCCCTTGTGCACTGACTGCCGCCGTTCTCGCAGTCGCTACCGCCGTTCCCACGCGCGCCACCACCGCCGCTGTCGTCCTTGATCTCATCGCAGTCGTGGGTGCACGATGCTGGTGGCGGCGGCGGCGGCGTCGTCGTCATCGTTGTTGTCATCGTTGTTGTCACCGTCATGGCTGTGCTGCATCGTGGCGTGTCGTGGCCACCGTCGTCGTCACTGGACAGCATCGGGCGGCGGCGGCGTCGTTATTGTCGTCGTTGTGTCGGGGCCGTGCTGCTCCGCGCGGGAGCAGATACGGGGGTATGGAGTGGGCTTGGCAGTCAACATGGATACCGCATATCAGATACGCCGGTGCACCTCGTTGCGCCCTCCGCGCTAGGTCGTTGGCCGCGCCGCAAGCGCCGCGAGCACGGCGGGCTGGCGGAGAGGGTGACGAGGGGAGGGGGCCGGTCGCAGGGTGCTGTGCAGGCATCGGGGGTGGTTAGCGCACTGCCGACGCCTGAGGTGGGTACCACGCACCTAGACTTGATGGGCCGGACTGAGCTACGACACCTCGTTGCATAAGTACAGTGAGGAGGCGGGACGGCGAGGGCAGGAGGCACGGGGCGGCGGACAACCGAAGCGAGGGCGATGAGGTGCGGTGCGGGGTGACGTGATCGTCACGGACACCAGACGAGGCGGGGGCGCAGCGGCGCCGCGCTTGGCGTTGCCACAGCCGGCGGTGTGGGCAGCGAGCGCGTATGGTGATGCGGTGGATTCAAGGCGTGGGGGGCGGTGGTAGGCGCGGGGGGACAAGGCGCGGGAGGGCGCCTGAACTGGGGGACATAGATCAGCGCACGGACGGTGGCACAGGGACTTACAGGCAGTGACCGCGAGGGGCGGCGGTGCGCGTGGGCACCTGGGTGGGCTGGTGCATCTGCGTAGTATGCGCAGTGCGGGGTGCGCCGCGGTCGCAAACGAGCAGGTCAGGAAGAGCGGGAGCAAGAGGCGATGGATAGCGCACCTGTGTGTGTACAACTCAGCCGCCGTTTTCGAAAAACGACAAGTCGAACCGTTGGCCTGCAAGGCAAGAACGCGTGACGCGTGATGCGTGATGTGCGTGTGAACTATCCGGCTGAACCCGGTGTCGTACGAAACTTTGCGACGCGCGTTGCCACGTCGTTTCGCTCTCTTCTCCTCCCTCCATCTTTCCCCATTTCCCCTCTTCCTTTCCTCTTCCCTTCCCTCCCGCCGTACCTGCAAGCCCACTACCTGCAAGTTAAGGTCAGTATAGGATGGAACTGGGCATAGGGTGAGTGTTTAGCATGTCCTACATGGGTTTTCTGACTTTATGACTAGTGCAAGATCTTGCTGGCTTGTTGCTGCCTCGCCTCTCATTATCTCTTGCTTCTTTGACTGGTATAAGGTATGTTTCTTCACTCTTCCATGTACTATTGCTGACTCTGTTGAGCAGCAGACTCTGGTCCCTGGCTGGATGACTTGTGGTTGAGGGTTAGGGTTGGGTTTCTAAGGTGGGGTTATGTTAGGGTTAGGGTTACTATTAGCTACTTTAATAGTGTATAATGTTAGTAGTATAATGTTGCAATATTAGCTCCTTTTCACTGCTTCTACATTGTAGTGTGACTATCTTTTCACTAGCTTATTTCTGTCTTATTGTGTGCCTTATCTTTGAGTGTTCTTTTAAAGATGCTAATAAGATGTAGGTCTTTTGACTAGTGTGGCAATTTAGATGGATAAGGAAGAAATAAGCCCAGTTCCCAATAATCACTTATTAAGGACAAAAAAGGTCTTATTTGGTATCATAAGAGGGGAGGGTTTTTGTAGAGTAGAGAAAAGACCTGTCTGTAATTCCAGGATAAGGGTCTCGAAAAAGGAGAGGTATTGATGGCCACTTACAAATAAGAGGACAGAGCCGGTGCTATTCATCCACCCTTCAACAAGCGACTTGTCGTACTCTCCAGATTTAGATCCATGTAGCTTCCAAATCCAAGCAGATGCATCTCCCTCTTCGACCGAATCTTCTTAGCGGTGCACCGGATTAGCACCGATAGATCCAGGTTGTCATTAAGCACACGTACTGCTATGTGGGGGCTCCGTATTCAATGGCATTGGGATACGCAAAGCTCCCGCGTTCGGTGGTGCTGTATCATAGGGGTAAGCCCAGGCGTGTACCGCCATGGCGGGGGTACGGGGAACACACCTCCATCTCCTAATGGCTGAATCGGAGGAACAGTCGTCATATTTCCTTCGACTTCGGACAACAAAGGCACGCCGGCACCCAAGAGGAGATGGTGCGAGGAGACCTCGCCTATACAAGCTCAGGCAGGGGAGAGCGATACTCAGTACGTGGACATGGCGCGCATGCTTTATATAGCATGAAAAGTTCTGCCGTCTTGTGGTAGGGAAGCACAGCATATTGATGTCCGAGCAATCAGCTGAGCAGGTCAGCCCAAGGTGGACACCCATACCGTGCCCCCAATTCTCCGGCGATGCAAAAGCAGCAAGACAAGGGAGTAACATTCCGATGGCCTCGCATTCATTGGATGATACAGATACCTTCGAAGGTACTGGGCGCGAGCGGACCTACAGGTCCCTGACGAGCGCCTGCGCAACTTCCCATATTGCGAGGCCGCCGAAAGACAGCCATCTGTTATACGAATCCATCTTCTAGTCATAGAGATGCCTGGGACATTTGTGGCTGCCCATGCCCACAGATGTTGAGATTCGTGGTCTTGACAAGACTGGTGATCAAGCAGTGCGAGAAGCTACTTTTGTATGTGACGAGGTCTTGCTTTCCGAGCTGAGATTACCCAAGCACCCTGCTATTGAGCCACATTTGTCGATAAATGACGGTGATGTGGTCGGACAGATTATCGCTCAATTGCCAGGGGTGGAAGCTGGAAGGTTCAGTTGAAGGCACGATCGTCGTTCCAGGCGTCTATGCTTTTTGAGTCATTAGGTAATACTGGGTCTTCCATGCATGCAAATGTGCACCGCTTTGGCTCGCCGGCACCGCCCGGTCGAGCCACCGGCATTTCCCGAGCGCGCTTCAACTTGTGATCATGCGTTGGTGCGTTGATCATGCGCCGAGTCTGCCTTGCGGCGTCACGGTGACTCGCGCAGCCGGGGTTTGTTCTCCAGTGCACACTCTCGACGTGCCAGGCGCTTGTACCGACTTCGACGACGGCGCCACTGGCAGAGGCCACCGTGATGCCAGCGGTGGCGCCGAGCTGAGTCATTTCGACGCCACTTATTGGTTCTCTCGGCGATCGGCAATGGCAGTCTGATGTAGTATTCGAGGAACTTCTATGGAACGAGTTGGAGGCGGTCAGCGCTGGTCTATCCTTGGACGCCGACTTCATTTGTCGGCCCACACATGCGCGCTCTGGTGCTTTAAATATGCTTGAGACCTTTCTTGGGCCTTCGGAATGTCACTGGAGGCTCGCTCACTGGAACTGCTCAACGCTGCGCTCGACAGGGCTTTTCACAAGTATATATGTGGCGATCGCTGAGATAGAAGACAAGGCGTGCCCCGTCTCCAGCCAGCCTGGAGAGCGCTTTTCAAATCCGCTCGGGACTTATCGTTACATAGGATTTCTATTAGGCCGCTTGATCGGACTATGAACCATCATCCACCATCCAAAGTTACGCATCCCGGGGAGCAAGCTGTTTTGTGCTCTGTTAACTGCGGCGTCATGCAGAATCTCTAACGGTGAGTGCACTTATGTCCCTGAAGGTGCATCTATAGCACTAATCATTTTCACTGACAGCTCCCGTGGCACTCTTCGACCGACTGAGCGTCCTCGCATGGTTGACAGGAAACGCTTGGCCCGTGAGGCTGACCCCCAAGAGGTCAGATTTATAAGTCTCGGGTGTCCCGAATTCCCACCCAAGCCTAGGATCATCATCCTGTTCAACGTTGTGCCGACCTGGCGCGCCAGTCAGCTATTCCAAGTACATAAGTAGCATCACGATACACGGCCGAGACGACGTCGCCGAGGCATGATGCATGACCGGTGACCGTTCACATCAAAGTACAGCTTACTTCACCGGAAAGCCCCGGTCAAGGCCGATACGTAGTATGACTGCACCCTCTACGCCAACCTGTATACCGCCGGTTATCTCACCGTGACTACCGGTGCTTTAGCCCATAGTACCCCTTCGTCTGGAACGTTCAACTCATACTCTTCTACGATTTGTAGTCCATAACCCTAAAACCCGCCTCATCTGAATGTGCGTTCCCAAAGCTCAACATTATCATCTAGACCCCAGTGCCAGCCGACAACTTAAGGGCCGGTATTGTCGCCAAGGGCGTCAATTACCCTAGGCACAGATTCTTTGTGTTTCATGAATAAGCATGGCTTCTTATCCCATGAGGCGGACGCTCGTTTGATACTTACATATCTTTGTTTTGCAGTCAAAATAGGTCGAAATGATCTCCTATTCCGGAAATTCAAGGTATTTGACCACTCCCGTTCATTCTCAAGTTAAGGGCAGCCACCAACGGTTCAGGTGACCCTCACTCAACTTTGCCAATCTCGGCGAGGCCGATGCCCCACCGTTGAATGGAAGGTATGGAGTAGGTTTGGTCACCGTCCTAAAATGAACGAAGCATCGGGCCCTCTGCGCGCCGCTGGACTGAAATGCCATCGGGCTCTAGTAAGAGGGTCAGTCGGTATCACCAAGTTCAGACTCCCACTTACCCCGGAAAGTTGATAGCTTCGCATGCTTCTTCGAGCGCCAGGTGGTCTGTGTACGTATGCGTCCGACGGAATAGGGGACGGGCGGCTCTGTATCGCCACCACCACACTGGAGGGTGATCAACGAGGTTACTGCCGTAGGTGTTCGCGTGGGTGAAGCTGGCTAAGCACGTCGGCACGTCACCTTCATAAACGCTCATCCACGCATAAATATGAGAGCAACTAACCTCATCACCACCCCTCCCTCCGACTCAATCATGCCCTTAGCAAAGTTCTTGCTCTGTGCTGTCTTCCTTACCTCCGCAGGTCGCGGACATGCTAGAGTGCTGTCTGAACGAGTAGCTTCTGATATCACATCGACCTGTAACAGCATCTCGGCGGCGATGCCTGATCCATCTCAGGTGTCCTTCCCAGGTACTTATGCGCTATCTTTCGGGTGCTGTTTGACTTGAACTTATTCTTCCACTGTAGGGTCGTCTCAGTATACTGCTGATATCGCCCACATGTATGCATCTAGTTCTGCGGCGTCTGCATGCTCCGTCGAGCCTAGTTCCGCGGAGGATGTCACCGCGATTGTGAGAGGCCCGGTGCTGTTGCGTAGTCACTCACTGATTGAATCACTGCGTCTCAGCTTCGTATTTTGGGGTCTACGCGCACGCCCTTCGCCGTCAAGGGTGGAGGTCACGCGACGAACCCCGGGTTTTCTTCGACCACCGGGGTCGAGATCGCCATGTCGCGTTTCAAGGCGATCTCGATCAACTCTACTGCTGGGACCGTCGACCTTGGACCCGGTCTCATCTGGGACGAGGTTTACGAAACTCTCGGCCCTGCTGGGTTCAACGTCGTCGGAGGGCGCATACCAACCGTTGGTGTTGCAGGCTTGACCCTCGGCGGTGGTCAGTATTGGTATCTCTGCTGAGCTGGCGGACCACTAATTACTGTATGACGGAATGCGTAGGTTTCTCGTTTTTGAGTAATCAATATGGACTCGGCGTTGACAACGTCGTGGCGTTCGACCTTGTGCTACCAAATGGGACGGCTACAACCGTGACCTCCCAAGACGAGGACCTGTGGTTTGGATTACGAGTAGGTGATTCAACTTTTCGAGCAAAAACTCATAGCTCATGTTCCTCTACTTATAGGGAGGTCTGAATAATTTTGTATGAACGCATTCCCTCACGCTCGATTCAGAAAAGGCTGACGACGCGATAGGGCATCGTCACCAAATTCACGGTCAAGCTCCATCCTCTGGGCCAAATATGGGTTAGTCATTACGATCATGCTGAGAAATGCTGTATCTCAACGATACAACTGGCTGCAGGGTGGCGTCATCGGCTTCGCACCGAACCAGATAGATGTAGTCAACGATGCCCTCGTCAAGTATCAACAAAAGATAGACCTCAAAGCGGCATTGGCAGGTTCTGTTGTTAACACCCCAGAAGGAGTACGTCCACAATGTCGGCTTTGAACTCCAGTCTGATTGCTACCGGATAGACGGCAACCGGGATTATCATGTACTACGACGCGCCCACGCCGCCTGACGGACTGTTCGACGAATTTTTGGCAATACCTACTAATCAGTCTGACGTGTCGACGAGGTCGTTCGTCGATATGTTCAGTCTCTTGGCTAACGGGAATGCCCCACAGGGCTTCCGGTGCGTACTGGTCTCGTTTAGAATCTACATGGTAATAGGGCTGACTCAGATCATCCAGCGGATACTACAGTGGCATTCCAGTTACCAACTACTCGAAGGCTGTCCTTGATGCAATTGACAATCAAACAACGGTAGGCGTCTCTCTGTGACTGTAGACGGGGAGGAAGGTCAACTCCATGTGCTTGCAGTTTTGGTCAGCGAAGCTCGGGGCTCTTGATAACACCCTAATTTTCAATACTGCAATCGAACCGTTCGACAGCGGCGTCTTCTCCTACGGGTCCGACTCCGCGTACCCTCCAGACCGCTCCCAAGCAATCCTTCCTACATGCATCACGATGGCGTACAGCAACGCCAGCCTCGATGCAGTCATGGCTCAAGGACTACGCGAGTTCACGGACGCCGTGCAAGCCGTCGCAGTTGCAGAAGGTCAAAACGTCTCGCAAGCGGCGCCTTACGTGAATTATGCCCTTTTCGATACACCAATCGAAATCGTGTACGGCCAAAATCTGCCCAGGTTGCGTACGATCAAGAATGCGATCGACCCGGAGAACGTGATGGGTCTCGCTGGGGGTTGGAAGCTTTGAGCAGCGTATTCATCGATTCAGTATGTCGTAGCTGTGGTATTGAACAACTTTCGGGTCGAGTGATGCGGCGACAAATTATCGGATTGTTGCGAACCAGCGACCCTTGAGCGACCCGGCCCAAGAGCCGGGGTCCCCATGGTGCTTGTGTCAACTCAGCACTCAGCCATCGCTCGAGCCGTGATCAAGTTGGGTGATCTGGAGGCAGTCTTTATGGACCGCCATCCGCCATCCTCAGGCTTGAGCTCGAGCTGGCAAGTTGGTGTGGGGACAACCCGGAACGGTCCGAAGTCTGCGCCGTCCGCGTCAGGTGCGGCGGTAAGTGAGTGTGGCCGTACCTGGCCGGAGGTGCCCAAAACCTCGGAGACTATACAGACCAGCGTCCAGACGTGATGCATGTGCATATTCAACGGGGCACAAAATTTGGACCGGACGAGAATCGCCTCTGATATTGCCTCGTCGTAGTAGTACGTAATATGTACACTGGAGAAGTAAGGAACAGGCCAGGTGAGTCTGCAGGGCACTCCTAGTAGTGCTGACGAGGAATAGGTGTCTCCGCACGGGGATTGCGCCCCTTCCTTCTAGGCGGTCTAGGGCCTGCGGGAGGTGGGGTGAGTCGTAGCGGCGGTTGTCGTCCGGGCTGCTGTCGTGGCGGCGGGAAGGGTTGTGGTGATGAAAACGGTCGCGGCGGAGGAAACGGCCGTGGCGGTCGTGATGGAGAAAACGATTGTGTCGGCGTATAAGTTCGTGATGGTACATAAGCCTGTCGTAACCTTAGCTCGGGACTGTCAAGCCGCTCCGTGGAGGTCGCGGAGACCAGAACCTGGGTATATGAACGCTGCCCCCGCCCGCCGCGCGCTCGCCGTGGACTGGTAGCTCCAGGTCATCGCGGTCATCCGGTAGGTCACTTCTGCGTATCTCCTGCATCATGTCCGACAGAGCCACTAAGAAGTCCGACTTCTCCTTGTCGCGGCTGGGGGTCGGTTGAACAAGGGCAGTGTGGGTCTGGTCCCTGAGCCTCTGCAGCTTGTTTCGCGCCTCTGAGGAAGATAGACTCTGGCGGCCGGCACATACGCGCTCCGTGATCCTTGCGAGGAGCTCGCGGGGGCGCTGGACGTTGATAGGTGATGATTCTTCGAGAATTGCGCTCACGATCCTACCGCCCAGCGTGCAGAAGTTCAGCAGGTGGCCATCGTCCGCAATTTCGGAGCGCAGGTGATGGAACCTTTCGGGGGGGATGTGAAGCTCTTCTCCGCCGACGTAGGATGGCCAATACTTTCCGTCGCTCCCTCGTCCTGAATTCGTACGTTCCATAGAGTCACTTTTCTCCCCTATGTTCAAGACGAAGGCAACCTTGGCCAGCGCCACTGCGCTCCAAGAACGTAGGACCGCCCGCTCTCCACCAGCAGACTCTGCGAGGTGTCGAGAAAGTAGCGCGTTGCAGCAGTGCGCGTCGTAGACAGCTATGCGGAAGTCGAGGGCGCTCTGGCCGCTGAGGGCATCGGGGTACATCCGCCTGGTGAGCTCGATGAACTTCTCCATCTGGACCATCATCAGTCCGAACTCCGACACGTGCCAGTCCTCGTCCTGGGAATTTTCGAGGACCGGGAACGCTTCATCGAGCACGTCCAGGCAAGCCTCCAAGGAGCGAGCTTGTGACTGATCGGGCGATCAGAGTCCATGGAGACCCGGAGGTTGGCCCGCAGGCTGTCCCAGAGGTCGTCGTCGAGGATGATACGTTCCAATTGATCCTGGAACCTATTGGCGGGATTCGCTCGCTTGAACGCCGGAAGGCATTTCGCGAACACATCCAATAATCGGGATTCCGAAGAGGGGCATTTTCGAGATCACCCGTGAGTTTGACTAGGGGTTGCGGCTGGTGCTGGAATACTGCTGCGAAGCGTAGCCGTCTGACCAGCGCATCCATGATCCCGAGTAACCGAACGAGAACGGCGTCATGTCCGCGCTCGCGACTCGAGATGAGATTCCGCGTCTTGGTGCGTACGCCGTCGAACCGCAGTCGGCCAGATCGGACGCCCGAATTGTGGACGAGCCGCAGGACTCCACGAGGACGTCGAAGGTGTCCCAGCACATAGTAAAATCCACGCCTCCTTCCTGGACCTGTGAGATGACGATGTTGGCGAGGATTGACAGATTGATGAGGGGACCGTCGTGTAGGACTCTGGTCCAGAAGGCCTGATTGACTTGATTGTCTAGTTGAGGGACTTGCAGCGAACCCATGCGGGTGCCGCCAAGGCTTTCCCATTGAAAAGAAGGTAGTTCGATTCTGGGGAGTAGGAACTTGTATACCGGAACGAGATAATCTGGGAACGGTTCCGTGGGTATATTGCCGTAGGTCGAGGGCGTGAATGGGGTCCAGAATCCTTGTAATACAAGGCTGCGGACACAAGCCGCGCGAAGGGAAACCTCCTGGTCTTTGATGTTGCATAAACTCTGTAGATGGTCTAGGATTGACTCCGTGTAGACGGAGTCCAAGCCTCCTTGTTCGGAAGAAGTGTCCATGCTCCCCGAGAGTAGATGCAGGGAGCTGATACAGACCCGTGTGCGAGATATGCATGCCGGTGGCGAGAGCTCGGATGAAGTGACGCAGGTGGTGAAGTGTTCTCGGATGCGTAAAAGTATCTTGTCGGCCGACAAGCCCTTGACCAATCTGCGCGCATCTGCAAGAGGCGAAGTGACGTATCCTGGGAGGCCTTCGAGGAATGCATCCATCCCACGCTCATCCAGTTCTTGTAAGAGCCAGTGCAGCACCGAACTGTCAAGCTTCGGCGTAATGGTGTCCGAATTGGCCTTCTTCGAAAGAACGACTGCCCTGCCGGCGTTGATGGGCCTGCGAGTGCGGGTGCCTCTCCAACCTGGGTATGGCCCATACGTGCGAAACGGAACCCGCCCCGCGTAGAAAAGAGCTGACTGGAAGAGAACGGCACATGCTCGGATCGGGGTGGTCAAAGCGGTTCGATAAGGGGAATTGGTAAAAATGAGTGGACAGGCGCTCAAAGCTATGTATATAGCCACCAGCGCGACGACGCAAAAGCGCGCGACAGTGCCAACTGTCGAGTTTACAGTATGGAGGAAGTCGCTGAGTGCCCAGAAAAACAAGAAGACGGAAACATGGAGGAAGACGGGGACGCCGTAGACCAAGCTTCCCATCTGGAATTGGCGTAGGCCTAAAAATAGATACGCTCGCACTCTTCCGCGCCTATGCGGTGCGGCGCTTGGTTGGGAGTATTGCAAGTATTCGCGGGCCCATTGCTGGATGAGGATAGATGCGAGTGCGCTTGAGACGCTCAGGAATAAGCTGAGGAACATGAGGATGTTGATGCGGACCGCCGAACTCGGGATCTTGGGCGACAGAGAAGCTGGACCTGAGAGAGCAGGGGAGCCGGTACGATTTGACTGGGAGACGAGCTGGGAGAGGAGGGTCACCGTTTGCGATCCCGAGTCAGGTTGGAGAATCTTGTACGTTTCGACCAAGAACGAGGAGACGATGCTAGAGAATAGGCCGGTCTGTGACGAGATGGTAAGCCAAGCGATTGTTAGGGGGTGACATGCAACTCACAAAGATAAGCATAGCACTGGTGTTGTTCAGCCATCCTTCGACAAGTGCCTTGTCGTATCTTTCGGACTCGAACCCATAGAGCTTCCAGATTTGGGCGGACGTGTCTCCGTACTCGGCATCTACACGACAGATCTAGTCAATGCTTGCAGGTTACTCTCCTACGAAGAGTACGCACCGGTGGTAGTCCAAGGGACTGAGACACTTCCTGTTCCTCTGGCAGGAGCTACGTGACAGTCAGGTTTCGCCCGTGATCTCGCCGTCATGGCAATACCGACCTTCGCTCGGGTGATCATTATCATCCGTCACTGCCAGCCGGGGCCTCGCTGGCTGCTCCATCGTCTGGACTGCCCTGTCAACCAGGGGCGCTACTTAAGAGGCGGAACACGAATTTAGCCCGCACCTGAGTCGGAGCTGGTCCTAGATAAGGTTCGCGAACGTGGCGTGGCCCTCTGGCACGAACCTCTGCCACCCTCTGATCTTGGGAAAGAACTGCGGAAAAACACTTCAGCGTCCGTCACCCGAACGCAGGGATGTTGCAGAGCACCCAGGCAAGTGGGATACTTGTGCGGGCATGCAGGACAAAAGTATCCGGTGCGCTGTAAGGACAAGCCAAGTAGCTGTACGAAATCGTCATACCCTGGAACTGCGATGTCCGAAGATAGGTGAATGCGTGCGCCAAAGTGTACCTAACAGGGAGAATGGGCTGCAGCCTGCAGGGAAGCTCCCTTATGGAGAGCTTGATTCCGCACAGACGGACGCCCCAGGGCCAGCAGATGTCAGCAGATACAATAGGAACCGCAAACTGTGCCACGAAAAGGCACCCAGTGCTTCCGCTGTCAGGCATCCAGTCTGACCGCTGGCGTTTGGTGAATTCGCCAATGAAGGAAAAGGACAAGACGAAGCTCCCGCGGCCGCGCCGAGCCGCGCCGTGACCGAGATGTGGCAATTACGTAAGAATAATGCACCTTTCTTCCTCTGCTCTGCTCTAGATCTGCGAGTGAGCGGAGCCGCAGCCCTCTGCAACCCGTCTTCAACCCGAATCTCTACCGCATCTACTCGCAAACTCGCAGAAACACAATGGGAAGGAACAGTAAGCACTACCAACTCCAGCAGGCCGACGCTCTGACGCTCCACGCAGAATCGACGAAACCCACAGTCCACCTAAGATCCAGTGCGCACCAAATCTACATGCATCTTTCGACCCACACGCGCACTCACACCTCCCACAGAGCTCAAAAAAGACCCCGGAGTCCCGCGCCTCCCAGATCTGAAAGTGCGCAGCGCGGAGAAGCAGCGCACACAGGCGGTACGTACGCCCGCCCGCCGCCCGGCATCTTATCCATCCATCGCGTGCGATGCCACTGACACTGACATCCCCGTGCATAGAGCCCACCGCACGAGCCGCCGCGCGACGGCGACGCGACGATGGCAGCCGAACCGACGCTCTCCTCACTCGCGCAGCTCGCGGCGTCCGCATCCGCGAGCGCGGGCGCGTCTTCCGAGTCGGGCGCCACGGCGGCGGCGCGCACGAAGGAGCAGCAGCGACGGCACTACGTCCGCACGCTACACAAGGTTGTCGACGAGGCGGACGTCGTGCTGCTCGTGCTGGACGCGCGCGACCCCGCCGGGTGCCGGAGCCGGCTGGTCGAAGAGGAGGTGCGGCGGCGCGAGGCGGAGGGCAAGCGGCTCGTCTTTGTGCTGAACAAGATCGGTGCGCACTCCCCCCCCCCCCCCCCCAGCTTGCCCGTTTGACCGACAGCATGTGGGCCAGATCTGGTGCCGCGCGAGAACGCGCAGGCGTGGCTGCGGCATCTGCGGCACACGACGCCGACGCTGCCCTTCCGGTCTGCGAGCAACCACCAGCGCACGAACCTTGCGTCGAGCACGGCACCGGCGCTACTGCGCCTGCTCAAGGCGTACAAGCCGAGCGCGGCGCAAAGCCTCACCGTCGGCGTCGTCGGCTTCCCGAACGTGGGCAAAAGCAGCCTCATCAACACGCTCAAGCGCGCAAAGGTGCGTCTCTCGCGGGCTCTTTACCACGCACTGCACACGGTAACGCGCACTCGCCAGGCATGCGCCGTCGCGTCGCAGCCAGGCCACACAAAAGAACTGCAGTCCGTGCAGCTCGAGCGCGGCCTGCGCATCGTCGACTCGCCCGGCGTCATCTTCGACGACGACGACGCGATCCAGGGCCAGATGGAGTCCTCCGTCCTCCTGCGCAACGTCGTTCGGCCCGAGGACATCGACGACCCGATCTCCGTCGGTACGCCCGCCCCGCCCGCCCAGCGCGCGTGGCGACCGGCCTGACGCCCGCGCAGTCGAGCAGATCCTGCAGCGCACAGAGCAGGAAAAGATCATGAAGATCTACGACCTCCCCGCGTACACCTCCGCCATCGAGTTCCTCACCATGCTCGCGCTGAGCTCCGGGCGCCTCCTCAAGGCACGTCCCTGCCCCTCTCCAATGCATGCTCGCAGGCACACACACTGACCCGCCCACACAGGGCGGCTCGCCCGACGTCCTCGCCGCCGCACGCCAGGTTCTCGCCGACTGGAACCACCAGAAGATCCCATTCTCCTCCGTGCCGCCCGCGCTGCACGCCGCGCATATGCCCACGACCGTCGGCGGCGCGGGCGCCGTCGCGCCCGGCGCCGAGGCGACCGGCAACGCGCAGATCCTCGGCGCGCTCGGCGCGCCGTTCGTGCTCGCAGGGCTGTTCGGCGAGGCGGACGCGGCCGCAATGGACGCGGACCCAGAACCGGAGGCGGAGGCTGAAGTCGAGGCCGAGATGGACGTCGAGGACGCGCAGGCGGGCGGGATGATCGTGGACGACGAGCCGTGCGTGCGGCCCCTCGCCTCCTCGCTCGCGCGCGCGCCGGCCGGCTGACACCCGCCCGTGCGTGGGCGACCGACAGGACTATTAGCCCATCGCGCAAGCGCAAACGTGCGGACGCGAATGCGGGGCCACGGCTGACGTTCGAGCGGGCCGACCCCGACACCGTGCGCGAGCCGAAGCGCCTGCGCAAGCTCGCGGTGCGCAGTGCGTCTGCGCCCGCGGCGGGCCTCGCGGTGCGCAACCGGCGCGCGGAGCGGCTCGCGCGGCGGAAGCGGGAGCGCGCGAGTGCAGGTGGTGGTGGTGGCGGCGGCATGGAGGTCGACGTCGAGGCGTGAAGCACACCAGGCAGGAGTTCATTGTACTTCTTAATACATTGGCTGTAGACGACCGACTAGGGGACATGTGTGCTAGCCATGTCACTATGGTGCTGCTAGAGGCTTAGGTAGGTGTGTAGGTAGGGGTAGGCAGGCAGACGACGTGTACTGTACAACCATCAATGCTGATGCTGATGCTGAGGTTCTGGTGTTGAGATAAGACAGGGCGACGTGGGCGGTGGCGGCGACGACGGCAATCAGAGCGGGGAATAAATATACGGATAAAAAAACAGCAGGCATCACTGTCCTCCGCAACAGCAGGAGCCCCTTCGCTTCACTTCATTTATGCGCCTCACTCCGCCGACGAAAGCGACGCACGACTGCTCCTGCCCTCGCGGTGCCGCGAAAGGAGGCGCAGCCTGCGCGAGCTCTCGGATGAGCTACCGCCGTCGTCGCTTGCAGCTGAGCTATCGCCGCGCGCGCGGAACGACGATGCGTTGGCGACCTTCATCAAGCCCCTGTGCGTACCATATCGCCAATCAGTACACAAGATCTCGGGGTGGGGAAAAGCGGCACGCACCGCTGTGTCGCGTCGAGGTAATGTTCGCGGTCGAGCCGACGCGTCGTCTTGACGGACACGCCGGAGCCCGAGACCTTCCACCCGCGCTCCTCGAGCCTGCATACACACGTTGCGCCAGTCAGTATTGCGTGGAACGGGGGAGGGAGATAGGGGCACGCACGACGCGCGGGTCGAATCAATCGCAGCGCTGCACTTGCGCGCCAGCAGCGCAAGGCCGAGCACGACGCCGAGGGCGAAGGCGGCGGTCTGTGCGGCGGACGGGAAGGTCAGCGTGGGGCAGCTAGGCGCCGAGGGAAGCGCGCAGAGAACGCACAAAGATGAGCGAGAAGACGTCAGTTCTGCCGGGCGGGCGTCAGTTCCGAGATACCTGGGATAGCAAGGGCGGACGTACATTCGTGACATGCGATAGGGCACAAGAATATGTTTTTCTGTGGGTGGGGATGTGGTGTAGAGTGAGGTTGTAGAGTTTGTATCGGGGCAAGGATCAAATCGCAAGGAGAGGAAAGGAGAACGCGGTTGTGTCGCTCAGGAGCTTTGTTATAACACACACGGCCCGGGCACCGCGCCGAGGGGAGATTACGTCATAGCCGTGCTCCGCCCATCTCCATCGCCCGTTTGCCCCGGATTGCCTTGGCACTCCATCGCCCGCTTGTGCCGCATCGCCACCCGCAGCTGGCACACTTGGCCCCGCAGTAGAGTACGTGCTGGAGTAGCACAGACAACAAGATGGGGGAAACAAAAGTATTTTTTATTCACTGGCTTTCGCTCTTCCGCGTAAACGCATATACAATACATACATACAACAAGGACTGCGCACCAACCATGCATACACAAAAAAGGGGGAACGAAATGTTGAGAAAAGTGGTAGTGAGAGTGCACGCCTCCCTCCCGAGGGAGCAGAGCGTCCGCGCGTCGCTCCACGCATACAAACATACAGGCATCTTATAGTCGATCATACACACCTGGGTGGCTTCCGCTCTCAATGCGCGCTCACGCGAATGCGAGCGCCGACCACGCCGCCACCGCACCGACTGTCGCCACCGCGGCCGTGCGCACCACCGCGCGCGCGACACGGCGCACCCGCTTCGTGGGCGGCGGAGGCGGCAGCAGCGATACGGCTTTATTGTTACCTTGCTCTTCGTCGCTGTCGTCGTCGGCGCCGCGCTTGCGCTTGCGCCCCTCGCGCTGCGCGCCGTGAGCGCACTGCGCCGCCGGCGCGGGCAGGCGTGGACGTACCTCAAGGACAAGCGCGGCGTTCTGCGCGCGCGCCTCTTCCAACGCAGCCTCGGCCGCCACGACGCGCGCACGGAGCTCGGTCAAACCCTCTTCGGCGCTCTGCACGCGCTCGCGCAGCGCGCCTACTTCAGCGTCTTGCTGTGCGACCTCAGCAGCGGTAGCAGTTGCGCTGCGCACATCGGCCTGTGCCGCTTCGATGCGCGTCGCAAGCACGTCAGTGCGGTCCGCCAGCGCTTTGTGGTCTGTCTGGGTCTTGCGGTGCGCGATCTGCATGCGCAGAACGTTGCCCTGTGTGACCGTAAATATAGCTGCGAGATAGGGCGTGATCAGATGACGTACCCAGAGGTTGACGAGCGCCTCGTCGAGCGAGGCGAGGCGCACGTCGAGAGATCCAGAGGTGCTTGAACTGGCGCTGGGAACTGCAGGCGCAGCTTGGGACGCAACAGGGACAGGTGCTGGCGGGGCAGACACTTCAGGCTCGACTTGAATAGGCTCCCGCATGTAGGAAGGCATGACGGCAGGGACAAGATCTGGAACCTCGTCGTCGGCCTCGCCGTCCGCATCCACGTCCGAGGCAACATCTTCAATGGGCTGCTGAGCACCCTCCGAGACCTCGACGATGGACGACTGTGCGCTCCCTACTTCTTGCGGCTGCCGCTGCCGCGGGGGTGAGACGGCAAAGTGACAGTAATCCTCCCCCATATCCTCTGAATCTGCCCAGGGCGACACGACGGCACTGCGGACCGGAGATCCCGGATATGCGCCGATGATCGATGGCTCGGCCGCAACCGCGCTCTCGATCTCGCTCGCACTGGACTGCGCAACAGATGCGAGCACCTGGCCGATGACCTCGTCGGTGACGTCCTGCAGCGGAACTCTCTGCGCGGGCGTAGAAGGACGCGAGATGTCCATAGGTTCCTCGGCACCGCCCAAGACGTCCTGCTCGACAGGCTCCTCGGGGTAGTCGTTGAACCAGCGATGGAGGGAGGGTCCGCCATGCATGGCGAGCATCTGGTGCATGTGTACGGGCGACAGCGCACGATGTGAATGGGGCGCGTGAGCGTGGATATGAGAGGTGTGATGCATCATATGGCGCGAGGCGAGCAGGCCGAGGCCATGCAGAGACGGCAGAGGCGCGCAGCACCCGCCGGCGCCCTGCGCCTGCACATGGCCGCCAAACGGCGTGCTGGGGTACTCTTCTGGCGGATCCGAGTATTCGCCCTCCTCGTCCTCGTCCTCCTCATCATGGTCGCTCTGGGACATATCGTCCGAGGAGGAGGCTGGGGAGGATTGGGAGGAAGGAGTGCGCGGGCCGAAGATCCCGTAGCGCCCAGAACTGGATGACTTCGGGGCCGTGGCGGGCTGCTTACCCTTGGTTGGGGTGACGCTTGTGATGGATGGTGAGTCAATAAGGGAGATGACTTGGTGGGCCGCTGGAGGCGTGGAGGCGGCCTCGGTGTCGTATATGAGCATCACGTTGGCGGTGATTGGAGAGACGCAGTATGGCTCCTTGCCCACGGCCTTGCCAAATGTGAGGGCGTCGCCGTCCTGGAGAGCGATCGGGACATCTGGAACAATGGCACGAGACACGATTTCGTCCCGTCGAAGGAGATGGGTTCCATGGTGCGAGTGCAAGTCGACGATATACACCTATGCGGACATAGGGGGGTCAGATGCCACCCGCGCGATGGGGAGATAGAGTACATACATGGCCGGACGAGAAGAGGAGCTTAGCATGCTTGCGGCTGATGACGGGGCAGCGGAACTGGACGCTGTCGGGGGACTTTTCCGAGTCTGCGACAGACGAGGACGCCCTGCCGATTTGGACGACAGTGGAGCGGGACTGGAGGAAGCGTAGGGTCTGGGTGGGCTCGTCGCCATTCTTTGGGATGACGAGCATGATGCCTATGAGGGGGTATGTCAGGACACCTGCGGGGGCGCCATCGACCTTGTGAGCATGGAACGCACCCGAGACCGGGGGCTGCATGGAAGAAAGCGGGAGATGGAGATTTGGCTTATGGGCTGAGACGGGGGAAATCATGCCGAGAAACTGGATGTCTTCGTCCATGAGTGCAGGCGGGATAGTATCTGTACGCGATCGCAGACGAGTAGTTGAAGCGGCGAAGGGCAGAGGGGGAACTCTGCAAGCCCAGCTGAGCGACTGCACGCCGTTCCTCTCCCCCTTTATCAGACCAGCAGCGGGGTCTCAATCCAGTCACACACCGTCACGCGCTCTTCGGCCCGGTCTCCTCCCCGACATCCCCTCATCCACTCGTCCAACTTGTCAAGTTGAACATGGCAGAGCCCTCGTCCTCAACGTCCCCCGCAGCCCAGGCGGCCGGGAAAAAACCAGTCTGCATCATCACCATCGGCATGGCCGGTGCCGGCAAGTCCACCTTTGTCCAGCGCATCAACGCACATCTCCACGCCCGCACGCCCCCCGCGCCCCCGTACATCCTCAACCTCGACCCGGCCGTGACCAGCGTGCCGTTCGAGGCGAACATCGACATCCGCGACACCGTGGACTACCACGAGGTCATGAAGCAGTGCGCATCCGCCCGCCCTCCCGCGCCGTGCGTCCCGCGCTGAGCGCTCACCCAAGGTACAACCTCGGACCCAACGGCGGCATCCTCACCGCGCTCAACCTCTTCACGACCAAGTTCGACCAGGTTCTCAACCTCGTCGAGAAGCGTGCCGAGTCCGTTGAGTGCGTGTGCCTCCCGCTCTGTGCTGTCTGCGCTGCTCCAGGAAGCTGAGCGCCGCCCAGCTACGTGATCCTCGACACGCCCGGCCAGATTGAGATTTTCACCTGGTCCGCGTCCGGCGCGATCATCACCGACGCAGTCGCATCAGCGCTCCCGACCGTCATCGCGTATGTCGTCGACACGCCGCGCACTGTCGCGCCTGCGACGTTCATGTCCAATATGCTCTACGCGTGCAGGTACGTTACGTTGTCTCTACCCCGCTTCGTGATCCCTTTCCGCGGTTGGTTGCCTCTGAGAACCTGTCCGATGCGGGACATTGTGTGGGTTCGCTGTTCGCCGAGCTGGGGAATGACCGTCGTAATATGAGAAAATCTATCGGTGGCGACACCGACGTGGGCAGGAGCAATTTGGGGTCGCAATTCAGTTGGCGGCTCGTCCATGTGTTTTTATATGCTCGTTCCCATCAGCCAATAAAGGGAGCGGGGAGTTCTTCTGTTCCTCTCTGTGCTATCTTGGGCGTCGCTGATATTCCCATAGTATCCTCTACAAGACCAAGCTTCCCTTTATCGTTGTCTTCAACAAAACTGATGTGCAACCGCACAATTTTGCACTCGAGTGGATGCAGGACTTTGAAGCATTCCAGGAAGCGCTGTCTTCGCATCAAAGTACGAGGGACGACGAGGGCGAGCCGACATACATGAATAGTCTCATGAACAGCATGAGTCTCGTTCTTGACGAGTTTTACAAGCACCTCAAAGTTAGTGTTTCGTCACTTTCGCTCATTTTATCTCATTGCACAGCGATGCAGGCTGTAGGCGTGTCTAGCATGACAGGCGACGGCGTGGCAGAGTTTTTCGAAGCCGTCGAGGCCTCGCGCGAGGAATACGAAAAGTCGGCGCCTCTCCGCTTACTCCGATAGTGACTAATCTTCCGCGCGGCGGCAGGGAGTACCTCCCCGAGCTGGCGCGGGTGCGCGCCCAGCGCGAGGCAACGCTCCAGAAGCAGAAGGAAGACTCGACACAGCGGATGCTGGCAGACCTCGCCGTCGACCGTCAGAGGCCAGGGTTTCTCATTCGCGATCGGTGGGAGGCCGCCGCCGAAGGAGAAGAAGAGGATGAGGACGACGGGGGCGAGGCGACGATCATCGACCGAAGTGCGTGCTCCACTTCACCCTCTTGTGTTTCGTTCCGCATGCGTTCCGAGCCTAATGCGGCGTGCCCGCCGAGGCAAGGGGACCGCCCCTCTGGGATTGCGCGCTAGCATGGAGTACGACAGGTGTTGGCGTGGTGGCTTGTCGAGACTAACCCTCCTCCCCGTCCCCCTCCCCTGCACCGCGATCGTGCACCGGATTTCCTCCCTTGGTGTCCTCGCGGAGCGGTGGCGAAGACCAGGCCGTCGCGCCGCAGCGCTCCCTCCTATCCCCCTTGTCTTCTGCCGGTCTGCAGATAAGATGGGATCATACTGATTGAGCTTATTTGTCCCCGGCAGGCGAGGACCCATGGCCAGGCCAGTACATCGACCTCACCCAGGCCCGTCGAAAAGAAGATCAAGATATAAGCTGGCCGCGACCCGCATAGCGAGTGTCCTTATTAGGTGACGCAGTCAGAGCCAGCGCTACTTACCGTCCAGTCGTCGAAGAGGTGATATAGAGCCGTGTATATCGCATGTACGCTTACATACCGCAGCAAAAAGCCACCATCACATCATATGCCACGAGCGACGTCGGTCATCGACGCACATTCATCCACCACCTGTCGCAGAACACGCACGGCCTGTCGTGAGGCGCGCATTTAAGCCAGGCGTTGCTAGGCAGACAGTTATGCATCAGCCCGAGAAGACCCTAGAAGACCCCGCTGGTTGACAGGCGACAGTAAAGTGCCGGGCTCGGGGCCGTGGGCTGCTGATAGCGCGCGCGACGATCAGGCTGATACCGTCATAATGCGCGCGGCACGCATCGCGCGGCCGCCGCGTGTGTGCAGGGCTGCTGCAACGCTGCGTCCTTCGCCCGCTCCGGGGCGCCGTGTGGGGGGCATGCGCATCCGCCTCGTGCGGGGGCTTCTCTCCTCCCGTGGTCAGGGGCCGCAAGCTAGATTCTACCGCCGCGCGTGCGGGTGCCTTGGAGCTGTGAAGGCACGCCGAGCTTCGCGCTCCACTTCCGAGCGTGCGGGCACACACATCACGGTCATCGATGTGTACATTGGTGGATCTCCACACCCACACCCACCCATAAAGACACGATAATACCGGGGAGCGCGCGTGATGCGCTGTTTCGGAACGCCCTAGATGCGCGCGATTATAGTTAGCAGCGTCAATTGTTGTCATTCATGCTTTGCGAGGGGGTCTCAGCCTGGCGGGGCGGGCGATGCGGTTCGATGTGATCGCGGCTGCGCTTAGGTAATCGAGGAGAACAAAACCCGGCGTGCGCCCGCGCAGAGCTTCTCTCCCTCTCTCGCACGCTTTCCCTTCCCCTGCCCCGACTCCCCCTTCCGCGCTCTTAGACCTTTCAGACCGCCTCTTCGCAACCCACGTACCACCCTGACACGCTGTACTTCTTGCTGTGTCCACACGTACATCAAAATTTCGCGTTCCGCACCGTCATTGTGATTCTGCTTGCTTGCTTCGAGTGCACTGCCACCGCCGCACACCCGCCCCAGCGCCCAATACCAAGCCAGCTCAAAACCGTAACGCAAGAATAATACCAGTAATAGACCCATGGACCGGTGCGCGCCTGTGCTGCTCTGTGCGTGTGTGCGGCCAGACTCACTGGCAGTCTGTGGCACCCGCCCATAGCTACGCCAAGATCGAGAAAGTCGGTGCGTGCTCGAGCCTCGATTGTGCTCTGCGACCGTCGTGCTGACCCATTGCGCGCAGGCGAAGGTGGATTACATGATTTCCCGGGCCGTGCGCGCGCTGACGCTCCACAGGCACGTACGGTGTCGTGTACAAGGCGCGCGACGTCAGCACGAACGAGATCGTCGCGCTCAAGAAGATTCGCCTCGAGGCAGAGGACGAGGGCGTGCCGAGCACAGCCATCCGTGAGATTTCGCTGCTCAAGGAGCTCAAGGACGAGAACATCGTCCGGTGCGCCGTTTGCGCGCCCCCACCCCCCCGCTCGAACCCACGTGAGCTGACCCGACGCGCCGCCGCAGGCTGCTCGACATTGTCCACGCGGACCAGAAACTCTACCTCGTATTCGAGTTCCTCGATGTCGACCTCAAGCGCTACATGGAGGCCGGCAACTCGCAGGGCGTGCCTCTCTCCCTTGAGCTCTGCCAGGTGCGTGCCCGCCCCGCCCGTCTCTGTCATCGTGCACACGCCTCCTGCGACGCGTCTCTGTGTGTTCTGAGTGCGGCACATGCCCTTGCTATCGTCCTCGGGCGCAGGCGCCGCGCGCGCAAAGCGAGGCGCAGTCGGATCGATGTCCGCGCCCGAGGCGCGTCCATCACGTGACGGGCCGCATCAGGCAGGCTGAAGGGAAAACTCGGGGTTTGCGGCTCACCGGGGCTGGCGCACTTCCATTTCCATTCTGTGCCGGAGAGTCGATATCGGTGGCTGATGGGCGTGTGATGGTTGCGACGCACAGAAATTCACCCACCAGCTGACCTCGGGCCTGCTCTATTGTCACTCGCACCGCATCCTCCACCGCGACCTCAAACCACAGAATCTGCTCATCGACAATCGTAATAACCTCAAGCTCGCAGACTTTGGCCTCGCCCGCGCGTTTGGCATCCCCATGCGCACGTACACGCACGAGGTGCGTGTCGCGCTGCCCCCCCAATTTAGTCTGCGGTTATGCTGATACGAACTCTTGTGTGCGCTTGGTGCGCTGGCAGGTGGTCACGCTTTGGTACCGCGCGCCAGAAGTGCTCCTTGGATCACGCCACTATTCGACAGCCCTCGACATGTGGTCCGTCGGATGTATTTTTGCGGAAATGGTCATGCGCGGCATCCCGCTTTTCCCTGGTGACTCGGAGATCGACCAGATCTTCAAGATCTTCAGGTCAGTATTCCCTGCTATCCTTTCGCATTCGGTGGCAAGTGCTGAGGCGTGTGCAGGGTGCTGGGAACGCCGAACGAAGAGTCGTGGCCGGGCGTCAAACAGCTACCCGATTACAAGCCGACATTCCCGCAATGGTCAGCGCAAGACCTCGGGGAGCAGGTACCCTATCTAGATGCAGCAGGCCTCGATCTGCTCAAGGTATGCGTCCATCGCTTCTCTTGCTGTAGTCACTCACGTGGAGCCTGCTCGTAGCAAACACTCGCATACGACACCACGAGGCGCATCTCTGCAAAACGCGCTCTCGTCCATCCATATTTTGCCGACTACCGGGGCTAAGCAGGTGTGCCTACACGCAGCCCGCCCCGCCCCGCGTCCCCGTCTCGTTCCCGATATTGCGTCCCTTCTCGTGCACTCCGCCTCTTTGCATCGTAGCCCGCATTTGTGTTACCTTACCCACCCATCGCCCGGCATTACTCATACAAGTGTTCAATAACAAGCAACCCGCGTCCTTTCTTCCCGCTTTTTTGTTTCATGACCACCCCTGCGTTTCGCTCGTCGCTCGCTTGCTCGGGTTGTGTTGTTTGTACAGTCGAAGTCTGAATCCGCCAGTCATGACCCGCACCGCGCTTTGTAGTTGTCGAGTCGGCGAGCGCGGTGATGTTGTAGCAATCTGATGTTCTTTTGGCTGGGTGTACTCACTGATTGCGTGTGCGTCATTTTCTTATCGCGTACGTACACGCGCTCGCCGCGACGCGTCGGCCTCGCGTGATCGTGTCGGCCCCGCATGTGATCCCGTGGCTTGCTCATCACGCCGCACGTCCGACAAAGCCAACGATGTTCTCCGCACAATCGGTGCGCATCGCTGCCCTCGAGCACACCCGCTTCTCGCTCACACACCGCCGAACGCACCCCCGCACGGCCTAACATCATCTCGCACCACGCCGCCGCCGATATCATGTCCGAACCGTACGCATTCGAACAGCAAGTTGCGATCGCCGCCGTGCGCCGCGCCTGCACGCTCACCACCGCCGTCTTCAACAAACTCGTCGCAGGCGAGACGCTCGTCAAGGGCGACAAGAGTCCTGTCACCGGTGCGCACTCCGCTCCGCCTCTCTCTCCTTCCTGACTCCCGCTCACCCCTCTCGCGCACACCAGTGGCGGACTTCGCCGCGCAGGCGGTGATCAACACGCTCCTCGGCCACGCCTTCCCGGACGACCCCATCGTCGGCGAAGAAGACGCCGCCGACCTGCGCACGAACAATACGCTCCGCACGCGCGTCGTCGAGCTCGCCGGCGACGTGCTCGCCGCGCCGCCGCGCGCCGCCGCGGGCGAGCAGGCGGCATGGGGGCTCGGTACCGCACCAGGCGAGGCGGCGCTGCTCGCGGCGCTAGACCGCGGGCAGCACGGCGGCGGGCGCGCAGGGCGTGCGTGCAGCGTCTCTCTGCAGCGTGCAGGGCGGCTGACCATCGCGTGCGCGCGCCGCAGGCATGTGGACGCTCGACCCCATCGACGGGACCAAGGGCTTCCTGCGCGGCGGGCAGTACGCGGTGTGCCTCGCGCTGCTCGTCGACGCGCGCGTGCAGGTCGGCGTCATCGGGTGCCCGAACCTACCTGCGTCCGCGGGCGGCACGGGCGCGCTCTTCGTCGCGGTGCGCGGGCACGGCGCGTGCGAGCTGCCGCTCGAGCCTGCGGGTGGTAGCGCGGAGGCGAGCGTGCCGCTGCGCATGCCGCGCCTTGCGATCACGGGGGACCTTGCGTTCCTCGAGAGCGTCGAGAAGGCGCATGCTGCGCTCGACACGAATGCGCGCGTTGCGGCGCGCCTCGGTGTGCGGGTGCCGCCCGTGCGCATGGACTCGCAGGCGAAGTACGCCGCGCTCGCGCGTGGCGACTCGGGCGGCGGGGTGTACCTGCGGCTGCCGGTGGGCAGCGGGTACCAGGAGAAGATCTGGGTGCGTCGCGTGTGCTCTTGGCGCATGTACACGCGTTGATGGATGTGCGTGTAGGATCATGCGCCAGGGTCGCTCCTTGTTGAGGAGGCCGGCGGCGTGATCACCGACTCGCGTGGGAGTCCGCTGGACTTTGGGCTCGGGCGCACGTTGGGAGAGAACTTTGGTGTCGTTGCGGCGCACAAGGATATCCATGGGCAGGTGATCGAGGCGGTCCAGGCAGTGCTCGCGGAAGGTGAGGGAACGCAGTACGTGCTTGAGTCTCGAACTACGATTCTCTGTCACGTCACTGACACACTTGTCCTCCATAAAGGTGACGATGGGGTCCAAGAAAAGAAGTTGCACAAAATGTAGACTAGCATGTCCTGAAAATTAGGAGCCCTGAACGCACATAAAATGGCAGTATGACAGCACGCTCCGAACGATTTTGCGAGATGGTAGTAAGCACGAATTCTGTATTCGGGTTGGCACATTGCGTACAGCCGACACTTTCGACGTCTACAACCCACGATATCCAACGAAGCCCGTAAAGACAGTACAAAATAGCGAAAGACCGAGGAAGCGAACGATTTGAGAGCAACGAAAGATCGAAGTATAGTCCCTTATGAACCCAACATAGAAAGACCAAGAAATACAGACGACAGGGTATTTGCAAAAGAATGACCGCATAATGAGTGGTAGTGTTCGTTGCGCGGATGCACCTAGACACCGGGGAGGGTGAAGCCGGGGAGGTTCGGCCAGTTGCCGAGCTGCCCGGGGTCGCCGCCGATGCGCACAAACACGCCGTGCGAGGGCGTCGGCCCGTCGAGGATGAACAGCTGGTGCCAGCCGGGCGGAGAGACGTTCGCGTTCGGCGGCGCCGTGACGGTGCACGTCGTGCCCTGGCACGAGAACTTGGGGAAGATGGTGCGGCCGCCCATGGTGTTACCGTGCGTGCTCGACGTCGCCGCGACGAGCGAGACGCGCATCGTGTTCGTCTGGCCCTCGTGCAGGCGCACGTTGATCTGGTATGACCCGCCGTACGCCCAGTCCGTATTGGTTACGTTCACCTCGGGTTGCGTGCGGCCCTGGTTCAGGTAAGGCGGGATGTACACCTCGATGCGCAGCTCCTCAGGGAACTTAGGGGTCCCATCGGGGTTGAGAGTCTGCGGGTCAGACCCGGAGATGAGTACGCGCCCATCGGGCAGGAGCGTCGCCTCGGAGTGGTAGAGCCGAGCGATCGTGGTCGTGTTGAGGATCGAGATGCGCGAGTTGACGGGCTGTGAGGGGTCGTAGAGAAGCGCGGAGAGGTTAGGGTCGTCCGCGAGGCCGAAACCGGCGACACCCTGCTGTGCGCCGTTCATGATCATGAATGTGCCATCGGGGAGTGCAACCATGCAGGACATGACACGCTTTGATGGCTGTCACGTGTGTCAGACGGATCAAATATGTTGGGCGTGAGAGTACACACCATGCGCTCAAGAACCCAGGAAGCATTGGCGACCTCGGGTTGGATGTTGACGCAGTTGTCGAGGGCAATACCAAAGTTGGATCCACCGCAGATCAGCACAGTCACAGGGTCTGTGTAAGGAGCGTGTTGAGGGAAGAGCGCTGAGGCGCCTTCCATGGGGTACGTGCGACCGGCGAGGAAGCTTGTGACGGAACCGGGGATGTTGGGTAGAGTCGAGATAGTATCGAATGTCACTGGGTTAAGGAGGCGAGCTTCATTGTAATATCCTACCATACTGCGTCAGAGACACCACGAAAGCATAACACATCAAACGTACCAGCGAAGATGTGACCGCTCGGGAGGACGTGAAGGAATGGATAGAGATTGTTGGGATCGGTACGGTTGAGCCAGTCGAGGAAGACCTGGGTATCGCCGCCAGGAATACGAGGAAGAATCTCGAGAGTCGGGTTAGCTGGGGCGTTTGAGCCAGTCTCCCCACCCATGACGAGAACACTGCCGTTGGCCAGAACAAGCGCGGTCGGGTACCAGCGTCCGCCCTGGAGCTGGAGGTTATTGGGGTCTTCCTCCCAGTCATTAGTGCCATTGACGCCCGGGGAGCCGTCGGGGGCATAGAGGCGAACACCAAAGGTCGAGGTGAGTGACCAGCCGCCGACATTCAGGATGCGTGCGGCCTTATCGGGAAGGACAACCGCACCCGAACAGAACACGTCAGTCTTGACGTGCATCTCGCGCCAGGCCTTGGAGAAGTCGCCAACGAGAGACAAGTCGAGTTCGTACGCGCCGGTAGAGTTTTGGAACTCGGATGTGCCACCCTTCTCGAGGAAGGAAACTTTACCGTTGATGCCAACAGTGGCAAGCAGCGGAGGCACGAGGCCGGGGGTGAGGTACTATCCCGTATTCAGCATTGAGCGCGTGTCAGGAACGGGAATGCATACCTCATAGCGGCCGATGTTCGACGGAGTATGCCAGTTGTTCAGGGTGCCGTTCCAAAGGTAAAGCTGAAGCCGCTCAGCACCACCGCAGAGATGGAACGGATCACCGGAGCAAGCCATGGTACAATCCGTCTCCGGGGCCGACTTTCCTCCGTTGGTTGCGATATCAGCCACATCACCGCACCCTAGAGCATAGCCCCTTCAGCATCAGCGATACGTCACATGAGCGCGCATAACATACAGCATTCATCACTGAATTCCATGCCCGCAGCGGGGAAGCCGAACGCCGAACATTGAGCAAGACAGTTCTCAGCCGTGTTGTTGGTGGTGAAGAAGATCTGGTATGGAAAAACGCGAACAGCGCCGGGTTCACTATGGACAGTATTAGCGGGTTGCGATGATATGGAGTAGTGGTTAAAGCGTACGCAAGACACCCAGAGTACTGCCACTGGCCGGGAAGGTTGGTGGTCTGAGGAACGGGAACCGGGAAAGCGGTGACATTTCCGGTGGATGAATAGACGGAAAGTCGATTCGGGCCGCCGCACGCCTCACTGATGCCAATTTGAAGGCCTTAGCACCGCCTCTTATCGCCGTGAGAACTGGGACTCACGTGGTATTACCACCGCAGCCCATATTGCAGTCTGCGTCACCGTTGGGCGCAATAACAGCGCCTTCGACCACGTCATTCCCGCAGACTGCGCGTGTACGATATTAGCCAGTGCTGAAAAGATCATCGAGATGAAGGGTAACGTACAGCACTGAACGCTGAACTCGAGACCAGCGACTGTGAAGTTTTGACTGGCGCACGAGGTGATACAGTCCTCGACAGTCACATTCTGGTTATCCGGAAGTTCGGTGCTGAAGATGCGGCCGAATGCATTGTCACTGCGCGAAATTCATCATTACGCCGCTCAGATGAGACGAAGGGAAGCAACTCACACCCAGCAGGCGTTGTACGCCCATCCTGTCGGAAGACCTGACAAAACAGGGAACACGGGCGCTCCAGTGTTGCCGCCGCCGCCACCTCCACCTCCAGGGTTGGAGACTGGAGGAAGGTCCGTGCCAGTGTAGTTGTACACATTCAGCCGATTAGGGCCGCCACAGAACTCCGTTGCATTTCCGGCACAGACCATGCTGCAGTCTCCATCAGGCTCCTGAACACCACCGTTGGAGATAGCGAGGCCACAGTCTGAACCTGCCCTTAGCAACACAGTACGTGCGAAGATCATCAGGTGGCGTACAGCATTCATCAGCGAATTCCGTGCCGGCCAGAGGATAACCAGAATTGAAGCAGACGTCGGTGCAGCTCTGTACGCTGTTGTTCGAAGCACCACCAGGAATTGCCGCAGGCACGCTTAGAACCCGTGCGGCGGCACTGTCGCTGGAGGTACAGGCACAGAAGCGTGAGCGGACCGCTTCTTGACGAAAAAGGAAGAGCCACGTACTTCCAGCATCCCAACGAGATCCACAATCCGTCGCTTGGTGCGATGATCGGCGGAGGCGGCGGTTGGGCGCCGCTCCAGTACAGGTTGAGGCGGCCTCCAGCACCGCAATCTTCGCTAGCATCACCAACGCAAGGAGTGTTACAGTCGGTGGACGTGGCATTCGTCCCACCATTGGAGATGAGGTCCCCACAGTCTGGAGCAAAAATACAATCAGGTCCTGTAGGAGGAGGAGGATTAGACGGGCACATACAACACTCCTGGGCAAATTCGACACCAGCAAAAATGAAGTTTTGGTTGTTACAGAAGTTGACGCAACTCTCTACAGTCATGTTCTTCGTGTCGACAAACGATGCTGACGTGAGAGTGCGAGCACCAGGATTATCGCTGCAGCATGCTCAGCGAGGCCTAGTTCTGCTAAGATAGAATGCGACCCACGTGTAGCATCCGAGCGTGGTCCAGTTGGCAGGGAGGTCGGTGGGCACGGTAGCGCGTTCTTGGTGATGGCGGTGGAAGAGGTGAGCATGGTGGAGGCCTCGACGTTGTGAATGCGTGAGGTCTGCTGTTGCGAACTGCGATGGAGAAAAAAATGTCAGCAAAGTCTAGATACGAGGCAACATTGTGTACATACCGGTACCGCAGCGAGAAAAGCTGCTAGATGAAAGAGCGTAGGTCGTAAGGGAGTGGAACGCATCGTCCACACCGTGTATGGGAGAGATGCTGGAGAGACTTGTTGGGCGGAGAGCGATGTACTTAAGCTCCCCAGCGTCCGCGAAAATAGGACGTATGACACGACCGCAGATCTGGGTCATCAGCTGGCGATTCGGCACGCCTCCAGTACATTCAGGTCCAGATCAGGCAGATGATGGGCAACGCTGGCCATAGCCCGACAGATCGCCTTCCCAGGGAGACAGTTTGAGGCATAACGAAGTGGGTCGATGCGTTCCAAAAAAGTCGTTACGAGACCAGCGAGGCACGAACGCGTGCTCACAGCGCGCTCGAAAGAAGTATCTTGCGGACAGGGCGGTCCTCTCCCCGTTCCGAATTCCATAGCCGAAGAATTCAAGGGACCATATGCCACGTTTGATGTAGTAGAAGCATGGCAGACATGAGAAATATCACGTTGCGGGCGGAGAGCGGCTGTGTATGAGTTATCAAAGAGTTATCAAAGAGTTATACTAACGCCCGAAAGTAGCTCAGACCAGAGGGCCAGGACTGGCCTACTTTCTACCAACTGATGGTAGTTGGAATAACTACGACCGTGGATCAGTCAAGAAATGCCGGATGGAAAGCGATTGAAACAGACCTGGCAACCAATGCTGAGTTGGCGCTAATAAAATGACGAGGTTCGTGGCTGGCACGACCTTCCGGATCCGGCAGTGTGCCTCCGCCCTTGGTCGCCGGAAGTTTGTCACGCTAGACCGAGTACGAAACAACATCCCGCCCTCCTTAAGGCCGCTGCGCATACGTTTCAAGAAGGCTTACTTACAAGCGTGTCCCCGACTCCTTTCGGAATCATTGACCGCACTAATTTCACGGGACCCTGAAAGGGGTAGGACCTTGCCCTTGATCCTCCGTAGGTAATCGCCGATAACCTCATGCCTTCTATGCTCCTGCCTGAGGGTGGAACTATCGGGGAATGGGAGCTGAAATGCGGTCTGGGTCGACGTTCTCGAGTAATCTCGCCTAGTCTTCTGCCGCTGGCATGACCATGAATGATCACGTCTAAATCTTCTGAGGAGCTGGTTTTCCCCCGAGGCACCAGAGGAATTAATCCGTTTTCCTGCGAACGGCATCCACTAGATGTCAATGTGGCCAATAACATGACTATGATCTCGGGGAAACTAGTTGATATGGTTCTGTATGCGATGCTCGCAAGAACCAGTCCGTCTCACTCGAGGTCTGAGACAGGGGAAGATGAAGGGTAGGAAATCCGATCGTTTCCACCTAGAGGGTTGGCGACTTGCCTAGTTGAATCTTCTAATTCGATGGGTCTGACCGCTCCATCTAGGCAATTTCATTTGGGGTATTGCCTCGAACGTAGTTGCCAAGTGCGCTCGGCGGTAGCGGGGGAGTTCATGACGTCTACTCTGAGACGCATTGGCAGTCACGATTGTCATGGCAGTGTGCGACGCCACTGAAGATGCCGACATGCGGAGAGAGAGAGCGCAGACTCTAAAGAACGTTGTCCCTGAATTGGTATCCTCGAACCGGCACGTGATAGCGCCGGGCCGGGCCGAGCTGAGCCGAGAGCCTCCGAGGCCCGAGTTGCGCCCAATATGGGAAGTTGCGGACATGAACGACCGCCTCCTCTCACCGCTCCATTGCAGATTCGCACACCATTCCGATAACTCATACTAGCATTGAAAAGTGCGGCACTTTTTATGAATCTTGGTGTGCATTGTCGAACCCACTCATCACCTTCCTCTGAAATTTTATTGGGCACGGGTTGCAACGATTGCCGCTGGCGCATAATTTCACAAGCGGCGCCCGGCATGCACTTGGCGGCAACAAAGGAACAACGAGCACACGCTGGTACGCACTTTCACAGATCCTTGTTCTACTTGTGACACGTGATATGACAGTCGTATTTACGGGATATCTAGCCGCCCCATTGCACCAGTACCTTGACAGAGAGGTCCCCATCCGATCCTCACTAGCACTGCTGCTGTCTGCTTGCGCGTCACGCGTCACACACCCAGGTTTGCTCAGCGCCGCGACTCGTTGACGCACCTTACCCCTTCCTTTCTGAGACTATCTTCCATCTGGAACGGCGCTTGACAGGGACTCCGGATTCCTGGTATTCAGCCTGGACAAAGCGCCTGGGCAGCTGTTTCTGCTTCGTGAAGAGTCTGCACCATTGACGGTGTTTGTACTACACCCCCTTTCTTCGTCTTGACGGACCTTGCTGACAGTACAAGGGAGCCCCCAGAGGCAGATGACTCTCAGGCAAGCCGCGAAGCTTGATCGCTCCCAAAATATCTTTAGAACTATGAGGTCCAGCGGCTGCGTATGGGAATGACGATATTCCGGTCGGATTCGAAGGAGAAGTTTCTTCCCCGCACCTCGATTCGCGCCCCTGGAGCGGCAACCATGCCACGTTGCTCGCGGATGTTACATACCGGGGAAAGCTTCTAAACCTTGGGTCGATTGTCAAGCACCCGATGTTCTGTGTAAGGCTCCCTCTGTCATACTGCCTTGGTATGAAGAACTCGATGTCTAGCGCAGTCAATGGCGCTGGAACCATGGGACTCCCAGACTGAGCTTAAGCCTTCCGAATGCTGTTAGTGACTCCCATGATGTCTCATAACCCCGGGGGTTCTCTAATCGCAGCGGCCAATGTGGAGAGCGAGAAAACGTCCAGAACCCCCCGCAGTGCCAATCTCAGATCCGCCAGCGATGGATGGGTAAAGAGGCGCTCAAGTTCGAGCAGTTTTTGGGTCAAAACGTGGCCCGTTAACTCTCCATCCCGGAGTGCTGTCGCACTGAAGCGCTGGCCGCTGTGCCGACGAACTGTAGATAAGGGAGCACGTCGCGATTCACCTTACCAGGGTTGTGACTCGAAGACGGACTTCGTGCTCACACTCTCCTTTATCGGGGTCACCGACAAGAGAAGGGCGCATACCACTCAAGCGCCGACACATCCTTCCGGTAGCAGAAAACGTGAAGCCGCACAAACTCACATGGTGAGTTGAGTCTTTGGTTCGAATTCGCGCCGACTGTTTCACTGTGCAGCGATTTTTCGCCGCGCAACGGCACATCGCAAACACTACTCCCAGACCTGGTCAGGACTCAATTGTCTGAAGTTCTTATTTTAAACTCGTCGGGAAAACAATAACACCTAGTTCTCTGTCTCGCCACCACGGACACAGAATGGACATAAGTCGACGAGGTATTTGTCTCAGTGATGAAGAACTAGGCCACCCCTGCATCGCGAGAGGGGCGCATGATTCAAATCTCCGTGCCGTTCCGCAGCGGGCGCGGCAGCATGACCAGACTCAGCGAGGTCGCCGAGAGGGGTCAAAGACCATCGACGTAGAATGGACGCTCTGGAGCTTGACCGCCTAAATGGTACTACGTGCTATGCTGGCAGGGGGGGACTAACATTCGCCGGTCAGGAGTCGGTGCGTCGGGGACGGTATATTCCACGTGGCCCTCATAAGTTACATGTCAATCATCCCTAGCGCTCAGAAGAACGTCCAAACATATGGATGTGCCACAAACAGACAGTACAGTAATGTGGGGCAGTGTGCCACGAGTTGCGGAGCTCCGTTGGCGTGATTGGGTAACTTCACGGTGCTGGCATTGCCTATGCGTGCAAATCCAGGCGCTCCGTGTTGTTCAGCCATTGCCCCACCCCGGCCATATGGGCGACGCGCGCACATGCGGCGTGCAGACGGAGTAGAAGAAGCGACGGCGGCGGAAGTTTTTCGCTCGGGGTAGTCCCAAATTGGACGTAATCGGGTATGTTCTTCCCTCCTGGTCGATGAATCTCTGTCCACAAGTTGAGCTTGTACCGCCCGGGCGTTGCCTGTGAAAGGGTATCAGTGAATCATGTGTGTGTGAAAAAGACACATGACACACAGTTTCATCAAAAAAAAGCAGAAGCTTGTAGAACGCGCGGCGTGCGTCCTCGACCATGGTGAGCACATTGCGCGTGCTGTGAACATGCTCCCCTGCGATCTCCGCGAGATCAATGCCCCCATAACACGCCAATATCTCATGTGAACGGACAATCGTGCTGGGCTAATTTTACCCTCTCGATGAGAGGGCGTTCGCAGGGATCGGTTCGATCCACTTACCTGGGTTGGGTCGATCCCAGCGGCGAGGAAAGGGGGGATGATATACGCCGCCCGGGTCTTAGAACTTGCGGCACCGGGTTCCAGAGCAAACGCGTGCCGGAGGGTATTGAACCGTTCCAGATCGTCCTCGTCGTACGCACCTGTCACGGCGCAACGGCTGTGATCGCGCATGAGAGCCTGGATAACGTCAAATGTGAGATGGACCCTAGCGATACTTGCAGTGCGCGCAACGCACTAAGATTTTCGCTGTCCCGGGGCCAGGCTGGAACGGCTCGATGGCCTCAAAAATAGACCTCAGAACGTTGCCCTGAAGCTCAGCAATAACGATGTCTTGTTCGGGCGCCTCTGGGTGCCCTACAGCGTGCATCACTATCCCATGGATCAGCAGAACGGTGCGCCAGACACACGACTTGCGTACAGGGTAGGATAAGGTTCTTGATGTAGCCCTCTGCCAGGGTCACGAGCGCCGTTTCGTCCCCACACTCCTGCATCTCCGAACAGATGAAGCTGCGTCCATTGTCACCGGGTGCCTTCAAAACGAGATAGCCAAGAGCCCGTGCGCTGACGATGCAGGGTATTGCGCCGAGCGACTGTGGCGGCTGACTTCCAGCCCAGGACTCCAAGGCGAGGCAGCGGGAGTAACCCTCTTGCCACAGAGCGTTGGGGAGCTCCAACTTGGGGAGCGCCGCAACGAAGCTCATCCTGGTGTGCGAGAGTAGAGCGAGGGTTAGCGACCGATCCAGGAGGAGATTGTCCCCATTTTATACGCACGACGGTGGGGTGTCGATTTAGGAGGCGACGCCACGATATGGACGAGTCGATCCCCTCCGTTGTTAAGTTCCGCCATTGCGATCTTCACTTCCGTCTTTCGGACACACAGAACGCACAAGAAGAGACTGTTTCGGAGAGGAGGCTAGTATGTACTATCGTAGCCGTACAGTCTTCATAGACCATCGTGAAGTGGTGACGACCTCGGTCGTTGGTCGAGGGTTCCCCCCCGAGTTCAGCTTCAGCATACTAGATAGAGACCTAGAGATCAAGAGGAGGCAACCTGCACGTATGCAGATGAATCGAGAGTCTGGCTCATTCGTTACGAAATCGACTTGATCAGATCAGAACTCGTTGGGCGGCCGGACTCGGTCGGATAACACCATTCCAAGCGGTCTATTTCGCCGTTCGGAACCCTTTTTGGAAATGTGGTGTCCGTTGGAGTTGCTGTTTAGTCTACGCAACGGAAGTAGCGTAAGTGCACGCGGTACCCGCTGCAAACAGCACAAACATAGAGCGAAGTATAGTATGCATGAAATACTAGAATACGAATCCGATGCTCGAGACGACGACAAACTATACATCCAATCAGAACAAAAAAAATCAAGACATTACGGGGTGAGATCCACAAAACGGAAAAGCGCGGGTGATAGACAGCATGGGCAAAGCAACACAAGTACAGTACGCATGGTATACAGAAGCAGAAAAACAAACACAAGCACCTCTGGCATGACACCACAATCTCGTCTATGTTGCCAGGCTTTCCTCGCTCTCGTCACCCGTCTTGATATGTGTCTCGACGCCTGAAGCAACAGTACTGGCACTGACAGGTGAGGTGGGAGAGCCCGCCTGTGCGGATGGAGGATAGCCAGTACCCGCGTGGTACGGCGGCCAATATGGAGGGTATCCGGGCGGAGGGTAGTATTGATAATATGCTTGTTGAGCTTGCGCCTGCGCTTGTCCAGGAGACCCCTCACCTGTAGGAGGGAGTGCGTGTGTGGCGGTTGGAGAGTACGCAGGGTACGGAATGAGAGCTTGCGGTGATCCCTGAGACGGGATCGGAGGCGACCCCGGTGAAACGGGTGGCTGGGCGCCCCCGGGCGGAGGCGGGCCGGGAGGTGGGAATAAGGAGCCTGGGTAGATGCCTGATGGTGGCGGCGGGATCGAAAAGCCGAGAGGGTAGGAGTAGGCAGGCGCGAGGCCATACGTAGCATAATGCGCGTGCTGCAGCATCGCCATGTTGGGATCCGCAAAGCCAGGGGCTACGGGATACGGCGAATTGGTGTCTGTTGGCGACGTCGGAGCGCTCGCACTCGCAGTGGAGCTCTTCGACTTGCGCTTCCCCTTCGGTATAGCGTAAGGATCATACCGCTTGGTTCGTTTGCCTGTGTTTACTGGGTTGGCAGCGAGGACTGCGCCAACTTCCAGAGGTTCGCTGAGTAGGGGCATACCAGCCGCCAGCGCCGAGTTGAGCACGTGAGGGGAGGGTTCGACATCGTCAGCCTCGCCGCGATACCGCGGGACGCCATCGACACCAATCTCAACCTTGGGTGGGTTCCGGAAGTGCGTCTTCTCAAGGTACTCTGGGCTGATGTCAAGGGAGGCAAGCTCAGGATATGATGATGCGGTTCGAAGCCGGCCTTGTTCGACGTCTTCGATCTTATAGTATGATATAAGATGCTGAGACACGCCGCTGATGGTCAAGGAAAAGGTCTGCACGAGGGATGTCAGATTCCGTAAATGCATAACATCAACGAAGAATGAATGGAGTAGTCCTGTATTAACACGCTTCGCACGGTAGAATCTGTTCTGTGATCCATGACGCGTCGCTTTACATCAGATGACAAAATTGCCGGGTAATGCCACGGCCACTGTGAAAGTTCACTCTCCTGAAGCCTGGACTTATGACGTCGAACTGCTTCAGGGGGATACACGGGTGTAGGATATTGAAGGACGCATGGCGTCGCAACACATCGTAACGGAGGTAACACATCACGAAAAAAGGATTCCAGAAAACTCGGACGCACCTTCTTCATCATGCCTCCAGCCTTGAACTTATAACTGTTGGTCAGACTCCCCACCAGACTCCGTTCACGTTGTCTGTCGATCCCGAGCCGACTTGTTTCTCCACGAGGACGACTGAGTGTCTGGCCCTCAGACTTCGTACCATCGCTGCCACCTTGATCATCTGGGGCGTCGCTGCGGGCGCCTCTGTGGCCCGCGCCACGTTTCTCCGTCTCGCGGTATAGAAGAAAGTTGCCAAGTATCCTGCTTGGGCTCCAGAAGAAACCGTCTGTCCATCGTTTGATGCCGCTCTCGTCTTCGTCAAAGACGAAGACCGAGCCAGAGGTAATCATCTTGCGTTCGGAGTCAACGAGGCGGCGAGTGACACGGGGGATAAGGCCGCGACGTGCGGCTTCGAGAATGAGGAGTGCATCGCCTGTGGTTTCTATCCATCCTGACCATGGGGGCTCTGTCCATGTGCTGGAGGAGCCTTGGCCGTTGCCATGGGAGTCGGGGGGCGAGGACATATGTCCGGGGGCTGCATGGGGGGCAGGTGGGGGGTAGAAAGGATGTCACGGTGTTGGAAAAGTGGGCAAGGAGGACGGGTAGGATAGGAAAGGTGATCAGCCACCATCAAAAGTAAAGTTCATTGAACAAAGTTGGCTCACCGAGCAGGAAGATTTGCGGGTGGAGGGCGAAATGAGTGAAAGCCTATTTAGGATTCAACACCCGCTGACTCCGCAATTACAAGCGTTATCCGAAAGGTAAACCAGGCTGGTTCAAGGACTTGCGGGTGCGCTGGATAGACACAATCGGGCCTGGGACGACCCGGTCGTCGCTGAAGGGTGGGCGAGGACGATGTTGAACGAGCTGTTCGCTGTGGCTGAAAAAACAGGGCCCGAGTTTGCCATTTTCCATATCAGGAAACCCATTGGCAACCCGCGCCCGCTCGCCACCGTTCAGACTCAGAACCTAGTCTCCCTCTGCGCAATTCAAATACATCCCCTAGATCGGTACCATACATTAAAAACGTGAATCGCTCGAGTCGCAACGCTATGCCCGCGAGCGGGTTTTCAGCACGCTCTGGCTCAGGGCTCGTAGCATCGCCACTGTCACTACCCGAGCCGGCCCCTCCTCGTCCGCGATCGTCGCCGCCGACGTCGAAGGCGAGACCGAAATAGATGGAGGAGGTATCGACCCGTTGCTTCCGGAATAGGCCAGGTCCTCCACGGTGGAGAAGCTCCCGAAGGTCGATTTCAGCCGCTTAGAAGACGGCGACATGCTGTAATGGGATGAATCGGATCCTGGTCCGGGGCGGACGCCAAGTGACACTTACCTGAGAACGCTAGCCTCGTCATCATCAGGTGGTGGCCTCTTGGGTCGCACGTGGAACAGGAATGTTGCCTGTAGCTGTGCTGCTGTCTCAGCGACATCACTTTCCACTTCCCGTCTAGTCTCCTCGATGTCACGCTTCGGCACCGGATACCGCACTGCCTTATCTATCTGAACGCTGTCCTCGATGCATCGGATGGATAGATCGTAAAGCTGGTCGGTGAACACATGAACAGGGAAATCTGGGCACGCGATTGTTAGGCCACAATCAGTAGGTGGAGAGCGAGCACCGACCAGCATTCGAAGTGCGATACGACTGCAACACCATTCGGAATTCTCTTGACGGCGTACGGAGATTCTTGTGCTCCAACCATGCAATTGTGGTGTCGTATAAATCACTGTAACAATTTGTTGGGCTCGTCCTTGATCAGACTAGTCCTATAACCTACTTTGATGATTTGATGCCGTCCAAACGTATCTCCGGCAGTGGGTTTGGGGCCGCGGACTCGTCAAGTCTGCTCGTGAAGCGCCGCGACAGTACGTTCATGAGTCGTACCGACGCCTCAAAGACCCTACTGAACAGAAGCCAGTCCACTGAAGAATGCGAGTCAAACGGATAGTCAGGCTGGACGGTGAATGTGCTGACCTTCGCCATCTGCAGTGCACCGTGCGATCCAATCCGAGGCAAACTCCTTCCAAGGAGCGATGATAAGTTGTAAGAACTCTGAGGAAGGTCAAGAAGTGTTGCAGCTTTATATATAGGATTCTGACCTTGACGGGAAAGTATCTCCACAAGCGCGCCGGACGTATCCAGATTCATAGACTTCAGCACTTGCGTAAACTTCTCATCCAAATCCTTGGTCGTCGAGGACAAAGCAAACGTCCGATCAGCTCCGAGGACCCCCTTTCTCTCGTAGTCATCAACCTATCTGGGATGAGTACAAGGGTGGCCATAACTCCGCAAAAAGGCCTACCATACGACGCAGATCATCGGGAAGGGTCTCCAACTCATCCTCACCCCAAAGAATAAATAGAACAGACGAATGAAATGTCGGTCTTCAGGAACGTCTCTATGATTTCACGTAACCGGGCGCAGTCGTCTAGAACCCGGAATTTTCTGCACGGCAAGACCCGTCAGTAATGGATGTGACGGTGCTCGGTTGTAGTATGACGCACTTCTCGATCTCGTCGTCCACGCCGTGAAGCGTTGTACACTCGAAAACAACCAGTCCAGGCGAACGCGACTCAGCGTCAGGTGCAAGCGGGATGGCGAACACGTGCTCTGATGCCCAGGCTCCACTGCCGGGCACGTCGAACTTCTTCTCGACCCAGATCGCCGTGCCATCGTTGTCGGGGTTGAGCGAAAGCCATACGGAATAATCGAATGGTGCAGGGTTGCCGATATGCGCGCGCAGTGCGGCGAGGAAGGTGCCAGGGGCCCAGCGCCGCTCGTGCTGTTCGTGATTCTGATGCGCGCCATCAGCGAGCGCCGTGAATATGTCATGAATGTCTTGCGTACCTCTTTCAGCCGCTTTGTGAGCTCGGCGTCCGTCAGGGGTGGCACGTATTTCGCGGACACCCGCCGGCGCGCCCTTCGTGGCGGCTTCGCATCGAGCTCGGCATCCGCCTGTATGGGCGCCTCTTGCCGCCTCTTGGCCTTACGGCCCGCATATGCATCACTGCGGCGCACGGCATCGTTGTAGTTGACACGTTCGGAGGCCTTGGTTGACCAACGCCGGAAGACGTCGCGCACGAGAGCACTTGTTCGCGCGAACGACGATGCTTGTGCCTCAAGCTCCTCGGAAACTGCCGTGAACGCCTTGCCTTTGCCCTTGCTCTTCCCGTTCATTGACGTCGTTATTGGCGATGCCATGTCGATGTCCTGGGGAGATAAAGCCGATTTCCCGCCCTTCGACACTACCTTCGGAAACTGCATCCGCGCGTCCATGTCTTGAGACGGGCCGGGCGCGCTGGTGGGGGTTGGTGACTCTGCAGCAATGGGGAGTTTGGAGAACGATGAACGTGCTGACACGGGAGACGGCAATGACGTAAAGGAGTTTCTAGCGGATATCACCAACGGGCTGAGGATTTCATCCCCAGAACCGGACTGCATAGATGGCCAACCAAACAGGTTGTTGATGGAGTTTTTTTTCGAGGGTAGGTTAAAGGAGGTGCCTGTAGGTGTCTCTGGGAGAGAGATAGGTTGCACCTTGAGAGGAGGCGGGAACTGTGGAGGTGCGCTTGACCCTGGCGTCCGAAGGCCATCGGTCGCCGCCGGCTGCTTTCCTGGTGAAGCTGACTCGAAGCCATCGACGAGGGTTGGCTGGCGTTCGAGCCCGTCGACCAGAGATGGCCGTTTGGCTACGCCATTCAGAGATGGGGCAGACTGGCTTGCGGGGAATCCTGCCGGTGGTGTAGCAGAAGCTGAGAGTGAAGAAAGTGGCGATGTATTGATGGGCGGAAGGACAGGTCGTGTGGATGGCGTAGTCGGATGAGTAGAGGTAGAAGGGGATGAAGAGAAGAACCCCGAAGCGGGTTTTTTCGCGCTGTCCAAAGGCGCAGCCGGCGGTGTGGATACGCTAAACGCTTGTCCTGGTGTGAAAGTAGGGGCCGCGGGATTGAGGGTGAGGGTGGACGGCTGTCCATTCTTCTCTGCGGAAGTTGGTATGGAAGCGAGAGGCTTTGACCCGACGCCAAAGCTGGACTCTAACGGCGTGCTGAAGATCCCAGAAGGTGCACTCTGCGAAGAGGAAAAGGGTGGGGATGATGGCAGCGCGATCCCCTTTGCAGGGGGTTGTGATGCTGATGGGGCAGGCTTGGCGAAGGGCGAGCCAAACGCCGACGAGGCAGTGTTTGTCTCTTTGACGTTTGGTAGCGATGGCGTTGACGTAGACGCGCCAAACGGCGAGAACGGCACACTTGGCTTTTGGGGGTCTATTTGCGTGGCAGGGTCGTTCGCTGTCTGGGTCGTCCCAAGCGCTGAAGGGGTGCTCCCGAACGCTGAGGAAGATCCCCCAAAAGCTGAACCAGAACCGCCGAACGCAGACCCGGCTGTGCCAAATACGGATCCAGATCCTCCGAACGCTGAACCGAGGCCAAAGCTTTGACTTCCGAAGGCGTTCGGCGTTGTCCTCAACCCTGCAAACGCAGATCCGGCGGAGGTTGTGGTATTTGAGACTGATGGAGTACCAGACGTCGATGCGGAGATAGAAGGACCAAACGCGGAGCTTGTTGTTGAACCGAAGGCGGAAGCTGGGGCGGCGTCCTTCGGAGCGCCAAACATGACGGAAGGCGAAGGTCGAGTACCGAAATTGTTGGTGAGCCATTCTGTCGCGCTAGGCTTCAGAGGTCCTGCCTGGTGTTGGAGCTCTTCGGAAACCTCAGACTCTTGCGCTGGTTCATCTCCTCGAAGAAATGCTTCCTCTTCGTCATAGTCCTCAAATTGGGCCTCCGCGGCTTCAGCAACACCGTCAGTGGCCTCCTCCGAGAGCACACCGTCAATGATATCTGGGATAGCCATGCCTTCGCGGATGGACTCGATGTCTTCGATAGTGTCCTTGCCGAAAAGACGCTCAAGGATGCAGGCGACAAGATATACCATGACCATGTTGCCCTGCTCTCTCAAGAGAGTCGCCAGTTCAGCAAACAGTTCCATGGCTTCTTCGTCGACTACTAGCGGCGAAGTCTTTGTGATTGGTGACGATTTCGCCTGAACATGTTGACGGAATTTGGTGGTAAGCAGGAATACTGCGTGATTGGTGATGGCGAGAGGGATGTCATCGTGGCGCTCGCGTTGGTCACGGATGTGGATGAGGCGGTGGTATATGCGCATCTCGAGTTCATTTGGCGACTCATACCGGCTGCGCTGATCTTCGTAGAACTCCTTAAGGCTTTGCAAGGCTGCTCTGGGTCAGACCTCCGGGGACTGAAGAATCAACAAGGGCTCTCACTATACATGAGCTGCTGCTCTTCCAGCGCAACAGAAAATCCGGGGCGCTCGCGTTCAAAATGGAGAGCCAGGATATGGAAGCGAGCACAACGTTCGTGGCACTCCATTGCAACCTCTCCGGTTTCATGCTGCATAGTGAAGTCGTTGCGTACGGCACGCGACCGGTCGCGGACGAAGTCACATGTTGGAGAGAATCCTTCCCTAAGGATAAGGTCTCGGAAGAGGTAGTCCAGAGTGCGCTGCCCAGGTATTGCATCACAGAAACTACCGCGTTATAAGTGCGAACGAACCTTGAGGACAGGAGGGGGCCGCAAGTCTGATGGTAGCGTCTTGTCGCCCGCTGCACGTTCAAAAATCTTGACTGCACGCTTGTGATCTACGCGTTTCGTACCGGGGATCTTCGAGACATGAGCGCAGATTTCTTCCGCGCCGAGGGAAACGACAATATACGTACAACTTCCCAGTTGAACAGATTGTTCTCCCGCTCACGACGATATCGCTCGAATCTCGGGCACATGTCCATGCACGTTCCAACCATGGTGATAGCTTCGTCGAGGCGTTTCGGGACGAGCGGGTCGTCCATCTTGCCATCCGCAATTGCCTTCTTCCGCTCCGCTTCACGAGCCTTGACGAGCTGAGAACGCGCACAAGCGCAAGCATTGCCAAAGTATTCCGCGGTATTGCAGTTGTGCTCACCTCTTGGTAAAACCGCTCGCGCTCCTCCAAAGTCTCGAGCACGGGCTCGTCCTCCGGCCGAACCTCCGTCAGCTCCGCCGCAGCACCTACGCCGGCCTCATCGTCCATCTCTACCTCCGACACATCTCCATTGGATTGCGCGACCGCCATCTCTGGCCGAGGGGAGCGCCCTCCTCCTCGGCCCCAGCCGCGTCCCAGTCCCCTGGTGCCACCACGCTCCCACCTCATCGCGTCTGCGCTAAGGTGTCCGCCCTGAAAGGGACTGCCCGTGCCACCACGTTCTCCGGAGCCGCGTGGTCTGCCTCTGAAGTGCCCACGCCGGGCGCGGTCAGGGGGCCGCCGGCGTCGTGCCCGCGATGTGAACGCGGGTGAGTGGGGATTGCTTCCATGCGCTATTGTCGTTGGGATTGTCCGTTCTGAATTGTATGCGTCGTATAAGGGGAAGAAAGGGAGTCGTGAGGAATTTGGTGTAGAATATGAAGATGTTGTTCAGTGCGGACGACGTCGGTGTCGCGGTGAAGCTTTGCGTTGAACTTCAAGCCTCCGACCACAAAGCTACGGGGTCCGGGCCGGACCCCGGTACCTCGGGTGGGCGGCTGCGGCTGGCTGCGGGCGGAGTCTCGCAGGCCTTGTTCCAGCTTGTTTCGCGGGCTTCAGCTGAGACGCCAAGTATGTGCTATCCACTGGTATCCGACTGTAATCTGACTCTTAGGTTCCAAGGACCCACTGTTAGTTCAGATGCTGCTTTATGGTTCTCGGGAGCACACAAGTAATAATATGGTACATCGCATACGTATATTTGGTGCATGTACTCTACACTTAGTGAGAGTCGGAAGCACACGGAGGTCAAAGGACTGTGAACTAGTTATGTACTGATATAATGTAACAACGATATGAGAACGATATAACAACGATGCACCACCAGTGCAACAGTCTAACCCAGAAAACGTCTATGAGCACCAATGTCCGTTCAAAGTACAGTCCGTGGTGCCTACACTAGTAATGACCGACGTACATAGCATGTGTGGGGGGTTGGAGTCGAGAGGTAGCAAAGAGTCCGAAGAATTCGATCAATAAGAGAAGATCATCAACCAGGGGTTGAGGACGATGGGGAAAAGAATGTGGCTACCGGCGACGATGGCGAGCGGAAAGATGACGGCCCAATCAACACCAGGGATCTGCCATTCTGTAGGCACCAAGCCCGTCGCGAAGATGATCATCATGGCGAAAACGAGGAAGCAGATGACAAAGGCGAGCCAGAACCGACGCAAGATCCGCGGCACCTCGATGAAGAAGTTCGATCGCTCGACCTCCTTCTTTGTCGCACCCCACGTAATGTTGTAGGAGAAGAGATGAGCAAGCAAAGCCTGAGACAGGTGAATTGACAGTCCACCGAAGAAGAAGAAGCTGTGCAATCACATGAGAAACGTGGGCTTTCCGGAAGTCTACAGGGCCACTCACAAGAATGGGATCCAGGTGACGTTCTCAAGGAAGGAGGCGGCTATGCTGCGTTGACCGAGACGATACTCGAGCAGGGTAAAGCCGATGTTACCAGCGCCTGGGAAGACGACAGTACACGCGAGCCAGATCTCGAAAGAGTGCTCGTAGAAGCCGTCGACGTTGAATGAAAGCCCGAGGATAAGATAGTTGAGGAGAGAGAGCATCGCACCACCAGCGAGGCCATAGTACGAGAACATGTCTAGAGCTATCGTAAGCGAGATCTGCAAAATATCGGAACGAAGATACTCACACGACATCATGCTGACTTTGTAGTGGACAGGCGCGTCAGACCACATGAAGATGCGCAGCTGTTTGGTGATCGGGCCATGGCGCCACCAGTCGATGAGCGGATAAAAGATAAGCTCGTTACAACCTAGGGGTTCCGTGAGTTATCGCAGGCGGGAAGGCCAAGCAGGAGACATACCGTATGAATACTTCTGCCATCTGTTGAGCTCATCGTCGCACGTCAACGATACACCCTCCTTGAAGCCGCCCTCGGAATAGGTCGCCCATCGGATGATATACCCTTTGAGCTACAAATGACGATCAGCTACCGTTGCTACACTTGACGTAGGGGTCACCAACCTGGAGGCGCAACGCCATATCGAAGTCCTCGGACACGTTGGTTTCCGACCAGATCTTCTTCTTCATGTCGTCGCCAGGGTCCTCAAATGCGGCGTCCTGGAGCGCTGACCAGCGAAGGAAAGCATTGTGCCCAACGAACGGTGCAACCTCGCCGTTTGCGCATGACATGGAGATACACTTATTGATACGGCGGGTGAAGTGCGCGATGCCGTTCTCGAAGTAGTGATGTGCGACCTGCATGACATCTACATGGGGTCAGAGCGCGTTTACGAGGTCGAGTGCGGGGTGCTCACCGGATTCATGCTGGATGATTGCGACCTCGGGGCACTCGGCGAGTTCACGAGCAGCATCACGGAAACAGTCCTGTGGCGCTAATCAGCATCGGAATATACAATGGAAAGACCGCAGAGCCTACCTCGGGCACGATAGTATCTGAGTCGACGATAAGGATGATCTCACCCACGCGGATAGCCTTCGCGTTGCTCGCCCACGGCTTGAAGCGCTTTCCGCTTTCCTCGTAGATTTCATCGATAGCCAGACGCAGTGCTTTCTCCTCAATGTCCTCGCTGGAGTCCTCGGCATCCGCGGAATCAGAAAGGGAGTCTTTTTCAGCGCGCTCCATCTCCAGCCGACGAATGATTGCTTCCATCTTGAGACTGAGCGCGAGACCATAGTTCATGTTACTTGCCTTCTTGAAGCGGCCGCGACGTTTGAAACCTCCCTCGGTGTCATCGTGCTTGGGGCGTGCGACCCAGCCAATGCCGTTGTCTGCATAGAACCGGACCCGCTCCTCACGATCCGCATCCGAGAGAAGCTGCAAGCCGTCGTCGTGCACGAAAATGGAGGAGGTGCCGCCTTGGCGTGCGTAAGTCTGCATTGCCTTTTTGAGCGACATGACGGAAGGGGAGCTGTATGAGTAATGTCAGCGTTAAGACTCTAAGATTTAGGGATTACAAGTGGAGATGGCTACCGCCGCCGATATGGCGCGCGGGTCGACGAGCCGTATCGCAGAGCACGATATGCCATACACAGATAAAGAACTTACATGGTCTGTTCGAGGCTTTCCTTGTACACGGGAAGCTCGATTGAAATATGAGGCAGGCGAGCGTCGACTTCCTTGTTTGGTCCAGGTTTGACCGCCGAGTAGTACTTCGAGTTCTCATGGTATTGCGCCACGGGACCGAGGCTACCGAATGTAAGCAATCGGTCAAGCAACACGGATAGGGCAACATACACATATGAGATGTTGGTGATGACTTGCAGGGAGAAAAACTAAGCCCGCACTTAGACCGCGCATAGAAACGAAGAAGATCCATGCTTACGAGCGACACGCAGAAAAGAAATGGTGTTGTCACGAGAAGCGCGAATCGGGTATAATTGTGATCTAGCCGCCACTCCTGGAGCAGGACGTTGAGACCGCTTCCGATGAAGACTGGAGGGGCGATCATTAAGTAAAGATACGCACATCACCAAGATAAGAAACCCTTACAAGTCGACAGCGCTAAACCTAGGCCACCGTAGACTGGAGCGAAGTATCGGGTTGGCCGGGGGTCGGCATTGCCTTTCTCAAGATCGGTTCGTGGGGCCTGCCTCGCCTTTGAGCCGATGCGCCATCCCCAGAGTGAACCGCCCGGAGCAGGCTTTGCTTGCGTCTCAGGAGGAGTAGCAACATCAACTGCGGTCTCCTGAGCCTTCTCGTTGAGCTGTACATCAGAGGCTGAGTTGATGGCCGATGTGATTGTCGAAGCTGCGGGAGTCGCCGCTAGACTCTGGCCGGGGGTGAGGCCCGCGAGTGAAAGCCGCTGAGCCCATACAAGCTTGATGAGGCTTTCTTCGAAGTCTCGGCATATCGGGATGATGGTATCGAGATTGTCGGACCAAACCACCAACACCCGTTCATCGCGCTATATTGAAGAAGAATAAGGAAATTGAGTGGAGATAAGACATGGGAATGTTCTTACAATAAAAGCGCCGCATTGTTCCTTATCGGCCCGCGGGAGGTCGAACATAGTGTCGAGGATTTGGATGCGCGTGTCATCGTCGACATAGATGGCAGTTGCGTCCTCCCCTCTGCGAAGTGATGTCAGCGCGGGACTATATAGGGATATGGACTAACTTACACAGTGCTGAGAGCAACGTGCACGGCAGCGCTGCGCACCTTGACAGCGACAACGGGGTTAAGAGTCCGTACAGCTGCCTCGAAGGGCTCCAGGAAGCGGTTTTCGTATGGAAATACGCGGTACTGTCCCGTATGGATACGAAGACAAACACCCGCATGGACGTTCTCAGCGGACGGCTTGAACCATGCGTCGCCCTGTGTCTAGTAGAGATGTAAGGCAAAGGCGAGCACCCGGGGACATTGGGCATACTTGTCGGAAGATATGGTGCAACAAAGCGTCATATGCATCGTAGTCCATGGCTTAATCCTCGAAAGATGAACGGGAGAGAGGAGGAAAGCGGGGCCGAGGGTCAACGGAGGCAAGCCGCTAAGGAAATTCCAGTGAGGCGACCTTAAGAACAGTCGAGACGTCTTGTTTCCGCTTGGGGTGCCTTGCATCGATTGGATGACAGACGAGACCGGCGGCGGATCATGGTGCAAGAGGACTCGGTGCACGGCTCAGTCCTGGCATGTCTGATTGGGCCAGTCTCGAGCGAAGACGTGTACCGGTGTGTGCAAAAGACGCGCGGTACGGCGGAGGAAGCGCGGACAAGGGGACAGGACCTCTGTCAACGGGAACAATCTCCCGTGATGGAAGGGACTATGCGGTGACAGTCACTGGAATACGATGACCTACGAGAAGGCAGGAACATCAGTCATAACACGCATTTGTGGCATGAGGGATAATGCGCAGTAAACAACACGTTTCTTACCTTTTTCTCGGTTCCCACTCCCACCAGCCCCAGGCGCCTGGCACGTTCTGAGCTAGATTGGCCGAAATACCAATAGGAAGCAACACGCCCAGAAACGCTCTGAGCCAAGCGATTCACGACGGTCCCACCTGCCGGGTTTGCCGGCCACATGCCATTCTTCGGCCGCCATGGAACCGTGGCGATTCATTGCACAGCGCTCGAACGGAGGGTAGTCACATCATGCCGATTGGATGATGGGGCGAAGGCGCACACCGGATGTAGTAGGTGATAACGGCGGGCTCCGAATGTTCCTGCTCATAGTCGTAAGTCGCCCAAGTCACGAAGCATGAAGGCAGACTGGAAGCGAGGCATTGTCAGACGTCCTGGCCAGGAACAGCCAGGTCCAAGGGGAATTGCAGGATAGACAGAGAAGAAAGAGACAGGGATTTGCTGGATCGGGCTGTGCGAATCCTGGGAGAAGAAGGACCTGGGGCGGCGAAAAGGCGCGCCGGAACGTGATTTCGCGTGAAGATTGATGGCGTGGAAGATCTGACTGTGACTGCAACGTGATTGTACTGTTCCTTTGACGTTTGCGGCCAAAGAGTGTATCTAGGCGATTTTTTTATGTGTTCCATCCTGACCGTCCGGCGTTCTGGGCGACGTACAGATACGCCAGGCCCCTACAAGGTCGTTGTTGTTGCGGACGCCATGCGGTCGAGTTGTGGCGCTGGCAATAAGCCGCCACAAGATTTTCAAACTCAGCGAAGTTACCATCTCAGATCTCAGATACGATATCAAGGGACCGCAAAGTTGGGGACCATCGGCGTCGGTCAGTTAAATGCAATTATGCGCTGTCGCGTACAGTCGCCGTGGGATTCAAGAGTTTCAGTGGCAAGAACCATATGCAGGACCATACGTGCCGTACATCTCCCATGCCTTCATCAAGTTTTAGGAGAAAACAAAAGGTCTCGATCAACCAACGGACGATGGACAGCGAGGGAATATCGATGCTAGTTGGCTATGAATTCGACCCGGGCAATCCGGCCAGCGAGTCGATATTGACAGTCTGAGGTCATGAAGACTTGGAGTCCTCCATATCAATCGCGCGGTGTATCCTTTCGCCGATCCGTGGGTAATGTTCCTTGCGGAGACGGCATTCCGAATCAGCACTATGATCTATGGACTTGTGAACCCGCTGGAAGGGACTCGTTCATACTACCTAGTATGCATGCTGCGCCTAAGGTCGGCTGGAACCAGTCCTGCTTGAGTACTGTCTAAACACTGTCTAAACTTCTCCCACATGAGTATTGAAGTTGCCAAACGATCTAAAAAGAGGGCCACCCTATCGCACATTTGGACATCGCATGCGGCGCCGGTGACGTTCCAAAGCAAATGCAGGGGTAGAGATAAAGATAGGCAGTTTTTTCGAAGGCCAACTGAACATCTTCACTTCTGTGCTCCCGGGTCGGTACCAATACTTATTTACCATCCGACCGACGGCTGAGGCTACGGCGGAGCTTGCGCCTGTGACCTTGTGGAGCATCAACTTGAGGGATTTGAGGGAGAACAGGTTCCTACAAGCGGCGGCCGGGCAAATCCCCAAAGCCCCCGATGAGATTTCATTGTGGAGTCTGGAGATTTCATTGTACTCTGGGCTTGGCTCTGAGATCGAGCTTGAGATCAACGTTCCGGCTATTTGGAAAGGTCTGGGCATGAATGTATACGTAAGCGTGCCGGAGCCGCCTGGTGGTGGACGGCCACGGTTACAGCATTACCGCTGTCGACCCACGCTGCCACTTCAGCCCAGCGTTATCCGCACGACGCACTTAATCTTCCGTACGGCTTCTGTCTCCATTCTTGTCCGGTCCTGACGTCGCCACTATTATCTTCATGTCGGTGAATCTTTGTGGTGGTGGAGGAGCGCTCCGCCATGACGTCCAAGAACAGCCATGTACTCCCGGAGCGGAATCGGAAGACTGTTCGTTCCTGCGAAAAGGAAGCACGGTCCCAAGCACTCGCCATCGCGGCCGGCCGGGCCCCCAGCGTCTTTCCTTGTGCGCATTTCATTCAGCGCCCGGAGAAATCTCATCGACATGTAGCTCTCGTTCCCAGCATTCGACGTCTAACTTCCGCGGAACCCAACCTCTGTTTTGACTGGGCTTACACGGTTCCTGGCTGGTCTAGACGACCATCCCCCTTGTCCGTCTCCTTCGACCTCGGACGGTTATGTGCATGCGGCGATTGTGCTTCTGACAGGATGCTGTACCTTTCCGTGAGCGTGGATCGCAACACGTCGGTGGCGATAACGCTCGCCATCGAAGGCCGCTCTAAACACACACAGCTGTGCCATTCTTGTCAGCACCTGTACCTCATCTGATGGGAATACAACAATCCACCGCGCGAGAAAATACTGTGACCGGACGCCAGTCTACGCAACACCTTAAAGGCGTGTTGCACCCTCCACGCCCAATTTCTAGGGTGGCCCTCTCCCACTGGTGTCCTTCGTTTAACGGCTATGTCTTCCTCCACGTCTGGCCCTCCTGCGTCGACCCACTCCGATGTCCAAGAAGTCCCACTGACCCCTCCCCGCCCTTTCTTCGTGGAGCACTTGGGCTCATCCGACAACGATGAGGTCAGCGTGTCTCCACCGGCCCGGCCGCCCCGCCTCTCTGCAAGTGGTCGCCTCCGCCCCCAAGACCGTCAAGGGAGCTCAATCAGCATCGCTCCCAGTGGTATGAGTATTCCCGGAAACCCCTTCGCCACCCCCACCATCGAAGCTGCGAATCCATTCTCACCACCTGCAAGCGTCGTGAGCTTCAGCCTTGTGGATGCGGCGTCCGCCGGCTTTCGGGATCTCCACCAGCGCGCGAGCGCCCAGAGCAACCAAAGCTCCGTTGCCAACAGCGCTACTGACCTGCAGCAACGCCACTCCACCGTTCGGGAGGCGTTTACGTCGCCTCCACCCCGTCCTTTGACAGTCGTATACCCTGCTGGACACCAAGCCGCACGCATGCGCCCGTCCAAGCGCCAGCGTCCGGCTTCTACCATGCTCACAGGCCCGATTTCCAAGCCGTGGGTGGGAAAGCGCGACTCGGCCGCCAAAATATCATATATCCTCACCTACTCCGTGTTACTATTCGGTATCGCCGCATCTGCGGTGCGTTGCTACTTTGGCTGGCGGGGCGTTCCATTACTCGGTCGGCTTTGCCTCGTTCTCGAGGACAACTTCGATGGTTCCGAACTCGATTCTAGCGTCTGGATGCGCGAAGCTGATATGGGAGGTTTCGGGTATGTGCTCGAATCTACAGCAACTCCATGCGCTAATGCACCCTGTAGTAACGGCGAGTTCGAAATGGCAACCACCTCGACGAACAATTCGTTCGTCCGCGATGGGCAATTATACATTCTTCCCACGCTTACTTCCGACGTCATTGGACAAGCCGCGATCTTCGATGGACACACGTTCAATCTGACAGGCTGCACGAACACGAACCTCACTGCATGTGGCGCTGTCAGCAACAGCACGACGGGGGCGGTCATCAATCCTGTCATGAGTGCACGCATTTCTACAAAGGGGAAGCGCAGCATTCGATATGGTCGTGTCGAGGTACGCGCCAAATTGCCACGAGGGTGCGTCGATCGAGGCCTTCGGCCTTCCATTCTTGCAGGCACGTTCGAGGAACTGACTACTCTTGACATTAAAGGGATTGGGTTCGTAGACATCACGTGTCCTGCAGCGACGCCCTGGATTGAACTGTTTCCTTTTGCAGCTCTGGCCTGCCATTTGGATGCTTCCGGAGAACAACACGTACGGACCATGGCCTTTGAGTGGTAAGTCTCGAAGGCGTCATTCAAATTTTCGAGTCTGACACATATTTCGTCAGGCGAGATCGATATCATGGAGTCGCGCGGAAACAGCCCATCGTATCCCGCTCAGTGCGTGCAAGACTGCCCTGAATTCCACTGTTTCTGACAGAAGCGCCCGAATAGAGGTATTAACTACGTCCGAGGGTCACTCAACTGGGGTCCTCTGACGTGGCTGAACGCGGTGGCAAAGACCTACGGCTGGTGGCGGATGCGGCGCTCCTCTTATGGCGAAGACTTCCACGACTATGCTGTTGAATGGTCAGAAGACTTCCTGTAAGCGACCATCCCCCAAAATATATGGTGTCAGAATTTGATGTGGCGCTCTGTAGGCGCATCTACGTCGATAACCGCCTGCAACACATGCTCGATTTGCGCTTCAACATCCCCTTCTTCCAGCGCGGCGACTTCCCTGCGTCGGTCTCGAATGCGTCGCAGGAAATCATCCTCGAGAATCCCTGGAGTGGCCGTGGGAACGCAGCCCCCTTTGACCAGCGTACGCGCATCTGTTCGCATAGCCTCATTTACGACATCTGACCACTTGACAGCGTTCTACCTTATTCTAAACGTCGCCGTGGGCGGCACCAATGGATGGTTCCCGGATGGCGCTGGCGACAAGCCATGGCTGAACGGGGCGATTAGTGAGGATCGTCATCCACGCACGCGAGATAGCTACTGAAATTCTACCCCAGACGCCATGCAGCTCTTCGCTCAGTCACAAAACCAGTGGTCCAAAACGTGGCCTGAGAGCGAGGACGACCGCGCGATGAGAGTGTAAGCGACCCCTCACAATACGCTAAGCGCGCTGACACCTCACTCAGTGACTACGTGAGAATGTGGGAGCAGTGCTGAGAGCCGGTCTGTTCCTTTGGCTCCGCCATACTACGGACGTTGTGTTGCGAATGAGTGAACGGACTCCTTGTGGTACATAGACTTTTCGTTTTTGATAGGTTTCTTGGGTTCTGGGCTTTGGAAACACGCTGCTACCCGCACTCCCATTCCTTAATATATCCATTAGTCTATATTGTACATGACTACTTGCAGCAACGTCGCGGTTGTGACTTGTTCAGCCTTCCTATTGAGAGTACTTGGGGTCTACAGCCAACTCCAGGACGATAGACTTGTATTGCACGCTTAGACGATGGGTAGCGCATATCATGCACTCCATTTGGCGAAGAACCTATTCAATAATCAATTCGACGACGATGGGCACTCAATGAGCTCAATGAATTGCTCAATAGGGCTTGATTCAGTGTCAATCCGCACCACTTGGCACCACTGGCAGTGGGAATTTCCCCGCCCAACAAGCTTCAACGACGCCAGGCAATTTTCCGACGGGAAAATCTCGACCCGACTCGACTCTTCTTATTTTCGGGTCGTCGATCGGGCCCTACTAATTCGCTGATTAAGCCACGCTCCAATATGGAGACGGCCTTAAGAAGGGCGTTGATATTTCGGTCTGCATCTGAACTTCCACGCAGCGCCAGAACGTAGACCGTGAACTAGTTTCCCAAGGGAAAGAGTGACCTTGGCGGGACAATGATAAGTTGGCCGGAGAGCTGCAGTGAGACGGGCGCCGTACGAAGACCTTGCTCGCCCTTGTAGCACATGCAGCCGGTCCTGACAATTCGCCTTCCATGCAAGAACCATGCACGCCAACCCTGGCGTACCTGATAATCGCGCTTAAGACTTCGAATGTACCATGCTGGCCCCGACGTAGACGAGTGGCGCTCTTGTGGGATAGAGGGGCGCACGGTCAGGGCGGCTCCCGCGCGCGCCCCGGAGTTCGCCCAAAGCCTATCATTGCCAAACGTGTGTTGCTTTCTTGCGCACTTGGCGATAAGACCGAGTGGAGGCGCCTCCAGAGCGCGCGGGCTCGCCGAGCGGCAGGGCGTGACGTTCGGCGTGGGCACGCGGCGGCCTATGCCCGCGTGCCGGCAGCACCCCAACCACGACGCCAACACGTAGTGATTCGGGGTGGCTCAGGCAGGCGCAATCTGGTCGCGAACCCATGCGCGAGGCGCTGCGCGCCGTTCTCGCCCGGACTCGGAATGCCGCACAACGCGCGCCACGTAGGCGTCTGCGACACGACTCAATGCCATCGCGCCCAGTCCTTCCCACTGACGCGGATTTATGTGATGATGGGCAGCATAGGCTAGAACATCATGGCGCTTGGGGCGGAAGATATACCGCGGACTTAATGAGGATGGAGATCCTGCCATGGCAGCGCGTGGGGGTGTCGGACAGGCTCTGCTTTCTGTCAAAACATAGCGCACCCCTGAATTGTCGGCACTCACTTCGACGGCATGCAGTCGACAAGATTACGCATCATTGTGACTCCGAGGAAGATGCGTTCTCCCACCAGCCAAGCCTGAACATCATAGACCCTCCCAGACCCTCGCGATTGAATGCACGATTCGACGACGCCGCCTTAAAGTGGGCTGGTGATAGAAGACACCATCGTTTACGCTTCCGTCATGGCGAGACGGCACGCGGCGGCGGTGAGGGGGCTGGAGGACACGGGAACGGCGCGAAGGCGGCCGCCAGTGGTGACTGGTGAAATTTTGAAACGTGACAAGCACTGTATGGCCGTCTCAATGTCAGGCTGTACGATTTACACGCCATGATAAAGGGACGTAGACAGTGCATGATCTAGAGTTGTCACAAGCTGACGGATGCTGTATGGCGGTTGGGAGACAAGGGACCGGAGTTCCCAGATACGCGATAAGTATGGATGGCAGGTTCATGGATACCGGTGGAAGTTGCATTAGATATATGGAAATAAATAGTACACTAAAATATATTCGTTGTGGTGCAACGGTTAGCATACCTCGCTTTCACCGAGGAGGCCGGGGTTCGACTCCCCGCAACGAAGTCTTTTTTTGTCTTACCTTCATGTTGTCGTCCGGCCCAGTCACGATCGACAAAAATTTCAACGAAGGTCGAACCAGCTTTGACAACCTGAAGCCCGGCAATTCGCTGTTGGTTCGCTGGTTCAATTCTCGCTGGGCCACCAGCTTTGTTTCCGTCACGCAACTCCAGTATTAGCCACGCTGAATACTGTGCACCTTCTCTTTGGCCGGGATCGTGCGCATATACTCGGGTCGTCTTCGTTTTCGAACTCCTTCAGGAGTTGTCAGGAAGGGGCCCTTCTCGTATCCAATCAGCTGCTCGCTGATCAGTGCGACAGACTCGGAGCGATTTTTCGCGTCTGCGTTATCAAGATACTGAATATCCAACTCATGTCATCATGCCGGCCCTCGCCTTCTGTAGGCTCTCTCTTCCTACCTAGTCAGACAGCCTTTCTGACAAGTGAGGCATGCCATCCCGCCAGTGAGTAGCACCTTCCCTCACCTGCAGGGTACAACATCACCTTTTCGCTCTTCTTGGGAAGGTTATCTCCCAATCCTCGCTTGGTCTAGAGTCTTGGATGTAGGTACCGAAGGACGAGATCGTATACGCTCGCCGACGCAAACCCATGTTCCTCTTTCCTCTCCGTGCCCTAAGTGGTCGATGCGGTGCGAGGCGCAGTACACGTTATCCCAATGTGACGATCATAATCAGCCTGCCCATCGCGCCGACTATCGTCCTCCTCTCACGAACCTCGATACTTCTTCCCGGAAGAACAAGAGTACAGCACTCATAAACTGAATCATGTGCACGAATATGGTACAATCGGAGGCGGTCATAGTACTTGAGTCAAAGTTGAAGCATTGACTACGCAACGCCCATTGGAAGTCACTGGTCATGGACCATAGCATTTTCTATGCATTTACACAGTAGCATTACCTCCCTAATGCGATGCCGAGTAAGTCCTCATTTCCACGTCTGGCAGAAGCTGTACCAGCGGAGAGGTACCTCTTGTTAAGTCTCTACAGCTTGGGCGATGCTGTTCTTGTAGACGCTCTGCGGCGCGGTCCGTGTGCCATCTCGCTGTCATCTTAGATGAGAAATTAGCCATAGGCAAAGCTGGCGTGCCATGTGACTTCGTCTCCAAGCCTGGCTCATCGTTGACTGAGATGGAGGACCATTGAGCACTACCTTCCTGTCTTAGTTGGCTTCGTTTGGCACGTACGAAGAGCTCGAGTCTTAAGGAGACGACCATAGCTCTCAGGTAACGCTGGAAGAACACAACGGTCAATGACATACCCAGGTTCGGGCCCGAGACTCGCACGATTGTTAGGCTGGAAGCGTCAAACACCAGTTCAAAGAAGACGTGCGTCAATACCAAATCTCACATATGGCGGTATGCTCGCAGAGATCAGCGCCCCCGGCCCTCATGCCGGAGCTCAGCTCTGTCAGCCTTTAGCTTCGTTCCGCATTCGCCGGACCCTTTCTAGAGATCATTAGTCGTGCCTCTGGGAACTCGTAGGGCTTAAAGACAGACGACTTACCGAACTGCGGCGCCAATATTTTCCAAAGATATGGTGAATACTACCCCACCAACTGGCGTCTAGGAATGCCAGGTTATTGTCAATCCTGAGCGCCAGTGACTAGTGACCTGTCGATACCACTAGTCACCGGTCACCACGCACATTTATGGCAGTCGGATCCGCGACATCAAGGGCTGACGTGGGTCAGGATTTTGGCCAGTGTACCTTGACCTTGAGACTGGCTTGACCATGCCATTGGATAGTCCCGTGTCAGGCCATCCTTTAATGCAAGAACCCACTGATTAACGTTGTCGGTGACCAATGTTACGATCCAAAGTGGGAACAGGCACAGGACGCTGGCGCCACGATGCCATCGAAGAGTCCGAGGTCTGGAACGGACCTTATGCGCGGACCAGCGAAGCTACGTCATACGCCTCCTGCGCCACTTCGGTTACCGTCATCTGCCAATCGGAAGGTCGCAGAGCAAAGCCTGATCTGGAACGTCGTCAGAAGTCTCGAGGGTATATAACCTGGCGCTACGTAACGAAATGGTAAAATGTGTGGCCTTCTACCATTCGTCTTGTGCGCGTACGCGAGCTAATTTCCTGCGACTTTGGAGGTTTAGACCTCTTCGAATATTGAAGATGCTCCAGGAGGATGTTCCCGGTAGCCGGCAGCCCGAGACACCGCCCCCACGTCTACTGGCCCATATATATAGTATTGGAAGCTCAAGCAAGGTCGCACTGTATTTGGAAGAAGGTAAGTAGACGGTCCCGATACTCGCCATCACGAGCATGATCTCGTAGTGCCGTCGACGCTCATTGAAGACACGGTCTGATAGAGAGTCAGGTACATGAAGTACCTTCGCACGGTCGTGGTCGCATATCGGGGGCAGGGTAACCGTGGCAAGCGACGCGGGTTAGCCGGATAGTCATAAGGCAGTCTTAGAGGGGTTTAGGAGGTGTGTGCCTCGGAGTTGGGTGCTGAACGCTGGCTGATTGTGAGACAGCTCCGCGAGAAGCCTGGCCCGCACAAAAAACCGCTGCGCGTGCTGGCGACTCGACCGAAGCCGCCGAGCGACTCGTCCCTCGCACGTGATCGCGTCCACTGGCCTTGCGGCTCCTTGCGGGGTACGTAAATTTGTGAGGCCTGTGTGGTTTTATTATCTAGTTAGTTCAATGTTCTGACTTTGCCTCGTTGTGTCCATGCCTGATTTCTTGTAATATTCGTTTCGGACCAGTGGAAACCCTTCAAAGCCCCTCCCCATCCTTCTCCCACAGCAGCTCCGTCCTCATCCTCTTCTCCCTCAACCATGACCAGGTCTCAGAGAGGCGATCCGCCCCCATTCGAATCTCTTCCCGACAACAGGTTCAGCCGACAAATACATCCGCTGTGGCATGATGCATATGCGCGATGTACCAAGCTGTTCTTCTGGGCAGTGGGCCGTCAGCAGCCACCCGGAACTGCATCGTATGATATGTGTTCCAGGGTGCTTGGCCACCTCATCCTGGAAGCACCAACTGACGCAGGGAGGGACTGGGTATGCAAGAAGGTGCTCAATTGCACAGACGAGCCTTCGCTGGCGCGCCTGGCCCAGAAGTACATTTTCACGTTCGTGGGGTCTTGTGCGTCATCCGCATCATTTGGGCCGCTTCGTCGGCTCTGAAAGTGGCTTCAAGTCAAGGCCTCTGCAGGACGCTCACAATCGAGCACGAGGGCATCGTCTATTTCCACTCCCTATGAGGGAGCTTCCGGTTTGGCACATGGGGACAGGCGGGCGCAGGTGCGTTGGTTCCAACGTTTTGCTCATGCTATTGACCCCACATATCGAACCAGGCACTCTTGAGAGACACATACAGGTGTGCGGTCACAGGAACATTTGACGCGGCTTCTGCGCGAGATCCGACGGTGGCCGCGGACGGTTATGCCACTTCCCCCGGCGCTCCCATCGCTACCACAGAAGCTGCACTCGTAATTCCGCCTTCGGTCGACATGCGAATCCTCGCCCGCTACGCCGGACTCGCCGGCGACGACCCCCTGTGCCCACCACACTCAGACTTCCACCGATTGGAGAATATCCTCACTCTAGACCGCGCCGCGGCGCATCGATTCAGCAGTCTGGACCTCTGGCTTGAAGCCACGGTGGGTGTGGGTTCGTTTCCAAGTAAATGCAATCACTCAGCGCTCAGCAGGGTCGCGCTGATGAATATCAAATCGTTACATGGCACCCGGACATTCTGTCCCCGTCACGCCGACGAGCCGCTGTGGCATTCACCACCACGGACCCCATCACACGACCCATCCCGTCTGCGGAGTATCTCCATCTACATGCCGCATGCGCGCGCATGGCTCACAAATCAGGCGCCGCGACATACCTTGACGTCTTGGCAAAGGACATTGCCCTGCTGGCTGTCCTCGCAGAGGACGGCTCGTCGGCTGGTGTGCTTGCTGCAGCTCTGTCGCGAATAGCGTAGTGATGGAAGGCCGTGGCACGAGGACTTCTCCTGATTGACGGGGATCGTGGTTGTATTCGTGGGCTTCGTTCTTGGATCCATACTGGTATCGTTTGTTTCGCTTACTTACCCTTTACCCTGATAATATGATGACCATCGTTACTATTTTCCAACGTGCGCGAGCAGCAGCCCGCTCCAAGACCGAAAATAGGACACGTTGAACCATCGTGTCCCGCGAGGCGGAGCGATGAAGAGGAAGAGGTATGCACGAATCGCGATGACCACGGCCGATGAGCTCATCATGAACCCGGCTAGCCTCCCACCAGGTGGAAACTTCACGCGGAAGTTCCCGTCGGTCCAATACAAGCGGTATTATGAAAACCTGCTTTCGACAGACTATTTACCGCTGACAGTTGGAGCAAGGCAGCGCTCGACGCCTCGAAAGGCTCCTGAAGGCATAGATCAAGCCGAGTCTACTGGCACGTTCTGCCCAACGCAGAATGACTCTTGCTGATCGTAAGGAGAAGGAGTTCCAGTTCCGCAAGGACTTCCTTCTTGGGGGCTCCATGACATCAGGAGTTCCCTCAAGATCACCAGGAACGATGATAAGGGATCAGTGTTACGTGAAGGCGCATGGTCGAAGACGTTGTTTGGACCCATTTCTCGCGAGCGCGTTCGTCGGATGCTCGATATTAGCGTAAGCGTAGTCACGTTCTTTGATGAAGACGTCCATACTACTTAATTCCATGGCCTATCAGAGCATGCAAGTACTCCGTCGGGAGTGACGACCAATCACCTTATTGGTTCATAACAGCCCTCTTGCATGTTCGTAACAGGGCTGAGCGCATGGACGTCATAAGGCTAGGCGGTTCATGGAGACAGCAGTGCTGCCAGGAGAAGCTGACGAGAGAGGCTTGATGCGGGCGACAAAGGACCGCGAGCAAGTGAGGAACACGCAGAGGATAAATCCATAACCAGTGACTCCTATGAGGACGCGTAAGGCTGTCCGCACCACCGTGGGCGGAGGAGGATGATCTCAGTCGTGAAGCACAATCGCACGCCGCGGGTGGCGTGCCCACTGTTACTGACTACAAGTGCAAGGTTGGGCTGCCCAGCAATCGTTCCAACACTTGACATTTATGAGGGTGTGGAAGCATACAAGTGTTACCTCACATTTGGCTTGAATGGGACGTTGAATGAATGGGCCAACCCACTGCTAACTTCGATCTCCTTCGATATTCGTGCAACGTCAGCCACTTAGCGTTTGGGAATGCGCCAACATTGTCACCGGGTTGATATACGTACAGTCGGAGACCACATGGAGCTCCAGCTGCGAGGCGCTTGAAGATACGGCGGAGCCTAAGGTAGGCGTCACCAGGAACCCACTAGGTTATGTAAGCTCCGGCCCGGCGGCCCGGTCACGTGTTTCTGCCATTTTTTGTGTTGTCTTTCGGGGAGGGGTCAATGTAACATCTGAATACACATCAAAATGAGATTCCATGAAGCTATTAAGGATGAAATGCCTCATATTATACTCTGGGGACAATGCCCAGTAGCTGTATACCATGTTGAGACCTCACAGGCTCAGATCAGGGGCAGGAGGGCCGACCGGTGTGGGAATATCCTTCCCTTCTCGTCATTAAGCGCCCGATAAGCGCCTGCCATTACCAGACAAACTCGCAACAATTTTCCGGTCAAGTCCGCTGAGAAGGTCCCATTTTGCTCGTATATAGCAGAAAATGCAAGTACTGATAAAATACTTGTTTTGCTAATAACTACTCTGATACTGAGATTTTCCAAAAAAAAATCTGTTGAGGCTGCAGTGAATGGAGCACCCTAATGCCCCAACTGATCAGATTTGTGCTAGAGTTGAGTGTGTGGAAGGTATTTGGAGGACGAGGGCAAGGCAGGCGTGCTTATATAACACTGGTGGGTTCCTGGTGACGCCTACCTTATTCGCGCCGCTAGCCTTGTGCTACCCTCAGCACTTGCCTCAGCAAGTTGGTTGGTAGGGTGCCCTTCAGGTGCGATCGATTTCTGGGGGATGAGAGCTATATACCACTTTAGATCTGCGAATTCGCGAATTATGGCCCCGACCAAGCTCTTCGAGATTCGAAATCTGCCCATTGGCACTGACCGAAAGGCACATCGTATTCAATTGGCAACGAATGAGCCGGCCCGGAGTACAAGCGCCTGAGGAGGCCCGAGGTCGGCTGTTCCGTGGACACCGACGCGAACATGAATTGCCGAGGAGACGACCACATGCAAAGCAAGGGCAAGCAGAAAGTGAGCACCTCTATGGCTCACGCCAGATCTGCAGAGATGGGGATGAAGGCAGGAACAGATTTCCTAAATTCGCTATCTGTGATTGACCGTGCAAGCAATAAGATAAGATAAGTGACCGGCACCTGTGCACTCGGCATCTTCCAGCATCATCCGCTTCCGCTCGAGCTCGAATCGACACCAGACGGTGATACATATGCCAACCTGTACGACTACAGCGCATAAGCTATTTACCTTTTACAAACCTACCGACTGTCGTTAGAGTCTCATCTTTTGGAGGCGAGCATCGAAGGTAAGTTGTACTCTCGATGACCTTGATGAACGGAGCCAATGAAAGCGTTTCAATGGGCTATTTGTGCAGCGACTGTCAGCTGCATGAGCATGTGCATGACCTTGGTATATAACGGAACGGCGAGCGCGGGAAGTATGGCCTGGAGAAGTCGATGCCCGACGTCCACATGCCATAAAGTCAGAACCCCTTGGCAGTCGTGCGCGTCTGCGTGGAGCTGTTATCAAAACGGGTTTGCCGCTGTGTCAGAGTCGAAGGCTCGCGGTCGTTTCTATGCATTTCGTAGCTGCATCCTCACATACCGTGCGCACAGAGGATGCTAGGATGCTACAAAGTACGAACTTGGCCTAGGGGTTCGTGGGTTGCGGCTTGCGTCGCCCGTGCATGGCAGGAGATGCGCGACAACATCTAAGTATTCCCGAAACGGAGAGATTATGCGCTGGTATCGGCCGAATCCGAACGACGGGTCATTTTGTTTGCGCTGGGCTCAATGTTATGCCTTTTGCCGCCGAAACCACATACAGTATATGGGCTCGGGGAATGCAGACGCGCGGAGGGCGAATCGTGGACGCGGAAGGCTCTGAGTCACGACTCGCCGAGTCGCGTTTTTTCAGTGGTATCCAGCATGTCTGTGGATGTCGCGCGCCCGGAGAGCATCGCGCTCTCCGTGCTCACCAATTTCACCCCCCGGCCGCCAACTTCCGCAGGTGACGACTCCAAAACCCCGACAGCATCGGCGCCCGCCGACGTTTCGTCGAGCGCGGCGCACTTGACATCCGCCAACGAGCATGCGCGAGAGGAGGATGCGGTCGCGCTACCCCCGATTGATGGCGGCGTCCGCGCGTGGACCTTCGTCTTTTGTTCGTTCGTCATGGAGAGCATCGTGTGGGGATTCCCGTTCAGGTGCGTTCTCCAGTCGCGTCGCGTCTTTTGAACCTGCCGCTCAGACGCGCCGCAGCTTTGGTGTCTTCCAGGAGTGGTACTTGAGCCATCCACCCTTCGAGAACGCGTCCGAGGCGTCCATCAATGCTATCGGGACTGTTACGCTTGCAATCCAGTACAGCGAGGGAATTCTGTTGCAGTTTATTGCGCAGCGCCGGCCTGAATTCCTTCGTCCTCTGATGTTTGTCGGGCTGGTGACCTGCGTTTTATCGATGCTCATCTCTAGCTTCGCAACGAAGGTGAGGACCAATAGCCATGAGTTTCATTGCATCGTGCCTGGTACTGAGCGTGTTCTTCCAAGGTCTGGCACCTTGTCTTGCTGCAAGGTGTCGTTTATGGCATGGCCGGAGGCTGTATGTATATGCCAGTCATTATCTGGGTAAGTCACATACATGCCTCCCTGTCGCAATCTCTTAGGATCTCTTTCAACCACGTCAGCTTTCGCAATGGTTTGTTGCGGTACGTCACGCCCCCGCCCGGGTAGTGCGTCCTCCTGAGCCCTCTTCAGAAACGCTCCTTCGCAGGCTCCTTTATCTTCGGCGGTTCTGGCCTTGGCGGGGCGACTTTTCCAATACTCGTCAATTTCCTCTTGCAGAGCCTGGGCTTCCGTTGGACTATCCGCATCCTCGCTTTGCTCATCGGCATTCTCGGTGGAGCCGCGACGCTCGGAGTCAAGCCCCGCCTCCCGATTTTACCTGCAGACCGGCGTGGTCCCGCGCCGCCCTTGAACTTCAAGTTCCTGGCTTCACCCGTGTTCCTCTCTGTTGTATGTCATCCGACTCATCTCTGATCTAATTGAGTTGATCTGGATCTTCATAGATGGCTACTATCTTCTTGCAAGCACTCGCCTACTTCCCCGTATCTCTGTATATCCCGGCGTACTCTGTTTCTCTAGGGTATTCGCGCCTCAATGGGACCATCGCGTTGGCCGTCTTCAACCTCGCCACAGTTGTCGGTGCGTGGTCCCAGTCCCTCGTGTCCACCATTCTCTTTCTAACGATCGCGCTGGCCAGGTCAAATTGCGTCGGGCTGGTACTGCGACGTGGGCCCATACACGCGAGTCATGATCCTATCAGGTTTGGTATCGTCCGTGCTCGCCTACGTGCTCTGGGGCTTTGCCCACAATCTGGCCCTCGTCTTCGTCTTCGTCGTGCTCTTCGGAAGTATCGTAAGCGACCCCGTACCCAATACCTGTGCATCAATGACCCGTTACGCACGCAGAGCGGTGGCTTTAGCTCGGTCTGGCCGCCAGCAGCGGCGGAGATTAACAGTGCGTTTCCATCCGCAGAACCATCCTTTCCATCTTTGCTTATCGGCACCCATAGGTGCTCAACCTTTCTCCCCATTCATGTTCTTCGCGATCGCGAGAGGCCTCGCAGCTGTATTTGGGCCGTTCATAGCTGCGTCGTTACATCCCACGCGCATCGCGGACTACACCGGGAACGAGCGCGGCCCGAAAACGGGAGGCTGGGCTGGCTACGGGTTCACCTGTGCGTCTTTCCCTGCATTTTCGTGCTATCGGGGTGGGCTGATGCTCCCCCGCCCGGCGTTAGCGATCACCATCTTTGTGGGAAGCATGATGGCCGCTGCGACGGCAGCCTCGGTGTCGACGACTGTCCTGCGTACTCGTGCCCGCAAGGCGAACGCCGCCCCCGTTGGCCAGCCCACCAACTGAAAACGTGCAGGTACGACACAACAGTCTCTGAAAGCGAGCACGAAAAGGATATTGCAACTGCCGCCCGATGTCGAGCAGTACCGAATGTCCACAGAAACAACAAGGGAGGACCAGATAGAACACATGTTATTTGTACAGAGAGCAGGTAGACCTTCCAGAAACAGACAGACATGTATCAATCCCAATTGAAGCGGTATCGGACACACTGCGGCAGACGCCCGGGACTTTGCGAGTTTGCAAGAACGCGAATCAATAGTAGCCCTGCTGGCCGCCGCCATATCCGCCCTCATAGTACCCGCCGGGCGGCGGGCCCTGCGGGGGCGGCGGCTGGTACCCGCCGTACCCACCGCCATAGCCCTGCTGCTGCTGCGGGGGCGGATAGTACTCCTGCTGGTACCCCGCGCGCTGCTCCGGGTACTCCCCATACCCAGGCGCGCCATACCCGGCAGGCGCACCGTATCCGCCCTGCGGCGGCCCGCCATACTCGTAGCCCTGCGGCGGCTGCTGCGGCGGGCCCCCGCCATACCCGTACCCGCCGCCGCCCCCACCGTAGCCTTGAACCGAGTACGGCTCGCGCCCGTCAAAGTCGTAGAACCCGCGCGGGCCGGGCGCAGACTGGACGTAGTCCCACCCGGCGCTGCCTTCGCCATAGCGCTGCTCCGCAAGGTGGTGCGCCTGTTGCTCCGCCATCTTGCGCGCGCGCCGGCGGTCGAGGTAGTCGAGGCCCTTCGTCTCGGCGAGCTTGTCGACCTCCGCCGCGGCGATCGCGGCGAGGAATTCCTGTGCGGATCGGTGGCGGGTTCAATAGGATAGACACGGAGGCGCGGGGGCAGGGCGTGGCGCACCTTCATTTTGCCGTGCGAGACGGGCTGCCCGGTTGCGCGCAGGTGCGCCTCGTATGCGTGCATCGCGGCGAAGCCGGCGGCGGCAGCGATCACTGCGCACGGGCGCGATCGTAAGGCGGGGGTAAGACGGCGGGCTCGGCGCACGGCGTACCTTCGTGGGTCAGGCTCGCCTGGTGGTGCGGCGTCTGGTACACAGCCTCGTAGCTGCGCTGCGACTCGCCCATATCGAGTGGGTTAAAGCCCTCGAACATCTCGCCGAAGAAACCCATCGCTGCGCGATCTCAGTACGGGAGGGGAGGCGGCGATGTGCGCAGTGTACGGACCTGGTGTGTTCGCGGGGTTGTTGTTATCGTTGTTGCTGTCAAGAGCAGATCCGAGGCCGCCGCCCTTTTATAGGCGTGCGTTCGAGGCACGGGGTCGTCGGTGTATCCATGGCCATGGGGCCACGTACGGCCACGGCCGTAGTCATCAGCATCAGATGCGCTGGCCGAGCTCAGACTGCGCAAGCGGCGGCTGCACCCCGCGCACGTGACATCACAACAGATCAAACCAGGTACAACACCAGGTACAACAAACACCATGCGCGTAACAAGCACTCTACAGTAGACAACCATTACCCCGCCTCCGTGACCACGACCGGCGTCGAAGGCCCAGCGATTTCACACTCACCCTGCGTCGGGGCCGGTGTCGACGCCGTCGACGGCGGTTGTGGCTTGCGCCGGCGGTAGTGCAGCACGACCTCGCCCGCCTGCCGCCAGACGTACTGCCGCACCGCAGCGAGCGTCATGTTGAGCGGCAGCACCGTGTCGTTGCACAGGATCTCCCACAGTTCCTCGGGCGCCGTGCGCGGCGGCACGGGCGCCTGCGCCTGCGCCTGTGTGTGCAGCCCCGTGTCCACGGACGGGCGTGGTGACGGGCGCGGCGACGGGCGCGGTGAGGGCCGCGGCGAGCGTGCGGCGAGCTTGTCCATCTTGTCTTGGACCTGCAGCCAGACGCGTGAGCCAAACAAACAAAGCGGGCAGGTGAGCGAGCAGAGACGCACGTGCGCGGTGAGCTTGCGGATGCGCAGGAACCGGCTCGCGGAGAGCTTTGTCTGCGCCCTGCCGATCAGCACCGTCAGCCCCCGCTGCGCGCCCAGGACACCGCCACGCACGCGTTGACCAGCTCGGGCAGCGCTTCGTCCCCGCCTGCATCGGCAGCAGCACAAACCCGACCTTGATGACGCTGACGGCCGGCGCGCGCGAGAGCAGGAGGTACTCGAGCAGCCACCCAGGCAGCGCGTCCTCGAGCGCCGCGGCGCCGCCGACCGTCGCGCGCTGGACGACCGCCCAGCCCGCCGCGCGCTCCTCGGCGACGAGCAGCGGCACGTCCGCCGCGAGCGCGAGCGTCGGGCCGTCCGCGGCCGTCGGTGGGGTGAGCGCGCCGCCGGTGTTCGCGAGGAGCACCTGCACTGCCGTGCGCGGTTTCTCGGGCTGCGGGTGGAGTGAGCGCGCACGCGCGGAAGGGGCATGGGGCGCACCGGAGAGCCGGAAGCTACCGTGCCAGGCGCGCGCGCAGTGCCCGCGGGCACAGGCGCAGCGCCAGAGAGTACGGGCGAGGGCGCAAGGGCAGGCGTCCCGGGCACGCCCTCGCCCGGCGCGCGCTTCGACGCGCGCCCGAGCCCACGCAGCTTGCCCATAAGCCCGCCACCAGGTGTGCTCGGCACCACGCCGCCCACGCCCGCACCGTTTGCGCTGCCCACGCCCACACCCGCGGCCGCGGTCGGACTCCCGGGCCCGCCCCACCCCGAAAAGTCGTCGGGCGTCGTCGGGCCCGGCGCTTGCCCGCTCGACACGGACGGCCTGCGCCCGCGCAGCGAAAAGTAGTCTTGGCCGTGCCCTGGGACGGCAGTGGCGCCCTGCCCCGGTGCAGCGACGGGCTCCGTCGCTGCGCGCCCGTGGGCCTGCGGCTGCGGCGTCGGCTCTCCGCTACCCAGCACCGCAGGGGAGCCCGCGATCGGCGGGAGCGGCGGCACGGGCGGCGGCGCGGCGGTGGCGGAGGCGGCGTCGTACGCGGGGCGTGCGGCGAGCATGCCCGCCGCGCTGACGACGCTGCCGCCCGCGGCGGTCGTCGCGTCGAGCGGAGGCGCAGCGGGGAAGTGCGCGAGCGTCTGGAGCGCCGGGTGCTGGCGCCGCCGGCGCTGCATCTCGAGGATGAATGTGTAGAAGAGGTTGCGGAGGACCCATCTGCCGAGGTTTACTGCGGCGCGGGCGTCAGCGCGCGCGCAGCGAGGGTCAGGGGCGGAGCGCACCGCGCACGTCCGCGTCCGCGCCGGGGCAGCCGGCCTCGTCTGCGTAGAGCTCCGCGTCGAACGCGCGCTCGTCGAGGTGCACGGTCAGCACGCCCGTTGCGGTGTCGACGGCTGCCCAGGGCACCACGACAGCCTCGCCGTCGACGCGCGCGCGCACCGCCTCGAGCGCGTCGCGCGGGCGGCGCTTCCAACCCTCATCCTCGTCATCTTCATCATCCTGCGGAAACTCAGCAAGCGGCCGGGAGCGGGAGCGGAGGGGCGCACGCACATCACTCCCGTGCTCGCGTAGCGCGGCGCGCACGTCCTCTGGCGCAAAGCGCCCCACGCACGTCGCGCGCACAATGTCCCACACCGCGACGGCGCCGGCCGTGTCGGCCGTGAGCGCATGCATGCGGTTTGCAAGCAGCGCGGCACGTACGAGCCCCGGAGCACCGCGCAGCACGCTGTCCGGCGCACGCGCGAGCGGCACGGCGCCCGCGAGCACCTCGCGCGCCTCGAACGCGGCGCGGCGGCGCCCACCGGCGGTGCGGGGGAGGTGCGAGCGCTCACTCGCGGCGGGCGACGCGGGGCGGTGCGCGCGCAGCGACATGAGCGACGCGGCCGAGTAGAGCGTCGCGACGTCGCCGTCGCCGTCGCCCTGGTAGCGCGGGCGGTACACGGGCGAGAAGGGCGTGAACGGGTCGTGGAGCGGCGACGCGAGGTGCACCAGGCTCTCGTACGGCAGGCCCCACCACGTCGTGTCGCCCTCGCCATCGTCGTGCGTGTCGAGCGGGGGTGGCGAGGCCGCGCTCATTGAGGCCGCGTGCCGCGGTGGGCGCGCGGGCGGGGCCGGAGGCGGGGATGGTGGGAGGTCGAGCGTGGTGGCGCGCGGGCGCGTGTCGGCGCTGCGGGACGCGCGGATGCGCGAGCCGGAGGGCGCGGGCTCGACGAGCGTGTTGGGGCGCAGCGCGCGGCGTGGGGGCGCGCGCCAGCGATGCAGGCTAGAGCTGCCGCTCGCGGCCCAGACGAGGGTGTCGTCGAGCACGGCGAGCTTGGTGACGCCCTCGGCGGGCGGGGCGACTTCTTGGCAGACGAGCACGCACTCGGCGTCGGACATGTCTGTGCAGCCCTCGACATCTACTTTGGCGACAAAGCCAGACTTGTCTCCTGAATAGAACGTCTCGAGGGAGGGATGCGAAGAGTGGAGGGCCCAGACCGAGTCGGTGTGGTGGGTAAAAGTGTGCAGGCAGCGCTGCGAAGCGAGAGACCAGAGCTTGATAGATGCTGCACTGGTGTGAGTATGCGGGACCCTCGATCGTGCGAGACGTACGTACCATCAGCAGATGCGGTAAGTAGCTGCGGGCGCGTGTAAGAGCAATCACATGTGATAATCCGGGCACGCACATATCTCGAATCCTCGGACACCAAGATGGCGCGGATGTTGTCAGTGTGCCCGACGAGCTTCCCGACGCGCTTGCCCGCGCGGGGGTCCCACATGCGAATAACGCGCTCCGGGCCGCCCGACACGACAGTGTGACCCTGAGGATCGACGGCGAGAGCATAGATGGAGGACTTGGCACTAGTCGAGTCGGGCGGCGCGAGGGTGACGATAGGCTGCGCTTGCGCGGGTGCGGCGCGGGTGAGGTCCCAGAGCTTGACGGTGCGGTCGAGCGATCCGGACGCAACCCAGCCCTGCTCGCGACTGGCAGGGCGCGGACACGCGTCAGTCAGATCACCAGACACGTGCGACGCGAGATAAGGGACGGGTACCTGTGGGCGAGGCAGCGGACATAATCGGTGTGGGTGCCGACGGTGACGGGGTCAGAGGCGGGGGATGCATGTGGGTTCCAGGCCTTGACGGTGCCGTCCGAAGAGGCAGAGACGACTGGGCGGACGCGTTAGGACCAAACGGGTGTGCATATAGATAAGCACGCACGGGTCTGGTTGCCGTTGCAGAGGAGAATGTCGTTGACCCAGTCCGAGTGGATCTGCACGGCCTGACGGAAGGACGAGGGCTGTGCGGTGTGAGTGAGCGCGCGCGCGAGGAAGAGGAGGGGTCGGAGCGGGACGGACCTGGCCTGGACGGAACGCGTCGACGTCGACCTCCCAATGCTGCTCAACAGGGACGGTACTGTTGGCGGCGCTGCTTCGCCTGCGCCGCCTGCCGCTGCCCTTGACTGTGCCGAGAATGTCGCCGTCGCTGCGGAAGTCCTCGTCCTCTTCAAGGGGATCGTCGCAGACGTCGTCGCTCCAGCCAGTGAGGAGCTCCCAGCGTGCGCTGGAGCGGAGGCCGGAATGGGAGCGCCCTGGGCGGGGTGCCATGGGAACGTGGAGGTCCCAGGAGAGGACGAGACCATCGCGGCCAGCAGTGTAGAGGATGCCCTCGGGAGTGGGGCGGGTGATGAGCTGGGTGGTGGCGTCGAGGGCGAGAGCGGCGATGCCGAGACGGTGGCGTGGGTGAACTGGCTGAGGAGAGGGTTTGTGAAAGGGAGAAGAGCGGATTGGATGGTCGTCTTGAGAGGGGATGAGGATGGGATTGACCGAGCCGTGTCTGTCTGCGCCGAGAGGCGGGAGCTTCAAGCGGGGGACTGGGTCTGTTGGCTGAGGAAGAGGGACGACGTAAGAGACGCGTGTTCTGGGCGGAGCAGGCGCCATCTTCCGCCGCTCCTTGGCTAGCGAGCAGCGATCCTTTAGAGCGTGGCCAGTCCCAGTCAACTTGGCAGCAGTGCCAGTGCCACTGGTGACTGCAGTGCCGGACAACTCGGGCCGAGTCGGGACATGGCCTCTTCCTCTGCGACCGCGTCCCGACCTCGCCCGCCCGTCGTCCAACCCGCCTCGGGCAACTCGATTGTCATCAACCCGTCTCAGAGACTCAACCCCATCGTAGACTGCATCAGAAATGTCCCAAAGGAATTCGGTGACATCCTCCCGGACTACCAGGTCGGCAGAACAACCGGCGTCCTCTTCCTCAGGTCTGTCTGTTCTCCTACTACTCTCTTCCTGCCAATCGCTAGACATCCCGCTCCAGTCTTCGGTACCACCGCCTCCACCCAGAGTACATCCACCAGCGCATAGACCGCCTCGGCCAGTCCTACAACCTCCGCATCCTCCTCCTCATGTGCGACATCGTGCGTCCCCGCACACTACCTCCGTCCACTCATTCTCACTCCCTCTTTCCCCACAGTCCGAGCACCAGGAGCCCATCCGCGAGCTCACAAAGGTCTGCCTCATCAACAACATCACCGTCATCGTCGCCTGGTCGTGCGCTCCTCCCTCTGACCCCGCACTCGCCCACTCACTCCCGTAACGCAGAGCAGACGAGGCAGGCCAGTACCTCGCCCTCTACAAGCAATCTGAGCACCGCCCGCCCACTCTAATCCGCGAGCGCATCGACAAGACGCCTGCCGCCCTCCTCCGCGCCGCCCTCACCAGCGTCCCCCGCGTCAACAAGACAGACGTCGAGACCCTCCGCACCTCCTTTGGCGTCCGTCTCCCCGTCTCTCCTCTGCCTGTTCCTTGCTGACGCCACCGCACCGCGCGCAGAGCTTGGCCAAAATCGCGCAGGCGGACGCCGCACAGCTCTTGCGCCTCCCCGGCTTCGGCCCCAAGAAGGTCACGCGCCTCAAAGACGCGTTCGAGCGTCCGTTCCGCACCGGCACCACCAGCGCCCTCGACGAGCCGCCCGCCCCTGCCCCCACCACCAGTGCGAGCAAGGGCAAGAGCAAGGAGAAGGCCACGCCCACGCCGCGCCCGCCTAGCCCTGTGTGGGACATCGAGCTCGACCTCAACTCGCCCTCGCCTCCGCGCGCGCCGGACGCGGACGACGACATCGAGATCGTGGAGGAGGACATGGGCGCGAGTGCGGGCTCGACAAAGCGCGCGCGCGTGGCGAGCCCCGAGTGGGACATCGAGCGCGGCGGCGGGCTCCCTGACGACGACGTGGACGCGGACGAGGACGAGGACATGGACCTCGCGCCCGCACTACGCGCTAAGCGGCGCAGAGCGCATACGTGAGCGCGTTGGTCCGATGGCTTGACCGTGATTCGTCCGTCTCGGGCGTAGTATCGCTGTGCGGAAGCCTGCGGCTGCTGCCGGGTCCGTGGCTGGCGAGGCTCAGGCGTACCTACCTTGCCTTGGGAGTCAAGTACACGTCTCGTCGCTCTATGGATTCTAGTTGTCCGTCCACTATCGCGCCAGCTGCTATCTGTATTAATGACCCCGATCAGCGTACATGGGTGTCGCACGCGCAAGAAAGCCGGCGGGTGCTAGCATCGGCACAGCCACTCAGATGAAGGCGCGAATAGGGGCGGAAAGGGGTGAGCTCTCTTGCGCGTGGTCCTCCATGTCACCCCTGCACGCATTTCCGCTTCCCCTCCCAACGGGAGGTCCACCGACCGGATACGGCTGGGAACAACGCTCTGTGTCGCAATCATCGACAACTACCGCGTTCGACGCCGGAATAGACCGACGAGATAGGTTCCTTGGAAAGAATCGCTGCATCATCTGTGGGATGTCCCGCAGGTACCTACAGCGTTGCCACATCGTACCACAGTCCGAGACGGACACTGCGCAGGAAAGACAGTTCCTCATTCACCTGAACCTCATCTGCGACCTAGTGGGACGACCTCTGGGCCTGTGGTTGGATCCCTCCCGGGCAGGCGAAGCACTATGCACATCATGAACCCCGTAACGGCTTGCTAATGTGCGTGCAACACCATGCAGGGTTTGATGCCTACATGTTCTTTATACGCTTCGTTCCCGCTGTGAGTGTGCTACATCTCTGCATAGAAAAGGTGCTCATCGGAAGCAGACACGCAAGTTCATATTTATAAACTACTCTGGTGTGGCCGATGAGCGGTTGCCCTCGACAGCAGGGATCGCCACGCGCCATTTCCCGCCCTGTTCATCATCCACGGGATGCGCGTCCGTGGATTCTATCCCTTCCGACCCATCGCTCCTGCGGTCGACGACGACCCGCCGTGGCAAGACTGGATTCTGTCGGACGGCGTGGCTGACGCCTCGGGTGCGCTCATCCGCGAGCATCTGGAGGACTCCAACCCCGGCAGCGTCGCTTCTGCTAGTGCTGCTGACATACAACTACCGCAGGTCCAGCCGCAGACAGATGCAGACGGCGGGTTGGGGGATGGGAAGATGGCTCTCGCGTTGAACCAAGATGTGATTGCCGATATCCTCGCGGCGACGCGCGCCATGCCGTCGTGGAAGGCCTGTGTGATGGAGGGCACGAGCCGGAGTGGGACCGCGGAAGAGAACAGGCAGAAGTATGCGTCTATGTTCGGTTTGCAGGAGGAGACGTGAGTTCTGTCTAGCTCACCCGTACGCACGCGCGTGAAGTTGCACATGGCTGCAGTCGAGTCTTGCATCGGCTTGTAATCACACACAAGAACAGTTTTGTATGTAATACTATATGGTCTACGCGCGTGGAGCCACATACAGATTGTCTCGGGCGTCACACATAACTAGTTCTGTTGCATCTAGTCTCATCATCAACGTGGGTGACCAATGCCGGATCACATGCATACGCTCTGTGGTGTCGTCGGCCAATGAATGTTTCGAGCGGGGCGCCACGGATACCGACGTGAAACGTGCGTGATGATACGTGACAACGGAGGATAAAGACTCCTCATGTCCTCCTCATCGACTCGAGATTAGGGTCCCCACCAACTTGCCCACCAGCTCCAGAGTGACGCAGAGGATTTCTCTGGATGTTGTAACCTGCAGCCACCAGTTTGTTCTTCAGCTCTGATAAGAGGCGGGGGGTTTCTTCATCAACAGAACCTTCTTCGTCGTCACCATCTTCAGCCAGCGGCGCACTCAACCTTTTTCTCGAGATTGGTTAAAACAGTGATCAGTCGCGTGGCTGCATCAGTAGTAGATACGGATATAGCTTCGGGTTGGGCCATAGTGAGTGAATTAGAGCTCGAGGTAAGGGAAATGAAAGCAGGATGTGTTCGCAGCAGGAGAACAGGAGCCACTCGACAAGAGTTGCCTGCGGTGCCCAATGTCACGGTTGTCAGCTGTTTCGTCGCGCGAGTTGCGCGTGCGGCGGCGAGGCCGTGGCGCCGAAACTTGGCCGGTGACCGGCGACCCGCCGATTGCTGCCGATTGGACCTGGACTTCTCCATCTTATCATCGATGTCGATGACACTGGCGGCGGGATCGCATACATCCGCTCCATGATGTCGTTTGCCGAGGAGCGTCTCGAGCGGGACGCCGCTGGACACGACGACGACGACGATCCTGCGGAGGCCAGCGGCGGTGCCAGTGAGCTCTCAGGCGAAGGCACGTACACTTCCTGCAACATCTGCCGTACCACCTCTCACTCTCGGAGAACCTGCAGGACAGGCCTCGCAAGGCCAGTACGGCAACATCGACGCACTCCCGGACGACATCCTCCTCGCCATCTTTGACTGCGTCCGGCATGCCAGTTACTCCTCCGCTTCACCCAACACCCGCCACTCCTGGGGATGGCAGACCCTCGCCCTCGTCTCCCGCCGGTGGCGCGCCGCCGTCCTCGCCGCCCCGCACCATCTCGGCCTCGCCGTCTTCTGCACCCACGACCGCCCCGTGCGCGACATGGTGCGCTGGTGGCCTTCCTTCCCCGTGCACATCGCCTATGGCGGACCCCTCAGCTCCGACGATATTGTCAGTATCTCCGCCGCGCTTCATCACCCTGCGCGCGTCGCCTCGATTCAGCTCGGCGTGACGCATGCCCTGCTGCCTGCGCTCGCGCCGCTGCTCGCCGCCGCGCCATTCCCCGCGCTCGCAGCACTCGAGCTGGACGCGCCGCCCCGCGAGACGCTGCTCGCGCCGCCAGTGCTCGCTCTCGAGCCCACACCCGCTCTGCGCACGCTCGACCTCTGCGGCGTTGCGCTTGTCGCCCTCCCGCGCCTGCTTACGAGCGCGCCGGACCTCACCACGCTCACGCTCGAGGATATCCCGAGTGTCGCGCTCGTGCTTGCGCCCGACGCGCTCGCCGCGTGCCTCGCCGCCACGCCGGCACTCGCGCGCCTCGCACTGCACTTCCCACCCAACGACGCTGCCGCGCACCTGCGCAGCACAGCACCGCCGCCTCCACAGCGCATCGCGCTTCCCGCGCTGCGGCGCATGTCCTTCCGCGGTGCCGCGGCGTACGCCGAGGACTTGTTTGCGCGCCTCGCGCCGCCGCAGCTCGCGCGCTGTGCCGTGCGCCTGCGCAACCAGCTCGCGCTGGACGTACCGCAACTCGCGTGCTTCGTCACGCAGCACACCGCGCTCGGCCCGCTTGTCGACTCAGCGGCACTCTGTCTCCTACCGGATCGTGTCACGCTGCAGCTGTCCGCGTCGGACGAAGCGCACACGTTGCAGCAGCCGGGGGACGAGGACGAGACGGAGACAGTGCCGCGTGGTCTGCGCGTCAGCGTCACGTGCCGCCCGCTCGACTGGCAGGTCTCCGTCGCCGCCCAGCTCTGTACGCAGCTCGCCGCGCGCGTCCCTCACGCAAACTTCCTACTGGCGTCTTCGCAGAGCCCGCGCGAGGACGTCGAGCAGCAGGGTTGGGAGGAGCTTCTCCGTGCGTTCACAGGCGCTGAAACCTTCGCGCTGAACGATGAGGCGCTGGGGGCGCTCTCCGAAGTGCTGCAGAGTGCCCAGGCGCTGAATCCTGCCCGCTCGGGGGTCTTACCCGCACTGCGAAAACTGGAGTATCTGGCGTTGCAGAGCCGCAGATCGCTATCAGGGTTCGATATGGGACTGGAGGCGTTCATTGCTGCCCGGGGACTCTCTACCCCGATCGAGGCTATCCTGCCCATCTTGAAGTGAGTGCCCAAATAGGTGTTGCACTCGTGCTAGTGCGCTGGCATAACGGTGGTCTGGTGAACGCTCTGCCCGTATGCCAGACTCGGATGATGGCGTCTCTCGCCATGTGAGCCTCACGTGCGATCACCGTCGAACGAGCTATGATGGCGGAATTAGGTACCACTCCCTTGTTATATAGATATAAAGTAATTTCATCAAGATTGCATGCATGTTTTGGCGTCAACGCAATCGTGAGGTACTCCGGAATCCCCGAACAAAGTGGGCTGCACTGCATTTGCCCGCTCCCCAGCCAACGGGCCCGCCGTCACCCATCATCATGGCACGTTGGCATGTCTCTGCCCGCAAGAAACACAACAACGCTACTGCTACCAGTATCTTATGGTCCTTGATCCATGTGTAAGGAATGCATACATACACGGTGCATCCGCTCATCAGAAGAACGTCTGAGCCGCGCCAACCCCAGCGAAAACCACAAACACTCAAACAATTAAGAAAAGTGTCCTTCTTCCCCCACCACCACTAGGTCTACCACCGCAGACTTGTCGTGTACATGTGCCACGTATACGGCGGCGGCATCGCCTCCCGCTCGCGGTCCCTCTCGCGTTCCTTCTCTGACCGCACCCTCTTGTTGCCGGTACGCACCACACCCTTCCCCCTATGCGCCGCCTCCGACGGCGGCGGCGTCGGCGGCGTCGGCGGAAGGGGCGACTGCGGCGGCGCGGTGCGCGGAGGCACCTGCGTCGACGGCGGGCGCCGGTTCGGGGCGATCCTGAGCGCCGGCGGCGGCATCAGCACTGGCGGCGTCAGGGTGCCCAACATCAGGGGTACAGATACAGCCTGCATTGGCAGGGGCGGCAGCGGGCGCACCCGCCCGCGCGGCACGACCCTGGAGCCGTTTTCCGGCAGCAGATATGTCGCGGATGTCGGCGTTGGTGGGAGCGTTGGCGCGGGCGTGGGTGGGGGTGGCGCCGGTGCGGGGGCACGCCGCGGCGCAAGCATGTCGTCTGCATTAAAGCCTGAAGGAGTGTGTGGCAACACGGGGTCCGCACGGCTCCCGCTGCTGGTGGTGCTACTGCTGCGGCCAGACCGGAGGCTGGGCAAGCTGAAGCGAATCCGCATCCCCCGCGCGGGGGCAGATGTGCGTGGGGGCGTACGACGCGGCGGCGGTGCAGGTGTAGATGCAGGTGTCCGTGAGGAACTAGGTGTTGCTGTGGGTGTCGGCGAGCCTAATAGGAACGGATGTGCCTTGCGCTCGTGCCGCTGTTCGGAATGCCGCCGTTTACGCTGGCGCCATAACGCCCCCAGCGCTACAACAAGACAGACCGCTAGGATCACAGCAACTGCAATGGCTGCACCAAGGACAGAGCTCGGTGTACTGCAGGAGGCGACGTAGGGGTGAGTTTCCTGAAATATGCGCTACTAGGAGGTTAGGATCACGCACGAGTGTGATGAGGAATCCGTCTTTTCTGCCCGTGTGACTCCTGCTCGTGCCTTGAGTTTTGCAGATTCATGAGGCAGAGGGCAAGGCGCCATGCTCGTTAAGCAGTAAGTGCGCTATGGTGAAGAGGGTGCGGGAGTGGACGCCAGGGCCGCGGAGGCGGGTAGCAGAAGGAAAGCGGTGGGGCAAGTGACTCGTGCGGTAGTGGTGGTAAACAGGGAAGAAGCGTCTCGACATAAAATGGCAAAGGACCGGGGCGGGTTTTGACCAGAACATGATTGCACCAGCGGCGTGAGATGGATCATCACCGGGGATGCGTATCGGTACGGGACAACAAGCGTATACGCACGTAGCGCATCACTCCTGCTCCGATGCCGGGCGATGGTTCTGGTTCCGAGTTTGCGGGTTTCAATGACGAGCCTACTTTGTGCTGGAGGAAGCAGTGCTCCTGCGCTGGGGGTCGGGCGGGAGGAGGTACGGGGGCACTGCTGGCCACGCGCCGCGAGCACAGAACGGGACACGGTTTTCCCTCGAGAGAAGCCCGCCACACTGCCCTTTTGATAGAAGATCAACATCATCCATCAACGCAGTAGATGTAGCAAGTGCGAAACCCTTCATCAGACTGTCCGGCCCTCTGGATGCGGACACGAGCGGGAGACAGAACCGACTCCTTACCATGTGGATCGCTGTCACCAAAACCAAGACAGAGGCTGTCGGGGGAGTTGTCAAAGACCATATGTTGTCTGGCTGTGCCGCGCCGCCAGGAATTGGAGAGTCGCATCCCACGCTCTTTGATTCCAACGCGAGCGACTCCGCGATTCGCTCCACGTGATCCTGACATCCGGAACACTGCTGGCACATATGTTTCAGAGCGATAAGAGAGTTTCCAGGCAAGCGTAGTCTCCAAGGCGCCGAGATATGAACGGTTGCTTCCCTTGCGCAATATACATAGACGGTCTTCCTAAGGGGTCGAGGTAACGGAGTCGGATCAAGGATAAGAGAAACTTCGTATGAACACGTGCTCCAGCCACCGACGCCTCCACGCTCGCGTAAGTAGCGCCTCGCGTAAGTACTATCACATAACACATAACTAGTAATTGATGAGTCAGGATCAAGTTTCCCCGACACATCAGCGTTTCAGCTAGTGAGTATTTTGCTAGCTACTGTTGCGCTTTGGCCACGAGAGCCTAACACTCCTCATCATGGAGCGGAGAGCTGCTCGCACTCCGGTACACGATGAGGTTTGTTGTACCTCGTACGCCTTCGCAAGCAGGGATTCGAGTCGCTTTCCCCGCGATAATTTTTTGAGCGCCCTATCCTTCATGCAAACAGGCTATGGGCTCACCTTCACGCGCGCATCGGTGGGAGGATGTGTACTTAAGAAAGCCGCTGGTGCTCTTGGTCCATTGTACGACTCGTCGAGACGCTTGCGGAGTCTAGAGGCTCCGGTGAGTGATGACACACCATGCCATAAGGACCCAAAAAAACGCACTTTGGGACTGCCGCAGGGTCGAAGCATGCTTTGGCGCACAGCATCAGGCCGATTTCATCAGCTGCAGCAGATGTAGGTTGAAGATAAGATAGGGTCGAAGCTTGACTGCAGTAAATCAAGACATACCTTCGTACTCTCGCTCACGCGAATAGTACCATCTCGTCAACCAGCCGCCAGTGAAACGCACAAGGCCAAAGGGGATATTGAAACTATCCCAAGCTAAGCTTGTGCCCGCGAACAACATGGTCAACGAGTGCTCTTCTGCATGGTGACGCGCAACTGTTGCAGAATATTGAGCAGACGGACAGCCCGCGCATGGCAAATACAGGTACCGATATGGGCAAATTCTTCACACAGTTGGGTCAGATGTGCAGTCGCCGAATAGCGCTGTATGCTACTGAATAGACACACCGTGAGAAAGCGCTGCAGCGAGGCTGTCGTCATCTATTGCCACCGAGAGAATACCCGTGAAGGCTATAATTGTGCCTATTGTATATCAGCGCACAGTCAGAGTCTAGAGATTCCCCGGTTGAGGTGCACACCTGGCAGAGCCTTGACGCCAATTGTCTCGTCATCATCCACTACAAGCAAGCTCCATTCCACTCCTCTCTCCCCAAATTCCGGACTACGCCCGACAGTGCCTCTATCCCACATGCCGCCCCCGCCACTCGGTGCAACATTTCCGGGTGCACGCGGGAACGTGGTGAGCGTTCCGAGGTTGTTTTTTTCGAGGACGTGCGATGCGATGCGATGCACGCGCTTCGCGTGTTGATGAGATGGATGTAGGATCGCACCTTTGTGCACCTTCAGGGCCGTAGCGTACGCTACTTCACAAAACCTTCTCTCGTGCTCTGGGTTGATGTCTATGAAGCGCCGGCGGCCCGTCTCCGGGACGTGCTCGACGCTATACTCCAGACAGCAGTGAGCATGCGCGAGCACGGAGGGAGAAACGAAAAGGCATTACGCACTGCGTCAAGACGTACGGCGCCAGCACTGCCATCGCACCCGCGAAGGCTTTCATCTTGAGGCTTATACGGCTTTTTCTGGAGCGCCGCTTAGGAGCCTCGGGTACATCGCCTTCGACTGCCGAACTTTTGACTCTTCGAGGGGCGCGCGGCGCGCAGGTCGACTTAAACCGATAGTGTGGCGGCCGCTCACAGGACATGCTGTACTTGGAAAGTGAAGGTCGTGTAGCAATTGCGTATCTGCGAAGAGAAGGGGCTGGAAGTGTGCGGAGGACTTGTCTTGTGAACGCGCTAGACATCGCAGTCATCCAGATGTCTGCGAGGTTTGGACGTGGTATCAGTGTCTTCGAGGAAAGCACAAGGGTCTCTCAGACGTGGCTCTGAGCGGATGAAGCCTGGAATTGGTAGGGCCAACTGGCGTGAAGACCACAGTCATATCAGTGCTAGCCTCAACAGGGCCTCGTGGTAGTTCCACGTTCATGTAACGGGTACAATGGGACGCGCGTCGCAGCGGCCATGATTGTAGCGCGGCGCAATGTGCACCATCCCGCTATTCACGTTCTTAAGGCCTTGTTTATCGATGGCCTCGCGGGCAGAAATTAAGCGCCTCCAGCTCGTGATGCGTGACAGAAGGATGCAGAGTGATGTGCGTCACAAGAATCCAGAGAACCCAACGGGAGCACCCGCTGCTGAGGTCTTCTGCGATGGACATAGCCAAATGACACTCGGAGAAGGTGTTGTATGACCACCGGGGATAAGGGACGAACGCGCGTGTCTGCTTGGAGTGAGCTGTGATAATCTGTGAAATAGAGGTATGCACGTCTCTGACAGAACTGGATTCGCCGTACGTGCCTATAGTCCCAGGCCCATCTACGAGTCCCACGACGATCGCGCGCGCTGCTCGAGCCCCACAGCCTCACCGAAAGCGCCCAAGAAGTCCGCCGTCCCGCCGCATGCTGATGCCTGCAGGGCAAATGCATCCGGCAGCAGGCCCTGGAGGCGCTGGTGCCCATCATATGAGCACCGCGTACACAGCCAGATAAGCCATCGAGGCGGTGGGCTCACCTTGACTCGTGCCTCGGAGAGCGGATGTGTACGCAGGAAGGTAGGGGTCCAGCCTCCAGCGCCCTTCTCAAGCGCGCCGAGGCGCGTGAACATCCTACATGTGACAGTATGAGCAGTAGCGTAGCTGAAAAGGGAAAACAGCACGGACTCGGGAGCGGCAGTCGGGTCGAAGCACGCCTTGGCAGAGAGTCGCAGGCCGATCTGGTCAGCTACAAACGAAGGACATCAGGGTGTGCTTGTACGCCGCGGGAGCGAAGGACAGACCCTCATACTCTTGCTTGCGCGAGTGTGGAAGTTGTAGGAGCAGTGTGGCCAGGAGGTCGCCCATGCCACTGAAACCGACAACTTCGGCAAGATAGGCAGCGAAGATGAGTAACTTCATGTAAGAATAGCTCTCTGCGCTATGACGCGCGACTTCGAAAGCGTGAGCGGGGTGGGCGAAATATGCAACGAGGTTGTACGAGGAACGTACCGACATGGCCGACCTCTAAAAGTGCAGTAAGAACGAGTTGGGGTTGTGCAGAGCGTGACAGACGTACCGTGGCTGAGTATCGCGGCAAGACCTTGCTCATCCTTTGCCACGGGAAGGATTCCCGTGAAGACGACGATCGTACCTTTGTCACATCAGCTGTGCAGAGACAGCGAACGGCGTGCACTAGCGCACCTGGAGCTGCCATGGCATTGACGGTGTTCTTGTCGTTCACGACGAGTAGATTCCACTCCTTCTGGCCCGTTCCAGGCGAGGCGCCGTGTCCAGCTGCATCCGGGTCCCATAAATCAGGAGCATTCTCCTGCCCACCATCCCCGCCAAACCCAGACGAGGACTGATGTGCCACTTCTCGGGAGGGCACTGGTGGTCGCGGCGAGCCTCTGAGGGTACCAAGGTTGTTTGCCTCGAGGATACGCGAAACAATGCGGTGCACGTGTTGTGTGACGATGTGCGACGGCGGCAGGATCTTCCCGCGATACTCCTCAGAAAGCGAGGTATATGAAGACTCCCAGAGCTAGCAAGCATATTTAACAGGAAGAGTACATGGGATGGACGGGAGGAACGCACGGCAGCTTCGTATTCTACGCTAACGTCCATGAAGCGCCAGCGGCCGGTCTCTGGGACTTGTTCGATGCTTGCGGACGGGATTAGGGCACAAAGAAGAATAAGGGCAACTATAGGGGACGCACTGCGCAATAAAGTATGCAATCCCCAGACCTGCCACAGTGACCACCAAAACGTTTGTTTGAGATCTCGATACTGACTTGATCTGATTTTGAGGACCATCATCGAAACGCGAGTACTGTGCCCGACGCGGGGCAGAGGTTGACAGGTTACGACGCTGCAGATAACGTAGAGTGGTGTTTGTTTGATAATCAGAACAGGTCTTGCGTTCTATGTGTTGCAAAATCCTGGCGGGTCGACATCGGGGAAACTGGATGGAGGTGGGGAATGGCCGAAGAGTTCGTCGCGCGAGAGCAGCAAGCATTGACGCCACGCAGGCGGTTCAATCCTGTTCAATCGGAAGACTGAAAGTACAATGAGAAAACGGAACGAAAACTCGGAATGAAGGCTATGACAAGCCGGCGTAGTGGCGATTGCAGGGATACGTACGTAGTCTATTCAGAACAGCTGTTGCACCGCTCGCGCGCGAGCAGCTGAGCCTTGAGGCCGGCGATGACGAAACCGGCAACCGCGCGAGTCGGCGGCCCGATCCGCGCTTGCAACGCGCCGACTCGCCACAACGCGGACGCGGCCTGGGGATCGATGCCCTCGGAAACTGAAGTTGTCGACCTCTGACCCGCGCCTTGCGGAAACAGCGTCATGCGGCCGCACCATCATCATCGAGAACTGCAGAAGCCGCGCGGGCCGACGACAACCGGAAGCAACAGCCGACCCCGTGCTAGCGTCGCTGCTAGCAGCTGCTAGCCTGCGTATCGCTGTCACCAGCTGTCACCGCATGTCAGTGGAGCGGCGTCTCGCGCCGCGCAACTCAATGCACACGTACCCAAAAGATGCTCGCTTTTACAAGTACCCGAACAAGGGCACAGCGAGTGGCGTTCTCGCTCAAATTCTGCAGGAGTCTCACAAAACCCCAACTCTCCTAGCCGTCCGAGCAACGCGCTGGATCAGGTGCACCCCGAAGTCTCCGCGACTTGTCACGATTCTGAATGAAGAAGAATTCTGAATGGGTCACGACACGTGTTGGGTCAGTCAATGACCACGCGATCGACATCCCCGGAAGCTCAGGACAGCGCTGACGCCGCGCGGCCGAGCTTAAAACCCGACCAACGGATAGAGAAGGCGTCCTTTCCCTCTGCACCGAGTCCAACAAGGCCGGCGAGCTGCACACCCGCGAAAGATGCTCCTGCCATCTCTGATTCCAGTACTCGTGCACGCGGCGCTCGCGCGCGCTGCGACGCATGCTGAGCGTGCGCCGTCTGGAAGTAAAGGTGAGCGTTCGGTGACCTCCGCGCTCTCAGGGAGTTCAACGCTTGTTGGCAGCGGTGATTGCGCAAATGTTCGAGTGGAACTGGGACAGCATTGCAGCAGAATGCACGTCTTTCCTCGGCCCGGCTGGGTATGGATTCGTCCAAGGTGAGCATCAAGCTTCGCCTATGCGCGTAAAACGCACGCCAATCATATACACAAGCGAGCCCTGCACAAGAGCACGTTCAGGGCTCTCAATGGTGGACGGACTATCAGCCCGTTTCATACATACTCACCTCCAAGCGCGGAAACCGATCGCAGTACCAAAATATGATTAACACTTGCCATGCAGCTGGCGTCAAGGTCATAGCTGGTTCGTCCAAGCTGTTGCAGGATACCCTGTCAGTGGGACTCAGCCTCACCCGATTGCAGATAGTATCTGGAATCACATGTCCGGCGAGGATTCTGGTACGGGCGTAGCAGGGAGCAGTTTGTACTGTTTCTATTCCAGGCCTTCTTCTTCTCAACAATCTATCTCAAGGTTTCACACATTACAATTACCCTGGCATTTACCAGAACTCGAGTTTCCATCATTGTGGTCTCGAGTCAGGCGACGACATTGTCAACTGGGATGACGAAACCGAAGTGTGGACATGCGAGCTTGACAACCTGGCAGAGTGAGTACGCCTGAGTTGAAGCAGCTCGGCACAGAGCGCTCATTATCTTCAGCTTGGCCACGGACACGGATGCTGTTCGGCAACAGCTCGCCGCGTACGCAAACGACTTGATTAGTCTAGGGGTAGATGGATTCCGCCTTGATGCTGCAAAGAGTGCGTGCGTGCACTAGCTTCGTTCTAGATGGATCTATTCACCTTTCACCCCCAGATATCAACCCTGCAGATATCGCCAACATCTTGTCGAGACTAACAACTAAGCCCTATATCACTCAAGAGGTGAGCACTCGAGTGATATCGAATGAGATGTTTGGGCCAAAATATGGCTTCCAGGTATACTGGGGCGAAGGTGAACCAGTCACTCCCGCGATGTACACCGGAAACGGTGACGTCCAAGAGTTAGCACGTTCTCCCTCGTCAACTGCCTCGCCTAACGGTCTGCTGTCACAGATTCCGCTATACCACCGCGCTGAGGGACGGGTTCCTCACCAGCGGCATCTCAGCACTACAGAACCTCGACAACCAAGGCTGGGTCGCAGGATCCAGCGCGAACGCCATCGTCTGCAATCACGATACTGAGCGGGTGCGAGCTATGAGTTCTCTGACTTTTCGTTTCATTGACAGTATGCGCAGAACTCATTCTCGCTCAATGCATATTCGCCTTCGAACACGTACACGCTTGCTACCGTTTTTGCCCTGTACGAGATTGCGTTTTACTCGGAGCGCCATTGCTGAACTGCTCGTGTCACTATAGCGCGCACCCGTACGGGACTCCCACCGTACTCTCGAGCTACGATAGCTTCCCCAACTTCGATGCTGGCGCGCCTAACAGCGGTACGTACTCTACCTCATAGCCCTCGCCTCCTTCATATCAAATCCTCTATCACACATAGGCATTGGTACCTGCAGTGGCAGCATCGGTGCGGATGGATGGTGCGCCGAACACACCAGTTATCTCTCTTCATGCATCTGACGTTGAGAATTCCAGGTTTTGCCAGCACCGCTGGCCCGCCATTGCAGGCATGGTCGGCTTCCGGAATCACGTTGGTAGCGCCGCTCTTGCACAATGGACTGCACCGACATCCCAACGCATCGCGTTCGCCCGTGGTGCGTCCTGCTTCAACACGATTTTGAGCCTCCTGCTGACATAGACCAGGCACACTGGGCTTCGTAGCGATCAACAACGCAGATACCCCGTGGCAAGCCACGCTCGCCACGGGCCTGCCAGCCGGATCGTACTGCAACGTCGCAGAGGGCGCGCCAGGCGCCGCGGGGACATGCACGGGCTCTGCGTGAGTGCAACTCGCTTGTTCGTACATGGATGCTAAGTTGACTGATGGATGTACCGCAGTGTGACGATTGCCGCAGGCGGCAGCGTCAGCGTGAACATCGGCGCGCGACAGGCACTCGCGGTGCACACGGGAGCTCTGGGCATCGCTGCGGCCACGCCGAGCGTGGTGCAGGTTCCTGTCATGTTCTCTGAGACGGCGAACACGACGTTCGGCGAGGTATCGATGCTCACATCGAGCCCCTTGACTGGTACTAAACGCGATCTATTCAGAACATATTCGTCGTGGGCAGTGTACCCCAGCTGGGTAACTGGGATCCCTCCAATGCAGTGCGTGTTACACCCCTCTCTGGGGCGACATGCGTTGCTTGTGCTGACACGTGTCGGACGTGGCAGATCCCGCTCGACCCAACATCTTACCCCGTGTGGGGCGCGACGGCGTATCTACCGCCCAATACCGCATTCCAGTTCAAGTTTATCCGCAAGGAGACCGATGGTAGCATCGTATGGGAGTCGGACCCGAACCGACAGGCGACGACGCCTACGTCCGGCACTCAAGGTATCGTCACGAGCTGGCGCTGAGCATACACCAGTGCGGCCGGGGTGGAGTTAATAGGACTGGACGATGTTGTATATACTTATGTAGGCTTCTTGATTTATCGCTAACTCCTCTCCTAAATGGCGTTATGCAAGGCCGCGCAACGCATCACTGTTAATATCTTGCCGTGCCCTCGATACTTCGGTAGTACGTAGAACACGAACAACGGACCATTCGCAGGTGATATTGTTTCCCCAGCTATCGATGCGTAAAACAAGACAAGTCTTTGTGTTCGTGTTCGTAACAGACGATAGAGTATCTTAGACGATTAACAGCTAAAACCAATGCACTCAGAATGAGACGCTACCCCCATAATACATTGCGGGAAAACAATGAATGAGCTAGCCCGCACCTACTGTCAAGATGCCATCACATTGATACAATACTGACATAGTCGGATCCGTTTTTGTCAACTGCGTTTCCTTATAAGCACAATCCAGCGGGACAGACCACGGGTATATGGGTGTACGCACGGAGTGCAGATCGGACAATCTGGCTTACAGTCCGGGGGACATCCCCGGGGCTTCAATGCTAGGAAATCCAACTCTAAGGTTACAGATGCCAGGAAGATGTCAGGAAGACCATTGACACCGTACCGTTGGCCTGAATTGGAGACGCATTGACGACGACTGCCAGGCAGACGATGAGCAGAGCTTGGACACGCATGTGAGCTGGCAGCTGGACGTTGTATGGGAGAGGTGTTCAAAGATGCACAACGATAGGGGCTGCACTCTGGGACATCCGGGCTCGCACTGCGGCAATTTATACATTTCGGAGGCACAGCCCTGCATCGACTCTGTACTGTAGCCGCGTATCCCGGAGGGGCAACGATCCCCATGGTCTGTGACAGTAGGCTGTTACTCACAGATTTTGTAGTCTCGTTCCCAGACGCTCACAGAGTGGAGCCACCATGGCTTCAACCCCCTTCGGGGGACGGTGATTGGTAGATCTACTTTTGAATTCTGTACTCGTTCCTGAAAAAAGCCATGGTGGTCCCGCTCGTTGCAGACGTGAGAAGAGCGATCGGCTCTGCAACGGCTGAGACCGAGACTTACTTTGTGACTGATCATGTCAACTACAAGGGGTGAAATGGAAGACATGTTGATCAAGGCTAAATGGAAGCTTAAAACAGAATAAGGTGCAGGGCGTGCCTCCTGCACGAGACGTTGCCTCAGTAAATACAGACAGAAGCAGCTCCAATGAACATGGCAATGTGGCAGCAGCTGGCTTTATCGGGACTCAAAGTGAGCGTGAATAAGCTCAGGTCATTGACGTTTGGGCCTCTCTAGTTGCGCATTTCCAGAAACGCCGAGATAGGTAGGGGCACGAGACGAAGTTCGACACATTGTATATCACGAGCAGATACGTGTGTAATGCAAAATCTCAGGGCAGGACAGTGAGATAACGCGGCCGCGGAAGGGAAGCTGTCGATGAGTTGACCCACATAACTCTCATAATCAGAGTGGTGTTGCCAGAACAACGACGCCCGCCGCTTTTAGCCTCATAGGGAGCAGTGACAGCTCTATATAGGATCCTGATAGAGCAGAAGATCACTTGGAAAGATCATAAGGTGCACAAGATGTGCAGAGGATGAACAATGATGCCTACGTAGATCGTCGTTGAGACGGCTGAATCAAGATTCCAAGGCAAGAACAGCGACATGGCCGCGGGAGGTTGGAAGGCGGCCAAAAATACACAGGGAGGTCAACTCGAATAGGTGCCCGAAGTGAGAGGAAAAGAGATATTGAGGATATATGCAATAGGGCGTGGATCCGAGGAAAGCACGAGGAAAGACGGAGTCAGTGGGAGGAGGACAAGACTGAACGTTGAACTTGAAGCTTGAAGCTGGGCGCCGTTGCCGTGCCGTAAGCGACGCGCTCTCAACTCTCTCAAGCTAATCTCCACACGGCAACGTTCCCCCCGCCGCTCACTGCCCCGGGGACGGGCTCCCCTTCATCTCTCTTTTTTCTCTTTTCTCAGCCCACTACCATCCCTGTCCTTTCTCTGCTGCATCCACAATGCAATCCTTTACGCGTCGTATCTCCCAATTCTCTACCCTCGATGTCAAGGACATCCCTGGCCGTAGTAGGCATTCGCCAGGGTCCATCATCTCCTCTACTTCTCAGTCGTCCGCCTCCATGTCTATCCGTAGGCGCGTAACGACCTTCGCCTCCAAGCTTCCGTTTATCAGGGGCCGCGAGCCTTCCAAGGCCGGTGTCGGTGTCGGGCACATCGCGTCCGTGCCATGGCCCCGCTCGCCCAGCCGCTCGCCGTCACCGCCTTCACCAGACATCCGCCCTCCCAGCGGTCTCGGTCGGCGCGCAAGCAGCATCTCTGACCTCGATATGCTGCAACTCGACTCGCCGCTCTCGCCGGACCCCTACCAGTCCTTCCCGTCGCCGATCTCACCCTCTCCAGCGCCTACATTCTACACCCCGCCCTCCGACACCCAGGCGCGCCGCACGCGCACGCTTAGCTCGCCTGCGCTCCTCGGCGCGATCAGTGAGGCGCCTTTGCCCGTGCAGCGCGTGCTGGTCTCTGCGTTGCAGGAGTACGAGCCGCGCAGCCCACGCACGACGCGCCAACGCGCACGGCAGAACCCGCCCATCCCGCTCTCACTCGTCCTCGCGCACGTCCCGCGCGCCAGCCTACCCGCCGTCGCGCAGGTGTCGCGCCGTTTCTGCGCCGCGGCGCAGCTTGCGCTTTATAGGACGCTCGAGCTTGCGCCAGGGGAGGCCGACGCGTGTGTAGCTGCGCTTGCGGGCGCGCCGCACCTCGCTGCGCTCGTGACGTCCCTCATTATCCCCGCCTTTCCTCCCAATTGCGGCGCGTCCTTCCGCCTTGCACTTGCGCTCGCCCTGCGCAGCATGCGCGCTCTCGCAGCGCTAACATTACCCGCATTCGATGTGGATTTGCTCACTGCCGCGCGGCGCGGACTCGTGCACCTCACCCTTCTTGGCGACACTCTGCCATTCACATTTTTCACGGATGTTCTCCCTTCACGCCCTGCCCTGACGCTTCTTGCGCTCCCACGCTTCGTCGGCGTTCCGCCCAATCCCTCAGACGTACCTCCCGCTGCGGTACCGTTCCTTGCCATGCTCGATGCGAGTCCCGCCCTTGCACTCGCACTCGCGCCGGGCCGCCCGCTACGCCGCATTACCCTGCGTGTCGCGAGTACGCTGTACGATGGGCTCCGCCCTGCCGCACTCGCTGACGCACTCGGGAACCAGGTTCAAGAACTCGTGCTCGTGCTCGCGGCAGACATCGATGCCCGTACACGTGCGCGGCTACTGGGCGCGCTCGCAAAGATGAGCGCGGCGCTCGAGGTGTTTGAAATGCGCGTAGATGGCATGCTCGATGAGGTATGTACTTGTGCCAAAAGCCTGCTTCAGGAGTAGGTACTGACTGTTCTACAGCCGTCGCTGCAGGTGCTGTACAAGCAGGTCGGCGCGCTTCTCCCTCATACCCCTGCACTTCAAACTGTGCGCGTGCGCGCAGTACAGCCATTGCCCGCTGGCACTCCCTCGCATGAAGACGGACCCGCACGAATTGCTTCTGCAGCGCGCGTGTCGCTGAATCCCACGCTACGCTGCGTCGTATTTCCCTCTGGCGCGCGATGGGAATTCGAGCAGGGTAAGTGGGTGCGAGTTAATTGACCTTATCAATATCTCCTACACGTTCTCCACTTCCGCTGCTCTGTTGCTCCATCTGCCGCCCCCGTCTCCCGCAGCATGTGTACCTATATTCAGCCACATTCCTTGTCGATACCTCCTTCTCCCACCCGCAAATAAAACAACAAAAGGAGCAAGCCTCTGCCCTCAGCCAGTGTCACGAGCCCCATCGCTCAATGCCACCTGTTTTGTTCTACTCCCGCACGCACCGTACGTTACTGGATACCCTTGCATCGCTGCTGTCCATAGTTGGTCCACGCTAGATCCTACCCCACAAGTATACGCTACCATACATATCCCCGTGTATATATGCACGTATTTGCCGGCGCACCGGTGCCCGATGTGCATGCCGTATCCCGTATGGGAGCAATGGTTCTCTCAGCCCGGGAACGACTTTGCAACACGTCGCTCCCACCCCACTACACTTTGCCGTGGCAGGACGGTTGTGCCGACGGACGGAGCGCACACGCCCGCCAATTAGAGTTGTGTCTGACCTGGGTGGACGGGGAGCCAAACAAGGCCAAAGCGACGCGACGCGATCGGGAAACTCCAATTATATTATCGACTCAATTTGGTGCCGCCGAGCGCGTCTCGGAGGAGGGTTCCGTTCACGACACCTTCAACCGACAAACGTCGCCGCCACTGTCGCCACGCCGCATATATAAAGCTTCGCGCCCGCACCATGTTTTGTCTTTTTCTTACCTCCACACCGTCACTTTACTGCAATGTCGCCCGCCATTCAGAGCCCCGCCCCTAGCTTCTCTGTCCCGTCTGTCGTTGACGGCACCTTCAAGGACATCGCCCTTGAGGACTACCGTGGCCAATGGTATGTGCTTCCGTGTGCCTCCGTCGCGTCGTGTCACCGTGCGCTGACACGTCGCTCCTTGTCTCCTCCCCGCGTAGGGTACTCCTGATGTTCTACCCCCTGTAAGACCATGCTTCCTCCCTCTCGTGTCCCAAATCCCTGACATCTGCCAGTGACTTCACCTTCGTGTGCCCGACTGAGATTCTTGCGTTCAATGACGCCCTGCCCGAATTTGCACGCCTCAACACCACCGTCCTTGGTATCTCCCACCCTCCCACGGGCGCATAACTTTCAGCTGATTCCCGCACGCAGCGATCTCGACCGACTCGGAGTACTCGCATTACGCGTGGGCACAGCAGCCGCGCACAGAAGGTGGTCTCGGTCCTGGGTTGCGCTTGCCGTTGCTTGCGGACCGTGCTATGCGCGTTGCGCGTTCGTATGGGTGCCTCGTCGAGGAAAAGGGGGTCGCGCTCCGCGCCAGCTACCTCATCGACCCCAAGGGTGTGCTACGGTACGCTTATCTGCTCCTTATTGTCTCCAATAAGTATCGCCAACGGGGTGGTTGACTTCGTCAATTAGGCAGATCACCATGAACGACCTGCCGGTCGGGCGCTCCGTCGGCGAGGCACTTCGCCTCATTCAGGCGTTCCAATTCACCGTGTGTTCCTCCGCTTCTTGCTTTCCTTCTGTCTTGTATTAAACTCCGATGGTAGGACGAACACGGCGAGGTGTGCCCTGCAAACTGGACCGCCGGCGCTAAGACGATCAAGGCAGACCCGACTGCGAAGCTCGAGTACTTTTCAGCCGTTGGGGCTCCCAACGCGACGGGCGAAGATGCCAAGGTCAACGGCGTCAAGCGTGTGCGCGTCGACTAAGCTCCCTGGAGATTCAAAAGTCTAGACAGATCTAGAATAGGGAATATATTGCGTAGAGTATAGAAGATCCGCCTAGCCGGATTATACTTGTTACATATACACCTTCTTGCGTAATGTCATACATCCTATTGTCGGTCGCACTTATGCCATCTGTTGCCGGGCCCACAATATTGTATTGTGTGCTCGTGGGTGCGGTATCATGTTGGATTGTTGCGCATTGCACGTGATCATCGAAAAGCAACTTGCACTATTTGACTATACACCACAAAGGATATATACAATACTTAAAGCACTACTCCCCCAAGCCTATCTCGCGTTCGCGTTTCCACTTGTCATAGCACTCAAGGGTCACGCTCGCCAAGAAACACGGAATGCTCTGCTCGACCTCGACCCAATTCCGCATCAGCTGCGGTAGCTCCTGCGGCCCACCCTCGCCCTGCGCAACCAGCTGCATGCGCGCGCCGCCCTCTGCGCCGCCGCCGCCCTTTGCGGGTTGGAACACAAAGGCGGCGCCGAGGTCGTATTGTGACGTCACGCGCACCTGCCCATTGTCGTAGAACGCGAGCTTGACGCCGAGAATTGCGCCGAGCGCCTCACGGAATTCGGCACTCTTCGCTGCGAAGACCTGCCGCAGGCGCAGCATGCGCTTCTCCTTCGCACGCAGCTCATCCTCGAGAGCAATCTTTTCCGCACACGCAGCCTCCCAGCTTGCGCGAGGGACCAACTCTTCGCCAGGTGTACCAGGGGCATCGGTAGAGGCCGCAGCGGAGGGTGCACGGGCATCGAGGGAGGCAAGGCGCGCAAGGAGGGCCGCATTCTCTTCTTTGAGTCGGTCGAGCGCTGCTTGCCGCAGGTCCGCCCACTGCTGTGCCGGATTGTCGCGGAGAGAGAGCACGCGCACGCCCGGTGGGACGTGTCGCCCACCGCCGATCTCGCCACGCAGCTCGAAGAGCGTCTGCTCAAGCGTCTCGATCTGTTCTTCGTGCTGTTCTGCCTGTTCCTCCCTTTCTGCCAGGGCTGCATGCGGTTGGTGAGATGCGGATAACGGGTCGATCAGGGTACGTGCCTTGGCGCGCCTCGCGCAGCGCGTCCTTCTCGCTTGCCAGCTCGTCGCGAAGCGCTTGCAGCCCCGCGCCTGCGGAGCGGGCCGGTTGCTGTGAGATCTCCCGTAACTGGGCCTCTAACGAGTTCACTTGGTCCTTGTACGCTGCCACCAGTGCCTCGAGCTCGCTCATATGCTGTTCGCGGGCTTGGTCAACACCTCCGGTACCTTGAGCAACGTCCTCGCTCGCATAGCTCGCCTGAGTGGATACTTGAGTACAACACAGAAGAGACCTACAACTACGCACGTTCAGCGCGCGCAGGAAGCTGGCCTCACGCTCTGCAAGCACGGCTGCACGCTGAGCTCGCTCCGCGCGTTCTTCTGCGGCACGTGCAGCCTGTTGCAGTGCTTCTGCGCTCGCTCGCGCGTCGACCTCGCGCATCTGAACATCTGCAAGCTCTGCCTCGCGCTGGCGGAGTGCCGCGCGGTCTGCTCCATGTTCCTCGAGGAGGTGGGCATGCTCTAGACGGAGCGAAGAAAGACTCTGCGTGATCGAGACAGGTGTCGCGGACGGCGTCAAGGGTGCCGCTTTCTGTGCCCTGAAAACCCGATGTGAGTATTATCTGACAGTCCGAAATGAACGAGCGAGGCGCACCATGCCTCGCGTTCAGAGCGCGCAGCCTGTAGCTCAGCTTCAAGGCGCACAACTGTGTCGCGCAGT